>OU452227.1:24291490-24730187 GCA_911728455.2 Marthasterias glacialis | reverse complement strand
AACGTATCTTCCCTCAAGCAAAGTCTACCAGTCTCCCAGGATACTTCAATGTGTCTCTGTACAGACCCACAAGGACCAACAAGAACCCTCCAACCATTCAGGAGGGCACCACATTCCTTGTAAATGTAAAGGTTTGTCAAGGAAACTTAGCAAAACCTGCCTAGAGAACATCGTACAAGTGGATGGAGAGAAACTTTGAAAATCAATCATGGTCAAATAATTCCTTCATCATGGACCATCAAGCTACATGTGTTACTGTTAAGCATCAAAACTCATCGCTCAAATCCAGGAATGGCATCCTATTATTAGGTCGTCCTCAGACGAGCCCTCCCCCGGAGTTTCCAGTCCTCTCCCTCCTCCATACACCTTGCCAGCTCTCCGGCACTGTCAGCCCCTGTGTCCTTTTTCAGTAGGTCCAGATAGGTTAGTGTAGGACGTCCCCATGAGTGGTATCTGTGGGTGGGTCAGCTCCCAAAGCACCACTTTGCTGGCTGGTAGCTCCTGGTGTCTCTGCCAATGCCCAGCTAGCCTCATTCTCCTGTTGGCTATTCTGTCGCTGACCCTCAGTAGCTCCCCATATAGTTGCCTGGGAATCCATCCTACAAGAATCCCAGAGACCATCCAGATCTACAAGTCTTCTGTCTATGCTCTGAACTCCCTACCCGTGTGCTTTTTCTAACTGAGACAGTTCAGTGATGAGCGCAGACTACCCACCTACGTCCACTAGGATCCAGTTCAAGCTTTCCAGCCTGTGCCTATCATCAAGAAGTCCTTACCCAAGAAATCCTGCTTCAGCTTCGTGCCTCATAGAACAAACAACGGCACTCATACAGCCTGCAACATCAGACTCCAGCTTTCTCCTGAAGGCATTCAGAGCAGACTGATTGAAATGTTGAGTTGTACACCATCGACTCTTTTCAAAACCTCCACACCTCATAGAGAGATATTTCATGGTGTTACCACAAACCTCACTGGAAAACAGATGTGATTATTCCTTGGCTAATCTAAAACCCAGCAGGAATATAAAAGACAGATGGCAACATATTCAACATACCTTGGTTCGATGGTCCAATTGATGTCATTGTGTTCTACTAAGTTCTGTACCACAGAGTGAGATGATTCTAGAGTTTGCTTGAATGTCATGAAGTTGTTTCCGTTTCAAAGAAAACACAGTGGTCAAGCAGTGGGAAGCTACAGCCAGGTTGACATCATCTACGTTGAGGCGTCTCAAGCAGAGGGTGTCCAAGTTACTTGAGTTAAAGGTGCACATGAAGGGAGAAACTCTTGGGATCTTGTGATGTCACTAATGGTTTCATCTGTTGAAAAGGAAAAGGCAGGACAAGATTAAATACATGTAGGACAGCAGGTTGTGTTAAAGATGGATTGTCAGAGTTGACAATAAAAAATAGAATTAAATTTCAAATTGCTAATATTATGAAGTAGGAAAATTAAACTTAAATTGGCTGTTAATCAAAAACACAAATAAATAATAGGCTGGGCCAGCCTTTTAGAGTTATGACGTGCATCATTTGCATGTTGCAGCAGCCAAGCTATGAAAATTCATCAGAACTATACAACTATGCTACACACTGTAGTATGTTCGTCCGTATGTACATTAGGCTTTGGCTGAATTTAATTTTTTGATAGTTGGTCATACTGTCGCCCAAATACCGTGGTATTCGGTATTACTGGAAACTTTTTTTCATGGGGCTAAAACAAAACAAAATATTAAAAAACATGCAGTCTATTCGCTGAATTGAGGCACTACAATCACTGTCATTTAGCAACAGAAGCTAGCGTTGAGCTTGTCTTCATATTTTACAGGCACGTAGGAATAAGATTCTACCAGGGGTGGCCAGAAAAATAAATCTCTCAGTGGGGAGGCCAAGGCATGCGAGCGCAAAGCGCAAAAGCCTGTACGGCGTCTGGTCTGGGGCCTGCTTAAGGGCCCCGGGAAAATTTTGTAAGGCTTGAAGCTCTGTAGTGCATTAAAAGCCTTACTGGAACACCTTTTGAGCAGATGATATTTTTAAATTTCAGGACCTCAAGGTTAAAGGGCCCATGAAGTGCAATTTTTTGAAATACATTTTTTAATCAAATATCCATGCTTAAGGACAGTTTAAAGAAAATGGAAAGTAAGTTTTTGTACTAAAATTAAGATTTAATGCACTAATTCAATGTACAAAAATGACAAATCATATGACACATAAGGGCGCTGTTGCGTTAACTCATAACAGGAACAGAGTCTAACAGCAGCATTAAAAATGAACAAAATCAAGATCCAAAATCTTGACTTGTCGAGCCAAGGTTTCTTTGTGCCAACGGCAATTCTGAGAAAATAATCCCGTTGGGGTGGAGGGAAAAAGAAGAATCGCGGTGGGAATTAGTTGAATTAAAAGTGTACTCTGTTGATATTACATAAGAGGGCTTTGAAACAAACAAACAAACAAAATGGGCAAACCCTTCTATAGTCACATTGCAGAAATGTATGCAACATACCTTGATTGTATTGAAGATCCGCGGTTTCAGTCCATCAATGGAGTTCATTTTCTTGACATCAAGTAGTCAGTGATACTGGGGTGACATCAGAGAGCTTTGGCTGCCTGTGGATTTGCGCCTCTCTGTTTGAAAGAGGATAACCATAGATCTATGACTTCATGAGGGTGCCATCGAGGAACGTCTCAGGATTTGCATTGTCACATATGGATTTATCTGTTGAGAAGGAAGTTAATGTGAAAATTAATTGCATGTACAATGCATGCACAGGCCTAGAATTATGCATGTCCTACATACATAAAGATCAGTCAGTTCAAACGTTATAAATTATAAACCCCCAGAGGTTGTTTACTTTTGATGAGATGAACGCCCCCCCCCACCCCCCGCCCCCGTTACATTTTGGATGATTCACAGATTCTCTATATCACCTTAAATGGAAACCTAGAGAGGTTTGGACACTGAGGGGGCTATTCCGCCATCCCTTGAATCCATGTTCATGTCTTAAAAATGCAATGGGGGTCTTTGAAAAGTCCTTAAAAAATCTGTTATTACACACAAAAAGGAAAACTTTTTAGGGCATTGCTTGGTGGAAAAAGAATACCATTGCTTTTAAGTTTTGATACTTATGTGACAAAAATGCCCCCGGGTTTTGTCATATTTTTGTCAGTTTGATCTTACCGTTAACTGGCAAAGCTTTAACTGTTGTCTTTTATTTTAGTAAATAGTACTTAGTAGTAACTGTCAATGTCATTCAGTTATTGGGACATGTGTCATCAGCTGTTCAGTCACAATTTTTATGATCGTCTCTTTATTTTAGGTTTCTTACAAGTACAAATTTGGTCAGTCTTACCTTTACTTTTAACTGTAATTATTCCATTATTTCCAGGGATATTTCCAGTAATTATCACAACCTTTTAGCGTGCTTATTTCCATATTTTCGATGTATAAATATGTGTACTGTCATGACTGTTTATGATACACGTCAGCTGTCAAACGCACATGTGTCAAAGTAAATACCGTTGTGTATGCAAACAAAGATGGCGGCGTTCAAGGTTTCAATTCTTGCTGAATTTGCAAGGCTGGTCGATGTTTGTAAATTTATATCTTAAATTTTAGATAAGTTTACAAAAGTATATAATATTAAGAATACTTAATGATTTATGCTTTATCAACTTTTAGTTATAAAGTAATTCTTTGAGTAAGATTTTTTCTGTGCTAAAATTAAGTAGTGGAACGAGGCATATTATCGTCTGCTCAAGTTTAGTGAACCTCATTAATATTCATGAGATGATGTCTTACAACTTTTATCAATGAAAGTGAGTTCTATTTACGTTCATTCTGGAACTTGATGAATGGAATTATTTAGAGGATAGGTTTGCTTAATTAATTCACTCTTTTATTTATTGGAAAGGATAATTATCAGAGGATATTTTAGCCCTTTTGTTCAGAATCGAAATGTTTAAATGTGTGATTCTGAGCTGTTTTTGTAACAGTAGTGTGTAAACCAATTTTATTCACTCGAAGTTTGTGGGCGTGGCCTAATTGCTACGCGTGAATATTTCTGTGCGTATGGCGCGCACTTCAAAGTGTATAAAAAGGGCCAATTCTGTTTCACTGTTTTACCGTTTCCATTCTACTGACCTGGCTGGCGTATGGTATTGTATTGCTGATCTCCGAATATAAATCTTACCTTAGAGGAGGAAGTCTAGAGGAGGGAATCTAGAAGTAACACTGATTTGGAGGTATGTGGATTAAACTGGTGAATATTTAATTGGAGGATTGATTTTAGTGAATATTTGCTGCAATTAATTGATGGTTATTGAGATGTTTTGTTGGAGGAGCTGATGTGCTCCCCGATGCATTAACAGTTATATAGGAGGAGCTGAGGAGCTTTCTTAATAATCATTTAGGCGCTGTACGAGCCCTATCTAAATCCGAGGAGCTGGGGAGCTGTAACCCACTCCTGAGGAGCTATAGAATTCTTAAGGATTAATATACTGAGGAGGAGCATAGGAGCTATAGAATTTTTAGAGACTAGTAATTAGCTGAATATGGAGTTTTGGATCCAGGAGTCAGATAGTCTTTTACCTATTCAAGAGTGAAGATATCTTGGAACTAATTTATATTTCCAGTCTATATCCAAGCCCTTGACGAAGGACTTGGGATATTTTAATGTGTATTTAAGAGTGAGTGGATATTGAAGGTTGGAGCCTTATATCACTCAAGTTTTTAATAGTTAAAGTGAGTATTGTAGGTTGGAGCCTAGTATCACTTGTTTATGCGTGGAGTGGGTATCGCAGGTTGGAGCCGGATAACACTCATTTATTTTAAGGTTTATTACGGAGGCTGGTTATATTAATTAGAATAGTAGAGTAAAATTCATCTCATCTCCAGCAGACTTAGTAATTAATAGACTGTTTAATTGTAAATATTATATACAGTTCTTCAGATGTCTTTTGCTTGAATAAAACTTTGTAATCTTGTGTTGAATCAAGATCCTATGTATCCATTGTCTGAACTAATTTGTCGCTAGACTAGTTAGTTATTAGGAGACTGTTCCTTTAATTGGTCATATATTTTGGCAGCGGACCCTCGTCTACCAATACGAAATACTAAACCGGTGAGGCGGAACTCCGGAGGTTTAGGCCTATAAATTTTCCGCCTGGTGGCAGCGCTATCTTCGACGAACCAGAGGGGGGACAGACGACCCCGGGGGCCAGACGACTCCCCGACTCTCAAGGAAGTCGAAATTCCGCCACACTTAAGAAAAAAATCATTTTGGAAACAGATACTGTAGGTACAATTTGAAACATTGCCTGGTAAAGATACGTTCTAGTAAGGTTTTGCAATACACCATGTACAAGAAAAATATCTTACAATGAGTTGTGATGTTTTTTCCCCCCCTAAATGCCCTCAACTCCAAGAACAAAGATGGCACCCTCTATCGCCGCATCTACCAGAAACTCACCCAATCCAGCCCAAAGGGTAAAGTAAACCTCCAACTCTCTGTTAGTTTACCCTACCTAGGTCCAACATCTCACTGACTCCAAGGTATCTTCCCTCAAGATCACACTCAAAGTCTACCAGTCTCCCGAGGATACTTCAGTCTCTCCATACAGACCCACAAGGACCAACGAGACCCCTCCAGCCATTCAGGAGTCTACCGTATTCATTGTAGAAATGTTTATTTTAAGGAAACTGTGCGAAACCTCCCTACAATACCCACATATATCAAGCACGTGGATGGAGAGAGACTTTGAGAAATCAGCCATAGTCAATAACTCCTTCATCATGGACCATCAAGCTACATGTATTACTGTGAAGCATCAGAACTCATCGCTCAAATCCAGGCATGGCATCCTACAAGAATCCCAGAGACCATCAAGATCTACAAGCTTCCTCTTGGCTTCCAGATAAGGGCCCTTTGGCTCCCCTCTTCCTAACCAATTGACCCCCTACTTCCAAGGTCACATCACCAGCCCCTCAGACTTGGTTCAACTATATACCAGCTGTCTATGCTCCGAGACAGTTCAGTGATGAGTGCAGACTACCCACCTACCTCCACTAGGATCCAGTTCAAGCTTTCCAGCCTATGCCTATCTTCAAGAAGTCTTCACCCAAGAAATCTTGCTTCAGCTTCGTGCCTCATAGAATAAACAAGAGTACTCATACAGCCTGCAACATCAGAGTCCAGCTTTCTCCTGATAGCGTTCAGAGCATACTGATTGAAATGTTGAGTTGTACACCACCGACTCTTTTCAAAACCTTCACAACTCACAGAGAGATATTTCATGGTGTTACCACAAACCTCACTGGAAACAGATGTGATTATTCCTTGGCTAAAGTAAAACCCAGCAGGAATTTAAAAGGCAGATGGCAGTGCATTTCAACATACCTTGGTTCAATGGTCCAATTGATGTCGTTGTGTTCTACTAAGTTCTGTACCACAGAGTGAGATGATTCTATAAATTTGCTTGAAGTTGTTTCTGTTTGAAAGTAGTGAAAAGCTGCAGTAAGGTTGACATCATCTACATGGAGGTGTCTCAAGCAGTGGGTGACCAAGTTTCTTGAGTTAAAGGTACACATGAAGGGTGAACCTCTTTGGATCTTGTGATGTCACTGATGGTTGCATCTGTTGAAAAGGAAAAGGCAGGACAAGATTAAATACATGTAGGACAGCAGGTTTTGTTAACTTCAAATTTGTTTAAAGTTATTGAGAGTGGTGTTTCATCAACCATCACCGATAACAGTATGTTGCTGAACAACCACCATTACTGATTACAAATAAAGGGAGTTGTGTTCCCAAGCTTATTAATGTTTTGCACCACTGATTAAGAACATTTTCATCCAATATTACTGAAAAATCAGTCTTAATTTAACCAATCCATTATTTCCTGAGAATTTTCAAGCTGTTTTTTTTTATCCCAGTAGTTTAGTCTTATCCATGCCACTACACTTTCTGAAAGTTGTGTGTAATTCAAAGTATTTTTGTTTTTCAGTCTTTTCTCAGTGGAGAATGTTGAAGCTTCTGCTGAGAAATAAGCAACCAGAACATTTGACAACAACATGTAAGTTGATGAAAGCTTCATACATGTAGTTGTTTCATTCAAACAGCCAGAGAACCTATTAAATAAAAAAAAAATTAACAAAATGCTCCCTTTGAGAATTTCATTGGGATAATGAAAAATGCTTTTAGTATAAAATACACTGCTTTGTCTGAAAACCTCCTGAAGCCCCTTTCAAATGAATATTTACATCATTTAAAAACCTGCACAATGACAGGCCTACTGTAGCCGACCCTACTTTATTACTAATTAATTTTTCACTCCAAAAATTTCTTTTTTTTATATAATCCATCCTCATGTCATAGTCTTCCAAAGCCTGTTCTGTTTTTTTTTTGAGTAAATTTTTTTCTCCATGACTCAATCAATCATCGGGCATAGCACGGTTAATCGAATGGCTAATAAATGACAACAGCGTTTTATGCATACTGCTTTTGGTATATGCAATGGTCAGAAACCTCACAATGTTACTTGCGCCTATGATGCTATCATGTACGCGCATTTCTCCTTTTCTTTTGTGTTTGGGGTTATCTTCACTCTGTGGGCGCGCTTGGCACGTGTGACAAGTTTCTGACTTTACAGATAGCCACCACACACATTTTTGGCATTTTTTTTATTTATTTATTTTTTTTGGGGGGGATCATGAAGACACTCACTTAATAAATATAAATATTTAATATTTTTATCCTAATTGTATTTTGTGATTTTGTATAGTTGCCATAGTGCTCCCGAGGCTATGATTCCAACCACAGTTCACACAGGTAGAAGCGCCACCATACTTTGACTACATATGTTAAGAAATGTTATGTTAATGTAGTAATTCATAATAATAGTTTAATATTTATAATGCGCCCATTACATAAAAAGGATCAAAAGCATGGAACAGAATGGAAGAGAAAGATAAAGAAAAAAGACTGATCACCAGGCCAGTGCCCAAACCGCAGTATGGGGATACGTCTGTGCCGCTAACAGAGAACTAATAGTTACCTATTACACAGGCATGCAGCTCACCAACCCCAAAACATAGAGGAAAATTATAGACAAGCTAATATTTTCAGTGTGCATTTCTAAATGCAAAGCACCAATATGATGTTTAACTGAAGGTTATTTTCTAAATGCAAAGCGCAAATATGATGTTTAACCATGGTTTAACGGACCTGCTTTAGAGACCAAAAATAATTCTCAAATACGTGAAGCATTAATAGAAAAACTCCGGAGCCAGTCTCTACGCATGTACTGTAGAATGTATGTCTGTGTCTAGACTGTGTAATGCCTTTGAGCTTATACATGTAAACTATTGTGGAGCCAGACTTTATCTGGCGATATTATGATGTACATGACTTATAGGTGTTTTTTTCTAACTCATGCACGATAATTGTATTTTTTAAAGTAACTTTAAATTCAGCGGTATGTTTTTTTTAAGCGCGGATTTTTCATTAACGGCAGGATTTGTTTTAACAGGAAATCTGCAGAGGAGTTGCATGCACCGTTAGTGTTTTGATCTTTTCAGAAGACAGACACCTCAAACCTACCAATTTAAAAACCTCAAAATAACTGGCAAGGTAACCATAAGAGTATACAAGACAGAAAAGAGACACAAAAAAAACCCCACAAATCCCATGAAAAACACTAAGTTAATGTAGGGACATTTACCATTTAGCATTTATCATTTAATTGTATCATTAGCAAAGATTGGATTGGACCTCATGTAGGCTCTTGTTCTTATATTTTTTGTACCCAGTTTGCTAAAACAGTTCAGTATCAGGCATAATAAACCGATCCATTAAACACTGCCTA
Organism: Marthasterias glacialis; assembly: GCA_911728455.2. Classification (NCBI taxonomy): domain Eukaryota; kingdom Metazoa; phylum Echinodermata; class Asteroidea; order Forcipulatida; family Asteriidae; genus Marthasterias; species Marthasterias glacialis. The sequence goes on along the minus strand of OU452227.1, from coordinate 24,721,332 downwards.
CTAACGTATTGACCAATCACAGCCTTGACAATGCCACTGAAAGTCCAACAAAATGCCGACACGTTAAAATCCCATTAAAGTAAACAACTGCCGCCATTGTTCTGATGCACAAGAGCACACACAACTGTACTAACGCTTGTTTTAGTTTTTTCATATTTCTGGTGGTGCAACTCCCACAGCAGTGGTCCCTGTACAGTTGTGTAAAAATGGTTTAACAGGGTTCCTGTCTGCATTGTTCTTTGGACTCAAGGTACTGCTCAAAAGGCCACAAAACTAAATCCATACCGTTCACAACAACTATGTACATGCAGCCCTGATACTTCACAACGGCAAATGCCGCCGTTGCCCCTAACTATTGCCGCAATGCCCTTCAAAAATCCCACTTTTCACGGCAGTTTTTGCCTTGCTTTTCTTGTCATTGCCGTCGTGCCCTTCCTCCTGAAAAAAAAATTATTCGATATCCAAGTTTGATGTTCATCTCTAAAAATGACACAGAAAATGAGCCAAGATAGCAACCGTCCAAAGTCACGATGTTGCGATACATTTTGCCCACAAATTTAACCGCCGCAAACAGTACACGGAAACAACGATCATTACAAACCAAAATACATGTAGTATGGCGCGGTCAGCTTCACACCGCGTGTACGCAGCACGTGTACACACCTATCCGAGTCGGTACCCAGACTGTGAAACACGCACACACACATGCACACTGTTTCAATCTCGTACGCGCTGAAAAATTTGCTTGGCCCCAGAATGTGGGACCGTGCGAAAAAGAAAAAGTACCGAGAAGAAGTTGTTATGCAGCTTGGCCGGCTTGGCTTGGGTGCACGTGTGGTGCGCTGTCAATGTCTGATGTTTACAGCGTTTGTTTTTGTGGTGTCTTTTCTTGCAAAATGCCGAATCAGGAAAGAACCAAGCAAAAGAAATTGGATCAACTTAATATTGCAGCATCAAAATGCTACAAACTGGACACCTTTTTCTGGTAATTTTTTTTATGTAAGTTTTTTTCCCGTGTATTTTAGGGCTCTACTCGGTCTGTCTGTCATGCCTGTAGTCATTGTGCATGTGATGAAGTGTAAGTCCCACGGGGCAATTTTTACACAGGCAACTTGGAGGCCACCAATTACACAGCATGCCAAACAAACATTTCGGTAACTCAAGATTTTTTTGAGAGAAAGTTTATTTTGTTATGAAGACCTTTATGCCATTTATGTTCAAAATAAAACATCTGAAGATTTTGTCATTTTTTGACAAGTGAATAGTCACTCTCTTTCATACCCCTTGCCAAGGCTTACCAACTATACACTGCTTAACTCAGTGTATGGGTAAAACAAATAAAAATATTCTTTATCCCGATGCAAATTTACCTCCTAATACATTCATTCATTCTTTCACTGGCACTATTATAGGTTCTTATTTGAAGACAAATAAAATATGTCACGAAGGAAACAAGCAGAACAGAAGAACTGAGTGATGTGTATTTATTGTGTAAGAATGTAATAATCTATAAAATATGTGTTTTTTCCAATATTGCCTTGGTGCCCTTCGCAACTTTTTACGATTGCCTTGATGCCCTATGAAATTTCTGGAAATTGCCTTGGTGCCCTAATTTTTTACAAAAAGTCAAGGCAAAACTGCCTTGCCCCTTTAAAGCCGAAGTATCAGGGCTGTACATGTGTGTATCCGATACGTGTGTGTGGCTGCAACCGAACCACCGCTGGGATGATCGTGGAAAGAAAGTCACACCCAGTGCTGTTGCTAGGCTGTTGCTAAGTAAGGCTGGGCTTTTTGAATAAAAAACTTTTTTTTTCAGGCTGTGACATAAATTCACAAAGCAAGACCATTTCTTCTTTGTTTTTTGTTAAGTCTGCGCATAATTTAAACTTATTTAAACAAAGACTCAACTTCGCCTCTTTGCTTTATATTTTTTCCAATGTTTGCAGGTACCTCAATTTAGATCGAGAAACAGAACCCCTGTCTGCATAAAGCTATAGACAGTTGATCAGATCGTGCATGCGCCGTTAGCGCCATGTGTGTGTACTTTTTATATGGTACATGTAGGTGTTATTTACGTGTGGAAATTAGTTGACAAATTTGTGCTACTACTAGGGTCAAAACGTGAGACCATTAACAATTTTTGCATTCATACCACATTTTGTTTGATAAGTAGTCTGCAATTTTTTTTTTCAAGCTTTTTTCTTGGACCAAGTTCCCAACTTAGGCAATTTAAAACCTGTTTCAAAAGAGTACACACAATGTAGTAACATCAGTGTGACACGGTGAGTTAGAGCATGATGCTGTTCATTGTGAAAACAGAGGCGAGTGAGTCAAAGCCCTTCCTTTTGTAGTCCACTGAGTCAAAAAATGTTTCTTGGTAACATCTCATAGTGAAATCATTTTCAAGCTCGTAAAATGGTTTGACAAGTATTGACATTTCTCCTTTATGGAAACAGAAATAATTTTCCAATCAATTGACGTTAACTAATTAAATATTTAAAAGGCTTGTAACTTACCATGGGACCCTCAGTATTATTCCTGGTGTCCTGCTCATAACGACTGTAAGGACATCAATGGTTCTGCATCACAGAGTGAGATGATTCTACAGTATAAGTTTGCTTGAAAGTCATGAAGTTGTTTCTGTTTGGAAGTAAACACAGCGGTCATGTCATGTGAAGCTACAGTAAGGTTGACATCATCTACATATGTACACGGAGGCGTCTCAAGCAGAGGGTGTCCAAGTTTCTTGAGCAAGTATATTGGGATGTTGTGATGTCACTGATGGTTTATCTGTTGAAGAAGAACAGGCAAGACAAGACAAGATTAAATACATGTACAGTCTTACAGCTTGTGTCTTTAGCGCACTAACTCAAGTGTCTGTTAAAGAAGCCACAATCAAATTATCACCCTGGTATAAGCCACAATCAAATTATCACCCTGGTATAAGCCACAATCAAATTATCACCCTGGTATTCTGAAAGACTTAAGAAGGAGTGAACTAGGATAGTGCTGCAACTGTGCTTGTTGAAAGCATGTTGTGTGTATTTACAGTTATAATTTGTGAATAAGTAACACCTCACGCAATGGCAATACTGTTCATTTTTTTATTTTAAAAGCATTTATCAGTATTGTTGGACGTAGTCCAAGACTAGGATGCAGTCTTGGACTCAGGCCCTGTCCACGACTCAGACTGAGTCCACGACCCAACTAGAATTATCTAATCAAGATCTTGCTCAGTTGGGCTCAACTCGTCTCGACAGATGATTCAGACTCACATTTGATTCAGACAGCCTGGACTTAGATTTGACAGGGAGTTCCGATGTTTGCACATCACATGTTTTCCCTACAAGGTCTTTTTCACAAAATGTATTCTAAAATGTACTATTATAACTTGGATGCTTGGTTTTTGATACAGGGATAAAATGTTTGACATATTACAGCAGTACATAGTTTAAAGTCAAAGTCAGTATAGAACAAAACATGGTCCACTACACATATCAAAAACATTAGATGTCCTTGACCTTGGGTTTTGTCTCTTCTACTAAACTAAAAAGTTTTGTAATGCACTATTTTTGATTGTTTGCCGGGAAAACTTCACTTTTAAAAGTTTAGGTCCAACGAAGTGTTGTTACTCACAATCTGTTTGTGCTATGAACGCGCATGCGCTGAAACTAAGGTGTCTGCCCGAACAGTGTCTGGATATATTTGATATCAAACGAAAAAAATCAATCTACGAATAATGCCAGGGTGACACATAAGCCTATTGTCCATTGACTAGCCCCCCCCTCCCACGATGCCTGCGACCAGCACATCTTTCTATTTTCATCTGTCTGTGCAATGAAAGCCAACTAAAAATTACTTTCAATTACCAAATAGACTATTCTTGGCAACGTGCGGGCCTCTAAGCTATGAAAACACTTAAAAACGTAAAGCGATCAGGCTCTTAGCAGAATTTTCGCACCTTACACTTCATCATTAACATTTATTTTTGGCAACTTGACCCCCCTTTTTATTAGCTCTGGAAAAAAATTATAATCTTAGAGCGTCCAGTGATTTCACCCCTGGACCCCCAACAGGGGATTTTTCCTGCGTCAAAAAGTATTCAAAGTTTGAGTTTCAAAAACTACATGTCTATTTTCAGCATCTTGACAGTCCTCTTGAAGGAAAACACTTAAAACCATACAGCCTCTGGGGGCATCACCTCTTGGACCCCCACAAGAATTTGTGTCTATATACTCAACAGGGGATTCGCAAAATAATTATGGTGTTCAAAGCTTGCTGTTCTAATGAGTCCTCTAATGGCTTGAGAACCATTTTCAACCTTGGAATCACTGAAAAACCTCGCGTGAATAAAAGGAAAAAAATATTAATGAAAACAATACCTTTTTCAGCTGGAGTGCCTTAAAAATAATAATAAATAAATGTGCACCTTTAATGTGTTGTCACATAACACGTGACGGCGTCATCAATTTGACACGTAAACTTTACCACAGACATGAACTGAAAATACATTTGTTAACCTGCTGCTACAAAGCATTCGTGTATTTTAGGACATTATAGGTAACACTTTTTTAAATAGACCCTTGCCAAACTATAACATTATTAAAGGCAATTCCAAAAAATTTACACATTTTAAATTTTTAAATTCGACCACAATAAAAAATAATGATATATATTAAACTCTATCAAATACCGCAAAAAGCAAGCTACGGTCTCTCGTTGTTGATTTATAACTGATTTTCAACGATTTAAAAAAACAAATGTTTAAAACCTTGTATTTTGACAACCAATGACGTCATCATAACATCACTTGTTGATGAACTTCGTAAGTACAGGGTCTAAGTGCGTGCCAACTTTCAATAGGATATGAGTCTTAAAAATAACTGTGCTGTTTACAAGAAACATGTACCAAGTCTATAAAATTTGGGTTAGAAGAACTTGCATAAAAGGAAAAAAATATTAAAGTGGTGCTCTAACGTTTTTAAGAATAGACTTCCACCACATATCTTATAGCTGAAGTCCTAAGGATTTAAAAAATGTATAATACGAGTCCCTAGCCACATCAGGAAAAGCGAAAAAAACATTTTTCTCCCAAACACTCGCAGCAGAAAATCAGAAAAACGCAAGGTCACGCAAACCATGTGACAAACGGCTCATGACGTCACTGTATCCCCAGTTGTTTTTGTGTTCATTGCTTGTGTATGGAAGTTACCCCAGTATGCCCAAGAAACTCAAAATTTAAAAACAAAGACACAACAAAATAGTAGTATTGAAAAGTTGTATTAACATTACGAGAATTGCCTGTTCGCTGATGCCATGAGTCCACGCAGGATACCAGCTATGCAGTGTCAGCTGGTTGAAACCTGTGTGTAAATCTACTTGTTGCTAATGCTATGCAGTTTGAGCAAGCGCATTGAATATACCTCATTCGGCAGGTATAACATGTCGCGGACGATTTGCACACGTTGGCGTTTTATTTTACGTATGATTTTCACCATTTGTGAAACCATGCAATTCAAAGATATTCAAGGAGTAGCTTAGACCATCAGGAATACATGGATGAATTTTCAGCTTCCAAAATCAGGTGAAAATAGGGGAAATCAACTCATGTAATTTTAGTCACATTGGAAAGAAGCTTTATACCCAGGACGTCAGTGGTAGTACAACGGAGACTGACGTCTAGCCCCATACATTGTGCCAATACGCTGGACTCCCTCCGCTTCTTGGCCCAATGAACCCTGTCCTTTAAAACCAGACATCAACTTTCGAATCGAGACTTACTTTTTTTGGCAAATTTATCCCTCAATGATCAGACGGTCGTTGCTGTCAGACATATCAGACTCACAGACAGAGTCTGAAGAGGATTTCCGCACGATCCCCCGTGCGATAAATCCTAGGCTTTTGCTGGAATTTTATGTCAAATCTCGGTGATATAAGCCCATGTCAACGACGGCGGAGAAGCCATGATGGTTGCTGTTAAGTGCGGGTCGTATTCCTGCACTAGTCTTTATTCCAGCAGTCATTTTGCGACGTTTACCTGATAGTGGTGACGTCAAGGTAATGCGCGCAATCAGTCAGCACATTCAAGAACGTTTACCGCTGCTTCTCCAGACTCTACCTGTGACTGAGTCTGACATCTCTGACAGCAACGACCGACCGATCATTGAGGGATAAATTTGCCAAAAAAAGTAAGTCTTGATTCGAAAGTTGATGTCTGGTTTTAAAGGACAGGGTTCGTTGGGCCAAGAAGCGGAGGGAGTCCAGCGTATTGGCACAATGTATGGGGCTAACTGACGTCCTACTTGGGCTAGAGTTTTCCAGGACTGAGTTACTGGGTCTACCCCCTCCCCAACATACCCTCAAAGAATGTAAAAAGGGGTACTGCAAGGACACACTCCTTTCTGAGAACATTATTTTAGTGTTTATGGTCATCATTTATACTTGTTACAGACAATATTGAGACAACAAGCTTTGGTAAAATTCTTACCCCGCAATTTCAATATGGCGTCTGAGCACCAAAAATCAAGTCAACACGAATGGTTTTTAAACTTGGCGCCTCACGCTAAAAACTCCCAAATTTCTTCACATGTGAATGAGAATTATTTTCATAACTATACAATTCTTAAGACAATAACAATTTGCAACTCACCACCACGTTTCTTTAGTGGTTTACCCTCCGCATTACGGTGAAAACTCCAATTTGTTGGAGGCCAAGCTCGATTATTTGTCGAGGTCGTCCATTTTTTCTTCTCAGTTACGCGTGCGCAGAGACTGTTTGGCACGGCATGGTCTTCCCTAGCCTGGTCCCCTGTCGCAAGGATTCACGAGACTCCCGGTTGAGACGTCAGATGATCAGACTAGGTCCACCCTGTCTGTTCCTAGTGGTCACCCCACCCTTTCTTATTTGCATTTTTGTTGGCATAACAAAGCCGTGAAGACTGACGGGAAGAGACTATTTAATTCGAAGGGAATGATAAAGTTAATTAATATACTCACAAAAGTTAGAAGGTGCACTACTTCAGTGAGAGACGTTGCTTTTCTAAAGGGTACAACATCCCTCGCAGAGAATGGAATACACAAAAGAACACTAATTAGAGATTGTTGTCTAAAGGTATTGAGAACTTAAAAGTTAGTCAATATCACCCACCCTATAATTAACACTTCCTTAAGCAGGACTGAAAATTAGAGATATTTGTTATGCAAAAGGGTAATGAGGTTTTAAAAGTTGATCAATATTAAATGCAATTATTATTTGATTAAAGTTTTCATAATTGTTGCAAAGTCGATCTCTGAGCTTTTGTTAAGTTGTTTTATAAGTTTTGGGAAATGATAAAATAATTTGTTATTCGTTAACATTTGTTAAAGTTTTCCATATTGTTGATGTTTTGTAAAATGGATAGGCCCTAAGGTATCAAAATAACAGGAAACTGTGGTGAAACAATAGACTTTTCCTATTGTTGATAAACAAACTGCGCTGGTTGGCATGGACGGCCATTTGCAGCAAAGCAATCAAGTCTCGTTGACAGACGTTGTGACCAAATACAACATTTTTGCAAACTTTTTATGTAAAGAAATACATCCCATTATTGGTTGGTTTGTTTCCAACAAATTCTTAACAATATTTGAATATTTGTGTAACATTTTTGCAAACTGTAATTATCTGTTTTCGCTTTGCATTGATGGCTCCCTGTAGTTTCTCCATCTTGGTTGGCAAAAACTACTCGGCTGTGACATTGCAAAAGAAAGGTATATAAAAAGAGCAGCCTGCGACCACCCCCCCCACCCCCGATCCTGCGATTCATTGTTTTCTGGTGGTTTTCATTGGTATCCGGTGGTCTTTTCAGTGTTTTAATAATTTGCTCCTTCCAAACCACTAACGAATTATACCTTTAAGATAATTTTAACAGTTTTATCGTATTAATCATCAATTTTGAAAGTTTTCGGTATTTTTAAGGTTTTATTGTTTTACAGGTATTTATATAATTGCTTTTTGACACATTAAAGCCACTCAGCATGAACGATTCTAGAATATTTTTTAGGAGAGCAACGATGAAATATCTGCTACAGCCCACCTAGCCCTAGCCCCACACCTGGATTCGACAATGTTCATAAAAAAATAAAATATAATTAATAATGATGTGCAAGGAATGGCAACATAGCGCCTTATATTGCACTGCATTGAAATTGAGGCAAACTTATGTTTTTAGGGGCGAGATACATTACTAAGAAAAAGGTCCGAAACTAGGATCCAAATTGAAAATAGTGGCATTTCCACCTTTGATAGCCCCCTGGAGTTATAGATTTCAAGGAGCTTCTGGGAACAGTATCCTCAACACTAGAGAAGTTGATCAAAGAGCAGGATTTCTTTATATCTGAAGAAAATAACTGTTACTTTTACCCCCAGGCAGAGATAAAAAAGGTCAGAGTTCAAAGTTAAGTAAACTCAAAATGAATTGTTGGTGAGATAACACCTGTTTACATTCTGTGCGGTACTTTAGTGACAAAAAGGGTTGACTTTTGATGACATTTGCTCAAATTGATTGATTAATTGATGTGTACACCAGAATAATTACAGTCAGTGGATTGATAGTACTCACAATACCAGGATATGATGGACCACAGATTTATTAAGTCACTTTCCCTTCATACAAAATGGGTTCATACAAAATCTTCTTTAAACATCTAATATTCATAAATGTTATTTCAGATTAGAGCATTAAAACCTCAAATTTATTATAAAGTTTACCATGTATTTCTGTTTAATAAATAGTACAAAAATGTACAACATTGAACACAAACTTTTGAACGCGAAACTTTAAAACTCAGAAACAAAACAATGTAGTAGGTTTCTTGTACTCACTGTTCCTCGAACAGTTTTATAATAATAACTAAAATGATTGAATGAACTTAAGTCAGTTTTATACAACATCCAAGTAGATCCTTGTCATTTGATTGGAGGATTGGAGGTCACACATCATCGTTATTCACACCATTACACTGCTACACCATTGAGCATACATTTTTGGTACTAAATCTTGAAACGTGTAACTTTTAACAAGCCACAAAAATAAAGTCATGGATGCCAGAATGCAGTCTTGTTATTGGTCTTTATATTATAGTTTTATCCTCCAATCAAATGACAAAGATCTACTTGGATGCTATATAAAACAAATAATGAATGTTTGTGCAATGGAGAGAATATCTTCATTCATTCATTCATTGAAGGATGGAAAGTTCCATTCCACTTGGCTTAGCCTCGTTGAATGGAACATTCCATCTTTCAACTCATGAAAATATTCTCACCACTGCAGTCATAAACATTAACTATTAGTATAATATGCCTTTTTGAAAGAGTAATGACATTGCACTTCCGGCTCCAAAAAGTCATCAAGTACCTAGGATAAGCCTACAATGTCTTCAACTTTAAATTCAGTCTCATTGGCATACATTTTATTAACATATGCAAATTGTTCTCTGGTTGTCACAAATATATGACACAGATCCCTTGAACTGACATCATACATGACTACTGTCTGCCTAAGGTCTGCCATTTTGGGAGTCAAACAGCATGTAAAGATACAATGTGCTCTGCCTAAAATGTGCACTGCACTTTAACACACAGGGAATCTGATTGTATGTGATAATAACAGGTGAATTGGGTCAATAATGCATTGCCCTGTTTGGCACAACTCATTAAATCCCACAAGGTTATCTTGAGATTAATAAAACAACTTTGAAAACAACAATTCAAATATAAAGAACATTTCAATCATCAAAACGAACACAATAATACCAGGATCTGGGCCCAATTTCATAGACCTGCTTTAAGCAGACAACAATGCTGAACAATTTTCTGCTCAGAAAAAAACGAACAGGAAACCAGTCACAAATTGTATGTATGACTTGGTATTTTGGCTGGTAACCTTATTCTGGTCACAAAATTGTTTTGTGCTTAGTAAACTTTTTGTGCTTAAGCAGCTCTATGACATTGGGCCATCAATTACTAATAACAGTGCAAAAAGGTGCAGCAATACAGGAGGTTGAACACAATGGTGATAACTGCTAACATTCCTGAAGGGTAAACCAAAGCTCCACCTCCTGCAAAATGAAATATAAAAACAAATAGTGTTACAGGCCTCTCTACTACTTAGAGTGAAGGACCAGTGCTAATCCTGATGGTTATTCCTGGTTCATTGAAAAGTTATAAGGAAAATGGTTATCAACCTGTTAGTGCCAGCTGACGTGTATCCACAACAATGTTTTTCAAGCTGGAAAACGAGCGACGTTGAAACATGCCACTGTGTAAAATCAGAATACCGGAACAAAGGTCACCCAGAGATTCCACTGCTGAGCGTGCACAAAGTACGCATATGCATGTAATGCTTCGTTTCACCCACACAAACAGGACAGATGGTGTTCTATATGTTGCCGATTTTTGGCTACTGTGCAAGAAATTTGTCTAAAGGTGTAAAAAGGGCTTTAGTTTTCCAAAAGGGAAGGAGGGTGGGGGTCAATGTCAGGGGTCTGGGTGGTCATTGAACTAGTGCACAATCATACTATACTGCCCTAAAAGGGGGTCTCGCTCCACCTGTACACCCCCACTGCTCATAAGGACTATTTACCTTTAAGAGTAGGAAGTACATCATGTACTTGTGTGGTCTGCATAATCATATCATCAGCAAGGTCAACATCATCACCATACTCTGCTTGTAGTAAAGCATCTCGCTGGTCTTGAGATAATGCAGCTAAGTGCTCTGTAGTTATTGCTTCTGCTTGGAGTCTATCAAGCACAGCAAGCTGACTTGGGTTCCATCCAGACTGAAACTACATAAAGATTGCACACGCAAAGATTAATACAACTTCAAATACATTAGCAGTGTAATTCAATTAGTCATGGTCCATGTCAATAAAGGATCACAGCATCAGGGCAATCTGGCTAAGCTAAAGTCATTCATTCAAACAAACGAGTGAATAACTAAAAAACAAAAAACAAACAGCTGATTTTTTTTTCCTTAAAAAGTGTTAATTTGCTATGAGCTGACTACACTAAAAAACCAACTATCAATTGGACAAGTTTTGTCAGTGTTGCACATGCAGAAATGATGATTGTAACAAGTAAAAGCTGACAAGTTTATGTTTCAAATCATGCTAAAATATTGACCTAAATTTGCAGAGACAAATCACACATAATATATTATCTCTAGACATGTGTATAAAATCATCCTTTACAACGAATACCAAATAACACAACAATAATGTTCTTTTCAATTTCCAAGTGAGTATAAAGGATCGTTCACCTTGACATTGCCTTGACCAACTTGTTGATGAGTAAATGTAAATAACAAGATGTCCCTCACACAGTAACACACAACATTACACGTTGTCATGGTTCATGTTGACAGCAGAAGACAAACTCCTAAAATACATGTGAATTAAGTCAACAATAACATTAATAGATTAGGAACAATAAACACTTTCCATTGTATAAATATAGCTATAACATTTGCATGGTAACATTCTGCACACTTACATACCAGGGTGTTGTCTAAAAAATGAAAAATCCCGGAGAAAAAAAATGGTGTGTATCCTTTGGTCTGGAAACGACATCTCTCCGAATACACAGGATGTTATATTTTATAGGTCGCCAGAATCTTGACATCACATCAAAAAGAAATCTAGAGATGTGGTTTTATAATGGACGTGCCTTTCTTGAAAATCTTAATGTGAATAAAGATCAATGGAAACTCCTGACAAATTACAGGCCTGCATTTAGATCTGAATTATCAAGCTGAGTTCATAAAGAAATCGTACCTTAAGGCTCTAATAGCTGAGTGGGCGTCATTCTCCTTACAGCATGACACACCTCCATGACATCATTCTCCGAGCAAACGTAATCTAGGTAAAATACTTCCCAACAACATAAAAAAAACTGTCCCATATTAAAACATCTCAAAATACAAGTTAAAAGACTAATATGTTTAGGCATACCAACAGAAAAGCAATGCAATCCAATTTGATCAAATGGTTCATAATGTTTTGGTATTGATTTTGTGCATGTTTACATTGGGCTTATTTCAATTGCAGCAATCGAATTAAGCAGCATGGCATCATAAAATGCTATTTCCTGAACTCTGGCAGAATTTCTGACAGAAGTATTATTTTTTATGGAGGACTGGCCCTGGTATAAACTCAGAGGTGAGCTTTCAGATTGAAAGCTCTTCCAGGTGCCCATTTGATAGCAGCAATCTGTACACGAATGATTCCTCATGACATCACCTGTACATGCAGAAACATAGATAACTGCACAAAATTCACAAAATTTACTCCAAAATTTATGTACATCTCTACTTTTCCCAAATATTATTTGAGCCAATCAAATTACTCAGTCAAAACCACAATATTGGCTACAAAGCTTTCCAAAACAGTCTAGTCAGTCAAATACCAAGGGAAGACAGTTTTATTGGGTAGAATGGTCTTCCCTACAATTACATCATTATAAAAGCTGATCCAAAGAGATATTACCTTCAAATTGTATTCTTTAACTTTGACTAGATGTCATTCTCTTCGTAGAGTAACACACCTACATTGATGTTTTCATGTTGGTTGCACTCAAATGCATCCAAGTACATGACAACCTGAAAACATTAAATGATAGATGAACAACTTTGGAAAGCATAAAACTTGATATGGATTCAGTTTTTACTCAACAAACTGACATTAGTTTTTCTTCACATAATAACAATAATGTAACAAACATTTCTAGTGCGCCATGGCTGTCATGAATGACACTCCTGGCGCAAAAAAAGAAGAAGAGAACTCTGCTATAGGACTACACAAAGACAACAAAAGGTCGAAGCTATAATTTCCGAAATAAATAGGTTTTGAGGTTTGTTTTAAAATGAGAGCAAGTATCTGCTTTTCTAAGTTGAAGAGGGAGGGTGTTCCAAAGAGATGGCTTGGCATGCGAGAAACAGCGATCACCCCACGAGTGCAAGGAACGTGGAATTTCAAGGAGCAGGTTATTTGACGAGCGAAGCTGTCTGGGAGGTATGTTCAGATGAATTGAGTCGTTGATGTATTCAGGTGATGTGCCATTTAGGGAGTGGAAAATGATCAGAAGAATCTTAAAGATGATGTGGTCCCTAACAGGAAGCCAGTGCAATACTTTTAAGGATGGGGGAGATATGTGATGAGTAGATGAGCGTTTGACGTGAGTGACGAGTCTAGCAGCTGAGTTCTGGAGGCGTTGAAGTCGATTTATCTAATACTCAGGAAGGTTGATCAAAATAGCATTGCAAAAGTCAAGCCGTAAAGAGATTAGTGAGTGGACCATCAACTCAGTTGCCTTTGGAGTTAAGACAAGTTTCTGAGCTGATACCTGACCGTCTTTGAAATGCCGGATACTTGGTGGTTGAGGGTCATGTTTGAATCTATGATAACACCTGAATTGTGGCATTTTTCAGACGAGCAGATTAGCAATGTTCTGATTTTGATAGGTTGTTTGGAGATCTTGTTCAACTTCCCCTTGGACCCTATGAACATGAACTCTGATTTTAGCTTATTGAATTTTCAAATTATTCTGGGACATCCACTGTTGCAATCATGACAAGTGAACATCAACAGCATCATCAAATTATCAGCATTGGAACATTGAGCCAATGTTTACGTCTTGAAAGGCTTGATTAAGAATGGTCTGGGTTGGACAGCATACAAAACAAATTCAGTTGTGAATCGAGTTAAACTTCTTCTAGATTCTACAAACTTCTTCTTACCTTCAAATTCCAGTATTGATCCCGATGATAAGAAAGTACTTGGATGTCAGTCTCCTTATGCCATATGACGTCACTCCATCTTGAAGAACAATTTAAATTTCATTTATCATTTCAGAGGGGGGGGGGGGGGAGGGGGCTGCCAGTCAGAAGCCAGTTACTGCCATGTAGCCAGGGATCACACCCCATAATATATGACACAACCATAGAGCTAGCTCTATGGATTTTACAATTTTTTAATCAAATGGGTAAAGTTTGTAATACAATAAGAGCAAAACATCCCTGGATTTGACAACAGACCAATTCTTGCAAATTCAGAATGCTCCCTTAGAAACAACAGTCACAGTAACTAAAAGAACATGCTAAATGAATAACATTATCAACCAAGAATAGAACAATATGACATTTTATAAATGTTCATTATTATTATTACAACTATATAAAGATTAATCAAGGTGTGAAATAACATGAAAACTTACACCTGTACACCCATCTGATGTCATCTTAGCCCTTGCTCATCCACCAAGGAGACCCATCTGATGTCATCTTAGCCCTTGCTCATCCACCAAGGAGACCCATCTGATGTCATCTTAGCCCTTGCTCATCCACCAAGGAGACCCATCTGATGTCATCTTAGCCCTTGCTCATCCACCAAGGAGACCCATCTGATGTCATCTTAGCCCTTGCTCATCCACCAAGGAGACCCATCTGATGTCATCTTAGCCCTTGCTCATCCACCAAGGAGACCCATCTGATGTCATCTTAGCCCTTGCTCGTCCACCAAGGAGACCCATCTGATGTCATCTTAGCCCTTGCTCATCCACCAAGGAGACCCATCTGATGTCATCTTAGCCCTCGTCATCCACCAAGGAGACCCATCTGATGTCATCTTAGCCCTTGCTCATCCACCAAGGAGACCCATCTGATGTCATCTTAGCCCTTGCTCATCCACCACGGAGACCCATCTGATGTCATCTTAGCCCTTGCTCATCCACCAAGGAGACCCATCTGATGTCATCTTAGCCCTTGCTCATCCACCATGGAGACCCATCTGATGTCATCTTAGCCCTTACTCATCCACCAAGGAGACCCATCTGATGTCATCTTAGCCCTTGCTCATCCACCAAGGAGACCCATCTGATGTCATCTTAGCCCTTGCTCATCCACCAAGGAGACCCATCTGATGTCATCTTAGCCCTCGTCATCTACCAAGGAGACCCATCTGATGTCATCTTAGCCCTTGCTCATCCACCAAGGAGACCCATCTGATGTCATCTTAGCCCTTGCTCATCCACCACGGAGACCCATCTGATGTCATCTTAGCCCTTGTTCATCCACCAAGGAGACCCATCTGATGTCATCTTAGCCCTTGCTCATCCACCAAGGAGACCCATCTGATGTCATCTTAGCCCTTGCTCATCCACCAAGGAGACCCATCTGATGTCATCTTAGCCCTTGCTCATCCACCATGGAGACCCATCTGATGTCATCTTAGCCCTTACTCATCCACCAAGGAGACCCATCTGATGTCATCTTAGCCCTTGCTCATCCACCAAGGAGACCCATCTGATGTCATCTTAGCCCTTGCTCATCCACCAAGGAGACACATCTGATGTCATCTTAGCCCTCGTCATCCACCAAGGAGACCCATCTGATGTCATCTTAGCCCTTACTCATCCACCATGGAGACCCATCTGATGTCATCTTAGCCCTTACTCATCCACCAAGGAGACCCATCTGATGTCATCTTAGCCCTTACTCATCCACCATGGAGACCCATCTGATGTCATCTTAGCCCTTGCTCATCCACCAAGGAGACCCATCTGATGTCATCTTAGCCCTTGCTCATCCACCAAGGAGACCCATCTGATGTTATCTTAGCCTTTGCTCATCCACCAAGGAGACCCATCTGAAATGAAAAAAATACAAAGTTACAGTTCACAAATTCAAAATATCTATTCAATACAAAAGTCTGTATGTTTTAGGGTTATGTGAGGTGCAGTGGTTTCTGTGTGATCCAGTGTGATTAATTAGTAATTACTGAATGAAATGTTCTAATGTGAAAGTACGGAGTGGAACGTTAACTTGTTAATATCATGCAGAACTGATTGGTGCAAGTGTGCTATGTGATCACGTGAGAGGTCAATGATGACCAACATCAAGATAATTATATAGAAATACGAAACCAAACATTTCTTCAGTTCTTGTTGATGTGGCAGGATTAGACCTTGACTTGCCTGCATTGATGATCCAAGCTGACCAGTCAGAGGCTAGTGGACACAGAAAGCCTTGAAATGGAACATCCTGGAGTGGTAGGGTCTTTCAGAAGGAGGGCATGTGTACAATGTAGTTTGGGCTGGATGAGTAGGACTCCATCTCAGCTTCTCACACTCAGTCAGTGCCACATGTAAATAAAAAAGGGTGAAAAGACAAACATTTGATGAGCACATAATTATAGGTACATGTAGATTCAGTGGGATTGAAGCAATTATAATAATTATAATAATAATGTATAATGTGATTACCAAAGAAAGATCTTGCAGGTTATAATGTTAACAATTACAAAGCTTTGAGTGTCATCGAAACTGCAGTCATATTCACTGCAGGTTATAACTTCCATGTAAACACATATCTTCTGATATAAAAGAGAAGTGTACTCCTTTTGATAAATGTTTGCAAACTCTGTCATCCCATCCACAAATTAAAATGATTTTGAGAAACCCGACCTTAGTATCAGGTTTCTTATACTGTAATGTTGTCAGCGTGTCATAGTTCAGCTTCTTCAAACAAACTGCAAGTTTTATCAAACATGTTGAATAGAGCTTTTTCAATTTTTATGCATGTATTTGGTTTCCTGGGTAAAGTCTACGCCAAAGTAGTTTTTAAAATAAAATGTATTCAAATCTGGGCATTTTCAATAAAAACATCATAACAACCAATCTGTGAAAACTACGAAATAGGCAACCCAGTAAAAGAAAACCCCAATAACACAGACTAATGGATTCTGTTTTGGGTTTTATGTAAATTAATTTGTGCTTAGCATTCTGATCTGGCAAGTCAAAGAGAAAAATTTAAGCGTCGACGAGACAATCATTTTGCAAATGTGATTCAAGACTCAATTTGTCCGGGATTCATTAAATATAAAAGTGAGTTTTGGAATGACACCTTATTTTAAACATTTTTTCATCATTATGAATTATGTATTAGACTTTTAAAATGCATCACCCTAAATTTCTAACTTGGGTATTATCTGACAGTGTCACACAATATAAAGACTTTAAGGCACTTACATATCGTCGCAGTTTTCACGAAGTGACATAATGCTCCAAAAATAATTTTTATACGAATTTTAGTTATGTTAATATTCAGAAGGTATTCACTGATACCTTTCTTTCTGCCAAGTAACAAGTTTTGAAACACCTTGGTTGCTTAGTTACAGTAGTGTCACTAAGCTCAATTTGGTTGAATCTGGAATTTTTCGTTTTCACGAAGTGACATGTTGTAGACTTGTCCATGTGTTACTGCATGTGACACAACGTGGTTTGCATGTTTTTTAGTTTTCACGAAGTGACTGAATGGAGAACGCCACACCGCGCGCGCGTTGTGTGTATTCCACGAAGTGACACCATTCCCTATACTATTACACACGGAATACGTCACTTCGTGAAAACTCGAAAACCGTGTTTAGTGAACTTTTTCGTTTTCACGAAGTGACGTTTTTGTTTATAAGGATGTAAGTCGTTGATAATTGTTTCCCTTAACAAAAGATATACAATTACGTATCCTTTGAGACTTCAGCTTTCTAAGAAAGTAAAAAAAAAAAGATTTTTTACCATGAAATCAAATTGAAACTGCGATTTTAAGACTTAACAAACGAAAATTCGCAGTATCTCGAAACATGGTTTTACCGTTGTGTGGTCTATTGTGTCACTTCGTGAAAACTGCGACGATATGTAAGTTTTTTATGACCCGAAATGTTGGGTTGACTTACCATGTACTTGTTATATGGAAGTTCACTCCTGGTGCATACATACAGGGACTAGACACAAACATCACCAAGTCTTGGATGGTTGAATTCATCAAGTGTACTCAGGTCAAAGGGGCACATGAAAGAAAATGGAGCACAAACTTTAAGTATACAAAACTTATAAATAATAAATTAAGGTTTGCAAAATTGTTAACAAGATGGAAAATAGGAAGAACAGGTTTTTGCACTGACATTGAGGGCAGGCTCAGAAGACAATTTAAAAATCACTGGGATTAGCAGCTCCTGAGAGAGTTTTCTGTTCTAATCATAAATCTAAAATTTAACGTATTACGGAGAATAATGTTCCAGTTCTAAGTCACTTTATACTTACAGTTTTAATCTCAAAAATTGACATTTTATGTAGGTTTCTTGTTTATAAACTGCATCAAAATTTATTGAGAGAAAAGTCAGACAGTTTCTGGCATTCAGCAAAACAATTGAGGATGTATGCAAACACTTTAATGTCCATGTACAAATGCCAGCTGGTAAAGAGTGCATTTTCAAAAGATCAAACAAGATTATATCACTACATAAATACATGTACATGGATAGGTCATTGTATTCTTTATAAGGTTCTTGAGAAATTATTCTATTGGACAGCTACAGGTCGTTTAATTTAATTAATTTTGATTTTAACATTAATTTTCGTCCAACAGGCCACACATACAGCACTCATTTTACTATAATATTGTTCATAAAATGAATATCACACTTACATGTGTTCTTGCCGAGGAACATTGACGCTTGCTGTGCAGGATGAACCAAGAAAACCTCACGCCAAAACGGAAGGGATGGCGGCCATGTTGTCTTGTCTGCAGTCGTTCAGTCTCAATACTTAAAACTAGCGCGCACGACGTCTTATGAAGAAAATCGCCACACAACTGCAGAAAGGGCTATTCACTCGCTCAAACCAAAAAAGCACATTCCTCAAGTGCCATTTCATTCAATAGTGCAGATGGGACTAGCGGTAGAGGATTTGTTTGAAAACAATTGTTTCCAAAAGAAGTCTTTTAAGGAAGAAGCAGTAGTGAATAAGTTGAATTTCCGCTTCGGAAGCTAACTGTGTCTTGGGAAAGACAAGTAATCATCCGTTACAAGGAAAGCGGGCGGACTTTCAAAATGTGTGTTTCACTCAAATAAACTTCCAAATAACCGATCCCCGATATTTCAAATACTTCCAAAACTAATTCTAACATTTAACTGTAAAATATTTTTAAAATCTGTAAAATCTTACGAAATATCACATCAACTGTGAGCCGAACATTGTTTTTGCATGAAAATCTAAAGGGACAAGTTTGAGCCAAAGTTTTCTTATCTGAACCCCCTCCCCTTATCAACTCACACACGATTAGTTTTGTTGACCAGGTAAATCAAGGACTTCTCTTTGTTCTCTCACTGTTTAGACTTTGTTTTTTAGCAAAGTCCCCATTGGTTTTGTACTTAGAATTGATGCAAGGACATCCTCAAAATTTATTTTAATTTCCTGACATAAGGACAAGGGTAAGCCTCATTTTCTGATAAAACTTAGCAATGAAAATTAAATTTTCTGCAAAATGAAAGGTAACTTTGCATTCACTTCAAAATTGAGCCAAAACTTGTTCTCAAAAGATTTCCTGTTGTATAGATGAAATGCAGTAGTTAGAGAGTAGCAGTGAGTTTACTAATCAGCACAACCTGTGCCGTCACATCTATGACCTTCAGTGGTTGAAGTGTAGCAGTGAGTTTACTAATCGGCACAACCTGTGCCGTCACATCTATGACCTTCAGTGGTTGAAGTGTAGCAGTGAGTTTACTAATCAGCACAACCTGTGCCGTCACATCTATGACCTTCAGTGGTTGAAGTGTAGCAGTGAGTTTACTAATCGGCACAACCTGTGCCGTCACATCTATGACCTTCAGTGGTTGGAGTGTAGCAGTGAGTTTACTAATCAGCACAGCCTGTGCCGTCACATCTATGACCTTCAGTGGTTTAAGTGTAGCAGTGAGTTTACTAATCAGCACAACCTGTGCCGTCACATCTATGACCTTCAGTGGTTGGAGTGTAGCAGTGAGTTTACTAATCAGCACAACCTGTGCCGTCACATCTATGACCTTCAGTGGTTGGAGTGTAGCAGTGAGTTTACTAATCAGCACAACCTGTGCCGTCACATCTATGACCTTCAGTGGTTTAAGTGTAGCAGTGAGTTTACTAATCAGCACAACCTGTGCCGTCACATCTATGACCTTCAGTGGTTGGAGTGTAGCAGTGAGTTTACTAATCAGCACAACCTGTGCCGTCACATCTATGACCTTCAGTGGTTGGAGTGTGGCAGTGAGTTTACTAATCAGCACAAGCTGTGCCGTCACATCTATGACCTTCAGTGGTTGGAGTGTAGCAGTGAGTTTACTAATCAGCACAACCTGTGCCATCACACCTATCAGTGGTTGGAGTGTAGCAGTGAGTTTACTAATCGGCACAACCTGTGCCGTCACATCTATGACCTTCAGTGGTTGGAGTGTAGCAGTGAGTTTACTAATCAGCACAACCTGTGCCGTCACATCTATAACCTTCAGTGGTTGGAGTGTAGCAGTGAGTTTACTAATCAGCACAATCTGTGCCATCACATCTATGACCTTCAGTGGTTGGAGTGTAGCAGTGAGTTTACTAATCAGCACAACCTGTGCCGTCACATCTATGACCTTCAGTGGTTGGAGTGTAGCAGTGAGTTTACTAATCAGCACAACCTGTGCCGTCACACCTATGACCTTCAGTGGTTGGATTGTAGCAGTGAGTTTACTAATCAGCACAAACTGTGCCGTCACATCTATAACCTTCAGTGGTGGGATTGTAGCAGTGAGTTTACTAATCAGCACAAACTGTGCCGTCACATCTATGACCTTCAGTGGTTTAAGTGTAGCAGTGAGTTTACTAATCAGCACAACCTGTGCCGTCACATCTATAACCTTCAGTGGTTTTGAGTGTTGCAGTGAGTTTACTAATCAGCACAACCTGTGCTGTCACAACTTTGACATTTGGTAGTTGAAGTGCTGTAGTGAGTTTACTGGTGTTAGGGCTGTGGAAGAGGAAGGGTGTAAGGTGGGGGAGGGAGTTGTAATGTAGAGGTAAGAGATAATATGATGGCGGAAGGTAACACGATGGGGTGGAGTGGTTGTATAGTAAAGATGGTATGTTGGCATGGTATTAAGGTCATTTAGGGTTGAAAAAGTGCAGTGCGTCTGATAAAGTAACAAAATGTAACAAAGTGTGGTTCTGTGGTGACAACGATGTGTGTGTGAGCGCGCATGTGTGTGGAGGAGTGGGTTTCACAGTAGGCAGTAGTGTATTACTTTGTGAGTATGCAGGATGTGAGTATGCTATGGATGATAGGTGGCGGTAGAAACCAGAATGGTGGCCGCCGACGCTTGTTTCAGTAAGCAAATGGAATTGTGAAAGCTAAGACATTGACAGTGGGGCAACCAACAAGGACGGACCAGCAAGTTGGGGAGGCTGCAGATAACAATGAAAATAGGAGACAGAGGGGAGCTGGGTCGGGGTGAAGCTACTTCCATCATAGACGAAACGACAAGGTGCAATAAAACAAGAACAACAAAACGAAGTGTATGCGGCACAAACAGAAAGAATTATCGGGATGAAGGTGAGTGGGAATGAAAAGGGGACTAAAAGATATAGATGAAAACAAAACTTTGAGTATATAAGTTTAACAGTTTTATTGTAGAAACTTTAAACCTTGTACAAAGAAAAATCTACTCTGTATGAGCACGAAAGATTGGTTTTTGGCAAAGGAAACAAATGCGAACCAATGCGCCTTGCCAATGGTAGTCAGGCCGCGTGAAACCAACCACATATGCATACAAATTAAACTACAACAAAAGGAACTGTAGGCTGGCAAAAGGTACTGAAGGTGCTTTGGTGTGGAGTTTTTAAGTGCCATAAGATCAAGACACATAAATTACAGTACAAATGAGGGTAAACATTTAAATGCTAAATTTCTCTGCCAAACAGGTCTGTGGTAGCCGGAATTTGAAACCCACCTGGGCTGCATGCAAATTGATTTTGGAGAAGTCAGTATTCATGGAAATTGACTTGGGAATAAGGAGAAAAGGTGAGACAATAAACCTTTAACCAGTGTAGCAGTTAAATTTAAAATAGGGCCTGCACTTCTATGTAATTAAAACGGGAAAAGTGTTGATACTAAATGTGGATTTAAGGACTTTATTAAAAAAAAAAATAATACATGAACATTTTAGGAGTTTGTATTTGGTATGGAGGTGTATAGTAACACAGTATTGAGAAATATAAACTACAGTCTAATAAAAAATATAGGGTTACAAATTTAATTCATGTTACATTTCTTTGTTAACAGGAGAAGTCGGTTTATATGAAAATTGATTTTTGGAGTAGAAGAAACGGTGAGACAATAAACTATGTATTAGTGCAGTAGTTAAAATGCAGTTAAAGTCTGTATCTTTGTGTAATTTGACAGGGGAAAGTGTTGATATACAATGTGGATTTAAAACTTAAAACAAAAAAACAAGTTGGTAATTGTATTTTTGTATACATAAAGTTTCTCGGTATGGAGATATATAATAACAAACGATTGAGAATATATATATTATAGAATAAAATAAGGGTTTAAATTTTAAAGGTTTAAAATTTAATTAATGTTTACATTTCTTTGTTAACAGGGTTGCAATTGGAATTTCACAAGTGGAAAGGAGAAATCTGTTAACATGTGAATTAATTTGGGGAGTACAAGAAAAGGTGAGATAATAAATTATAGTAATTAAAATAAAGTTACAGTCTGTATCTTTATGTAACTTAATAGGGGAAAGTGTTTAACAAAATGTGGTATTGAATGTTTACAATTTTTTTTAACTTGTACAAATAACAATATAATGGATATTTGCATTAGAGTTGATTTGTCTTTGATATTCACTGATGTACCAGGATGTGATGTTGATGCATAAGCCCATATTTTTGTCTGAGATTCTGATAATGATGTCTTTGTCTTTTGCAAATTTGTGTTTGTTTCGATGGTGATGAATTTGCGATGGAGACGTTGTGTGTTAGAAGTTGTGGTGTAATAGGTCATTAGGTGAAATGTTGTTGAAATCTTGAAGAGTGTTGTGTATGAAGTTGAATGTATTTTTGCAGAGTTTAGGGTGTTTGATTAGTTCTAGGAGTTGTTTGCAGAGAGGTTTTTTCTTTGGTCAGAAGTTACTGAAGTTGGGGGTTGGCTTGCTAAGAAATTTGTGGTTGAGGTCTTCTGATGGATTAGTAGGGATGAAAGAGGGTCCTTTGTTGATGATGTTTTGGATGTGTTTTGGGATATTGGTTGACGTGAAGTTGTGAAAGTTTTGGGTTTTATCAGATAGCAAGTTGTTAAGAGCCTGTGTAGTTTCGAGATTCCTGAAGTGTGAAAGTTTGTTGATTATGAAATGGTTATGGATTTCTTCTCTTTTGTTGATGAGGTTGATTGCGATGTGGAAGTTGATGGAAAGAGTATGGATGTATTTTTTTTTGCGATTTTGAGGTTTGTTGGTGTTGGCTAGGTGTATGAGAGATGAGTATTGTGTTTCAAGAAGGTGGATGGTGTTTTTGATGTTGTCTTGGGTTTTTTTGATGAGTGTAGTGTAGTTATTGATGTATTCTTTGATGGTATTGAATTCTTTGGAGGATGTGTTGTTTTGAATTTGGTTTTCAATGACATGGATAGTAGTGTTAAATTCAGTTTCCAGTTTGTGTAATGTTGGAATGTATTCATCTAGAATGAGTATTTGTTTGTTGCATGTTGAGACAAATTTGATGAAGGAACAATTGGTGGACTTCAAGGCAGCTGACCATTCTGAGTATTTGTTACATTTATTGATTTTTTGGGCAACTTTTTTGTTTTTGAAGCTGATTGGCATAATGTGATGGGGCTTAAGTTAAATGCAAAAGCTGAGATCATTAAATTTATAATCCTTAGAATTAAAAAATCGAGAAGGTAATTATAATATTGGTTTGAAAGAAAAATCTAAATAAGGTTGAGATATTTAAATTTAATAATGGATTGTTGAAAAAGGTATGATTAATTTAAGATTGCAAATGTATAAATAAGCATTGAGAAATTTAAATTTTAACAATTATGAAATTTCTATAGTATATTTTAGGTAATATGACTTCAATACAATAATTTATAATTTGTGGAACTGGTTGAAAATGTTATTTATGGTTGGTGTGTTTAAAAAGCAAAACTAGTAAATTGTGCGAAAAGTTTAAATATTGAAGAGTGAATTGCAAACAACGAATTGGAAAAATCTTGAAATAAGAAAAGCAAATTACCAAAAATAACAGCGACTGCTACATACGGCCCTGCAGTCCAGTAATCTGGCTCATCAGGACTGCTCTCTGGTGTGGGTTGAAATTATGTAATTATCAGAGAATTGTTGTGTTGATGAGGACATACTGTAAAAAAAAATAATAAAATTAAAATTCATATTTGAATAACATTGTGTTATAGAATAAAAAACGGTTATGAATGTATGTATAGATAGTTTTTTGTTTTTTGCTAGCCAAAAAAACTTTAACAACCTCTTTTTTGAAAGATAGAAACGTTTCTGTGGACTTGAAAATAATTTTTGTAGGCCTGAAAGTAGCATGACTCGTCAGGTGCAGTATGCTGAGAGGTATGGCAGGTTTCATCTCATGAGACTGCACGACCTGCTAGTTAACAATTTTTTGGTTGGGATTAAAAATGTGTTAATAGGTGAAGAATATAGTGTAAAAAAGATATTTAAAAAATTAACAAACAAACAACAAATAAACAAAAACGAAAACATTTTTTTTAAAACCTTACCTTAAAGTTGATGGGGGATTAATATTCAAGAAAAGGTGATGGTGTTGGAGTTTGTCAGTTGGTTGGTAAATTACTTGAAGTGTTGATTGAGGATTTAAGAACTGAACAATTTGTGATTTAAAAGCGTATGTTATAGAGGGATGAAAAAAGAAAGGTAAAAGGGATGGAAAAACGTGAAATTGAAAGGTTGGCAAATTAAATTTATGAAAAGACTTACCGGCAAAGGTAGCGGTATGAAAAGATGGTGAATTGACGGTAGACACAAGAAGTGGTGAAGGAAAAAGTTATGCAGGATTGGTAATGAAGGAGTAGCTCGTTAGGTTTTTGAGCTAGCTCACCCCAAGATCCAAGATTATGTGCAAGTTTAGTAAGTTGATCTTTTGTCACGATGGCATCTCTGTGTCGTGGTGTTTGTGACACATTCTCAGATGAAATGGCTGAATAAGCTTCTGAAAAAAAAGTAGAAAAAAAATTTGGTTCTTAATATGCAAACCACTTGAAGAATATCTGCAAAAGCAAACACTCTAGAAAATATAATGCTGAAAATTGTCTGCAGTCAGAAAACTCTAAACTCAGCCTGATTTGCTCAATTAGATAATATGCTGGTAGGGTGTCAGTCTCCACTACACTAAAACTGGTATCTTGAGTATGAGAGATTGCAAATAATCACGGAAATTACAGTTGTATTGTGTCAGTAATAAATTAATGAGAGGCAATATTTGCTTCTATTTTCTATCAATGTTATGCACTCATGTGTCAGGCTTATATTTTCTACGTGTTGTGTTTTGTTTGGATTCTTTCATTTTTATTTGATAGTATATAAGTTGGGCTTAACTACAGAAAAGAATGGGAGCTCCTTGTCCTTTGCTTTTTCTATCTTTGAATTAAATACAAATGACCACATGTTTCAATGATGCAGACTATAAATTCTAAAATGACCACAGCAAGAAAATAACTCACTGAACTATTCTTATATAAGCGTTTTAGTATACTTAAATATGCACTTTATTATCTAAAACATCTTTTGAGGTCAAATAAATATATTTTAAAATGGCATTTGAGGTTGTGAAATGGTTCACATTTTGAAGAATATGCCTTAAACAACAAAAGGGGAAAAGCTGTTTAATTTATACTTACCTACGCTCTGTTGCTAAGTTTGGTTCGAGTTTATCTGACTTGCACTTGAATCAATAGCATAAGATAATGCAGGAGTCTTCAGTGGTCACAGCTGTTTGTGGATAGAAACAAAAAGTTTTTTTACTGCAAATACAAGGAAATCACATTCTGCCTTACAGTCTAACATTACTCTCTTTCACACGACTGCAGGACCGGCTTTGGAGTCAGCAAGGTATTCGACACAGCACAAAGTGTAAGGTCTGCAGGGTCGTGGCAATGAGTGTTCTACTCTACTCAGCAGAACTTACACACTTTACTTAAGACATGTAAACAGACTCTCCATCCTTCAGCTGAGGCATCTTTGTACAAACATAAGTATTACCTGGAAGGCTAAGGTCACCACTGATGAAGTGCAGAAGCGCGCAATCATGCCCTCGATCAAATCCATCAGGGCCCAAATGCAGCTGCACTGGACTGGACATGTCCTACGTATGCCAGAGGAACGCATCCTGAAGGCTCTTCTATACGGTGAACTGTCTTTGAGGAAGCGCACCCATGGATGTCCCCTGCTCTGCTTTTAAGGGTGTGGTGAAGCACAACATCAGCGCTGTGGGCATCTCAGTAGGCTGGGAACTCTTGGCCCAAAACCGGCAAGCATGGCGGCACTAGGTCCACCAGGGCACTGATAGGGTCCAGGAGGCATGGGTCTTGAGCCAGGAGGACTGACAAACATGCGGGCACGCCCGAGCTGTTGGAACTACCTCTATCGGCATCGTCTGACAATATGGCCGGACTACTACTATAAGATTATTCACTGCAACTTAAATACAATGTAGTTCACAGCTGTCCACATTTTTGACTGTCATGTAAATAAAAAAGGCTTTTGGCAAATAAAGGAATTTAAATGTCAAGTTTTTCCTTAAGCACTGTATGTGAGAAATATCACTTACCATTTTTTACAAATTTGGCCGTTTTCGAGCATTTTATAAAAAAAGTACAGTAACATGGTTTTTCTGAACCGATTTTTAGGTTCGAATAAATCACGTGATCTTTGGAGTAGTTTTATTTTCAGCAGTATAAAAGTAAACTACTGCATCAAATTTGTGATTTAAAAATAATTATTCATGAGTATTTGACAAAAGAGAGCATGTATTCTTATTATGGATACAAATTATACATACATGTAACAATGAAAAACCGTGCGTAAAATCTTAAACCAGAGAGTCCGGCCAATGGAAGCGTGCTCCACAGTGCACAAGCGTGGGGCTTGCGAGACTCATACCCCGATGCATTATCCCACAGTCAGCGCCGTGGCTCGCGGGGCTTGCAAGGGGCATCTCCCAGACAAGAACTCCCCCACGACCCATCAAGCTGCGAGCTTACGAACATGCAGGAGGGAATGGGAACCAGACTATCAAGCACGTTTCATTATCAATAGTTTTAGTCTGTACACTTAGCTGTTTGTACCATGTATGTGGAGGCGGTCTCAGTGAAGGACACGATTGCGTTGAAAACCAAGATGTCAACTCCTCCCCAAAAAACAACAAAAACCTGTCCAAAAAAGTCTTCCACTGAAAAACTTAGGATATCCACCACAAAAGCTGCTCCAAGAAGGGCCACTTCTTCTCAATGACAACGGGACACTCGCTTGGCAAAAGTCATTGGTCAAGCCAACGTAAAACGATGGACGAAGATGAGGGATATACTCACCAGAATTATGGAATTTTTTTGTGAAAATAATAATTTTTCAAAATCTATTTAAAATTGTTAAAACTCAATGGGCAGATGGTCCACGTCAAGATGACCATGGTTGACCATGGATGTGTTCCTTGGATCCTCCTCTTTAATTCTGTAGGTAGTGGTGCCCGGCCCATGGGGTCTGGAGTCTGGAATGACTTCAGTAATTAAATGCATGAACGGTACGGAATTTGTACGGTAAAGTAATAATTTTAAAAAATTGAATAAAAATTATTAAAACCCTAGGGGGCGGGTCAAGATGACCACGGTTGTGTTCCTTGGATCCTCCTTTTTTTTATTCTGTAGGTAGTGGAGCCCGGCCCATGGGGTCTGGACATATGAAAACGACCATTCAAAATTTGAAATAATTGCAGTGTTTTAGTGCAGAAATTAACAATGTACGGTACGGAATTTAGTGTAAAAAAGTCTGCCTCCAAAGCAAGACATCAACTAAGCTATTAGATCACTGCCTTACCGACTAAAGCACGTCAGTATGATGAGAACAGCTTAGTAAATGCATTCCAGGCTACACATGAAGGCATGTTGAAGCATCCAGGCTGTATGGTGTCCAAAAATCATCGCTTCACGACAGGATGAGAGGCTATGTGACTGTTCACAAGATGTCAAGAGCGAGAGCTGGTCGACCACATCAAGTACATGGCTAGTATTCGATATTGGTATTATTATACAAAATCTAACATAGAATTTCTCGCAGCAGATTATGCAGTTTCTTGTGGAAAAAAGAAACAAAGTGAAAAAACACTCAGCAGCAACTGGTTTTACAGTTTTATGAATCGTTGACCAGACTTAAAAATGGCAATGCCCCAGAAGCTTTCCATGGCCAGAGCAGGATGTACCTCGAGAGAAGCACTCAACAACTACTTCAAGGAGTTATCCAGTATTCTCACCACTAACAATCTGCATTGAATCCCCCGAAAAAATATATAACATTGATGAATCTGGTATCAGCACAGAGCATACTCCCTCAAAAATCGTGTGCGATAACAAAACTGAACCGCAGGCGATAACATCGCCCAGATCTTCTGCAATTTCCATCATTGGGGGAGGCAATGCTATTGGTCATCATATTCCGCCATATTTTGTATTTCCTGGCAAGAGAAGGAATCCCCTCTTCTTGGATGGTGCTCTCCCTGAAACAGCCGGTATGATGTCAGACAGCGGATGGTCTAATTCTGATGTCTTTTGCCGTTATCTTCATAAGCATTTTGCCAAGCATGCACACCTACAAGATTGGAAGCACAACGGCTCTAAGACAATGATCCACTATGATGGCCACAAATCCCATCTTTGCTTTTGGTAAATTGGGCAAAGAAAAATAATGTCATTCTCTGACGATTGTAACGGCAGGGTTGTTAGTAGCCCCATACATTGTGCCAATACGCTGGACTCCCTCCGCTTCTTGGCCCAACGAACCCTGTCCTTTAAAACCAGACATCAACTTTCGAATCGAGACTTACTTTTTTGGCAAATTTATCCCTCAATGATCGGTCGGTCGTTGCTGTCAGCCATGTCAGACTCACAGACAATGTCTGGAGAAGATTTCCGCACGATCCCCCGTGCGATAAATCCTAGGCTTTTGCTGGAATTTTATGTCAAATCTCGGTGATATAAGCCCATGTCAACGACGGCGGAGGAGCCATGATGGTTGCTGTTCAGTGCGAGTCGTATTCCTGTACTAGTCTTTATTCCAGCAGTCATTTTGCGATGTTTACCTGATAGTGGTGATGTCATGGTAATGCGCGCAATCAGTCAGCACATTCAAGAACGTTTACCGCAGGAATAAGTGTTAGGTGTTAGGTGGTGGGGTAGGTGTTAGGTGTTAGGTGGTGGGGTGGGGGTGGGGGTGGGTTGGGTTGGGATTGTGGGTGGGTTTGAGGTGGATGGGGTGAGGGGTGGATCGAGGGTGGGGTATGGTAGAGTATGGTAGAGGGATTGAAAGTGAAGTGTTGGGTGTTTAGATGGTGGGGTGGGGGTGGGGTTGGGTGGGGTTGGAAGGGATTTGAAAGTGTGGTTGAGAGATTAAAAGTGAAGTGTAAGGTGTAAGGTGGTGTGGTGGGGATGGGGTGGGTTGGGCTGGTTGGGTTTGGGTTAAGTGGGGGGGGTGGTTGGAAGGGATTTGAAAGTATGGGTGGGGTTGAGATGGATGGGGTGAGGGGTGGATCGAGGGTGGGGTGTGGTTGAGGGATGTGGTTGAGGGATTAAAAGTAAAGTGTTAGGTGGTGGGATGGGGGTGGGGTGGGTGGGTTGGGTTGGGATTTAAGTAGAGTTGGGGGTTGATTGGAAGGGATTTGAAAGTGTGGGTGGGGTAGACACGGATGGGGTGAGGGGTGGGGTAGAAAAGGATGGGGTGAGGGGTGGATCGAGGGTGGGTGTGGTAGAGGGATTTAAAGTGAAGTGTTAGGTGGTGGGGTGGGGTGGGTTGTGATGGGGTTAAGGAGGGGGTTCGGGGTGTGTGGTAGAGAGTGGGGTTGATTAGGTTTCTAGGGTGGTTTGAAAAGTGGTGGTTTGAGGTTTTTTTTTTTTTTTTTTTTAAGGTTGGTGTGGGATAAAGGGAGGGGTTGTGTTGGGGTGGGGGTGGGGGTGGGGTTGGAGTGTGGTGTTAGGGCTGTGAAAAAGGAAGGGTGTAAGGTGGGGAGGGGGTTGTAATGTAAGGGTAAGAGACAATATGATGGTGGATGGTAATAAAGGGGTTGGAGTGGTTGTATAGTTAAGATGGTATGTTGGCATCGGTTTTAAGGTCATTTGGGGTTGAAAAAGTGCAGTGCGCCTGATAAAGTAACAAAATGTAACAAAGTTATGGTTTCGTGGTGACAACGATGTGTGTGTGCGCGTGCACATGTGTGTGGAGGATCGAGTGAGTTTCGTTCGATGACGGGGGGTACGGTCCGGGTGGTGCGCGTCCGGCGGGTGCGTGTGGGCAAGGCTAGACAGTATAACTGCTGTGTGAGTAAGAGTGTAGTGGGATAATAACATCGGCGGCTGCTGTCTGTCATGGATGATGCTGAAAGGTGGTGGCAAAAATGATAACGGTGGCTATAGATACTGCTACAGTAAGTAATAGAAATAGTGAAACTAGTATGAGAGTTAAGATAACGACAGTGGGGCAACTAATAAGGGCGTAATAGTTAGTCAGGGAAGCCGCAGATAACAGTGAAAAACAGGAGACGGAGGGGAATTGGATCGAGTTGAAGTCAAGTTGAAGTTGTATCTAACAATAACATGAAACGATAAGGTGTGACAAGTTGGAACAGATAAAAGGACGTGTATACGGCATAAATAAGATGAGGTTTCGGGATGAAGGTGAGTTGAAACAAAAAGGCGACTAAAAAACATGGATGAACACAAATGTTACGGTGTAAAACTTAAACTGTTTTATTATAGAAACTTAAAACTTTGTATGAAGGAAAATTACTCTGTATGACCGCAAAAATCGGTTTTAAGTAAAGTTTCAGTGTCTTACTTAAAATATTTTATTATAGAAACTTAAAACTTTGTACGAAGGAAAATTACTCTGTATGACCTCAAAAATCTGTTTTAAGTAAATAAAACAAATGCAGATCAATGTGGGTTGTCAATGGTAGTCGAGCCGCATGAAACTATGGCGGCTTATTTCTAGTTCTACTTCCATGGCGAACCAACCACGTACATGCATGTACGTGTATGTATACAAAAAATTAACACTACAATAAGGGAAATTGTAGCTTGTTAAGAGGCATTGAAGTGCATTGGTTTGGAGTTTCAAAATAGCAAGATCAAGAAACAAAAATTACAGTATAAACGAGGGTTAAGCAATTTAAATGTTCAATTTCTCTGTTAAAAAGGTCTGTGGTAGCTGGAACTTGACAAGTGACAGGAGAGGTTATGCCAAATGTAAACCGACTTGGGCTGTATGTAAACTGATTTTGGAAGTAGGATAACAGGTGAGGTAATAAACTATAAATTAGTGCAAAATAAAATTAAAAGTTTCAGTTTGAATCTCTATGTAATTCAAAGGAGGAAGGTATTAACGTGACATGAGAAATTAAAGTAAACAAATTGTAAGAAATTGTATTTTAATCATATAAAAAAAAATAGTTGTGGAGTATTGGACAGTATTAGATTGAGACATAACATCATAAATTATATTAAAGGAAATTTTAAAATATGATAAATGTTACATTTCTTTGTTTATAGAGTTGTTGCAACTGGGATTTGACAGAAGAAGTCTGCTGACAATACATACATCAATTAGTATAACAGATTAATGAGGAAAATAGCTTTGACGTGATTATCTGAGAAATGTGTAGATGGAGACATGCTGTAAGTAAAGACAAAGTTTGATTGTGGAAAATAAATCTAATATATAACAAAAATCTAATATAAAAAAATATATATATTTATATATAAATTATTATAATTATATGTATGGATAGTTATTTTTATTTTTGCTAGCAAAACAAAAACTTTAACTACCTCTTTTTGAAAAATAAACAGTTTTGGAAATTTGAATATATTTTAAGAAGGCCTGAAAGTAGCATGACTCGTCAGGTGCAGTATGCTGAGAGGTATGGCAGGTTTCATCTCATGAGACTGCACAACCTGCTAGTTAACAATTTTTTGTTTGTGTTAAAAAAGTATTAAAAGATGAAGGTGATGGTGAAAAAACAAAAAACAAACAACAAACAACAAACAACAACAACAACAACAACAAAAACAAAACAAAATAAAACAAAACAAAATAAAACAAAACAGACAACAAGCTTACCTTAAGGTTGATTGGGGATGAAATTTGCAAGAAAAGGTGATGGTGTTGATGTTGGAGTTGACAATTCAACAGTTGGTTGGTTGGTATATTATTTGAAGTGTTGGTTGGAGATAATAACTGAAAAATATTTTGATTTTAAAAAACATGTGTTATAGATGGATTGTTAATTTTGTAAGGGAAGGAAAAACGTGAATTGAAAGGTTGTCAATTTAATATTTATAAGAAAACTTACCGGTAGAAACGGCGATATGAAAAATGGTGAATATACGGTAGATACAATAAATGATGAAGGATTGACAGTAGATGTAGAAACAATAAATGATGAAGGAATTGACAGTAGACGTTATGATGGAGTACATGTAGCTTGTTAGGTTGCTGGTGAATAAGTGCGTGTTATGTAAGAAATGAAGTAGAAGATGAGGAGCGTATTAGACTTTTGTTATGATTTGAATGTAGCTATGTAATTGGTTGAAAGTTGGTTACGTAAAGGTTGAGAGTGGGTTAGAAGTAAAAAAAAGGAAACTGATTGGTTAGTTTTGGCGTACAAACATGTTGGAGTGCAAAACGAGCGCGTAACGTACATAAATCAATACCGGTAGGTGCGCGTAATGCGAACATGCCCTACGCGTACAGGGAACGCAACGCTGAATGGTGATACGTGTGTGTATCTTGCCATAGAGCTGTATAAAAAAACTCATGTCATATGCGTAGCTGTACTCCAGCATGGTAGAAATGTGACGTCAATGAGAATGTTGTATAAAGATAAAAAAAATGATTAGACAATTGTGAGTAAAAATAAAAATAAAAGAAGATAAATGAAGTATGGAGTAGTCAGAGATAATAAGAAATAAAATATGGAGTAGTAAGAGATGATAAGAGATGTTAATAAAAAATTATGTGAGATCATATGTATATATGTGAATAAATATTAGAACAAAACAGAAAAACGGTATTGGAGTTTAAAAGTGTGATTATTTGACATGTCTGACAGCAACGACCGACCGATCATTGAGGGATAAATTTGCCAAAAAAAGTAAGTCTCGATTCGAAAGTTGATGTCTGGTAAAGGACAGGGTTCGTTGGGCCAAGAAGCGGAGGGAGTCCAGCGTATTGGCACAATGTATGGGGCTAGGTTGTTAGAGGACCTTAAAATCATTGATTTGACAGACAGAAAATGATCGTGAGTACAATTAAATGCATTTTATTTCATCTTAAATACTTGGAGAAGCCAGTAGGCGATTTTTGAGCAATTCTGTTGAGTCTGACTCTGAGGCATTTTTTTTAACAGAGGTGTTTTAAATCCTCCTGACCGTTGCAGTTACTATATAATATGATTCAAGCTGGGGTGCTAGTACGACAGATAATGTCAAAATCAAGAAAAAGGAGTACAGCGCCCCAGTTACTGGGTCTAGGGCTAATAGTCGGGCTAGCTTTTAATTAAAAAATAAAATAGCCCCATACATTGTGCCAAGACGCTGGGCTACCTCCGCTTCTTGGCACAACAATTCCAATCCTCCAAAACCAGACATCAACTTTCAAATCGAAACTTACTTTATTGGGCAAATTTGTCACTCATTGATCGGTCGGTAATTGCTGTCAGAGTCTGGAGAAAAACGACGTCAAACGCATAAGGTCTAAAGGCCTAGGCATAGGCTAGCCAAGGTAGGACGTTATCTCCGTTGTACTACACTAACGGAGATAACGTCCTACCTGGGCTAGGCATAGGCCTACATTACAAACTACAACTTTTACAAGTTTACAACAAATTTTCAAACAATAAAAACATGTACTTACTCTATCAGTATTATGTTGTTTAGCCCATTCTACTACACTAGCACCCCTCAACCTTCAATGTGCCAGACTCTTCCGTACTTAGGTTGTCACAGAACTTTGAAGAAGAAGAAGAGGAAGAAATTCCCTGCTCCCTTGCCTTGCAACATGACAAATACAAGACATGCAAGATGGCCACCGTCACACAGTTCATGCAGTTCTGTTCTGATTGGAGTAAAGTTCATCTCTTTATTTTGTCAACAGAGGGCGACAAAGTATACATTTATGCAAGGCGCTTCTCCAAAAGTTGCAAGTTACACGCACGTTGGGCAGTCAACAGAGGGCGACATTGTTGTTATTCCAAAGTCCACACCTTTTTCGATTCCAAGCTATCAAAACTGATGCCCATTTTATTGAATTTGACTGAGGATGTTTTCTATATATTGTGGGAAATAATGATCTTTCATGGAGGGAAAATGACATAAATTTTGCTGAAAACTCCTCAATAAGTCAACAAAAAGTATGACAGATGCAAAAGGTCAGGTGGTATGACATGGTATGAATGAGGATGACTGCTGCATTTAAAAGCATAAAATCGGACTCGAAAATTAGGTTTGGGCCTATTTTAAAGAGGCGATGTTATGCTATACAGTTGTGCACTAGGCACCACTGATGCCTTTTTTATATTTTTAACTGACCAGTGATAAAGGCTACATTTTTAAAATGTTGTTTGTGGGAAAATATGACACCACCTTTTGCTGAAAAATCATTTAATAGTTTAACAAAAAACATGAAAGATGCATCAGGTCAAGTGGTAAGATATGGTATGAGTGAGGACGCCTGCTTTATTTAACAATATAAAATCAGACTTGAAATTAGACCAAAAATTGAAATAAAAATCATAAGGGTTTGTCCAGTATTTTATATATATTTTAAAAACCAAATTGGGCAAGATGGCGAATTAGTCAAAAGTGGACGATCGGATTGATCACAATCGCAAATACGATAGAATAAATATTCAAATTTAACTGTCTATATTACGAAACATTCCGTTGATTCAATACATTCAGCCGCTGCTCAGTAATAGACCTATTGCGCTCTGCTAGTCACATGACCTGTAGTGGGTGTTATACGTAAACAAACACGACATCCTCCATAGGAAAGTGCGGTATGGTACATGATGGTTTTTGCATTTGTTTATTCGATTGAGGCTTTTCTTTATCGAAATCTCTGAAAAGTATTCCAGAGTTTCTACCAGAGACCTTGAGTGGCTGAATAAAGCCAGTAAGGACAGTTCCAGTAGGTCTTGGAAATTATTAAAGGAACGTTGTGTTCACAATTTGGTAGTACTAGTTGCACGACGGAACGTTTGGGCCAGACGACTGTGATTACACAATTTTCAACACAAGAATTTCACAACTTTAAAGCGAAATCATCAAGAGAAAAGGCTTTAAAACTGTGCGATTCGTTATTTGTCTATTTGAAATTCCGCAAGGCCAGGTATAAACGCTTGCTTTTCCAAACGTTCTTTAGTGATAACCTATTGTTAATAGATTCGGTCAACAGGTTTTGGGCAAATGCTCAATAATTCGATTTTGTCGAAAAACTCTGTTTATCACCCCGAAAAACTAACTATTTTTTTGGGGGGGTGGGGGCGGGGGCACACAGAATTTTTCGATAAACTATGTTTATCGATCGAAAGACTATGTTTATCACTCGATAAACAAAGTTTTGCAAAGCCTACATTGATTGGCAAAGTTTATTGTAAAACTTCGTCTATGATCCAGCAAAGCAGGGACCGTTTTTTTAAGGGTCGTGCTATTTTTTAAGACCCCTTCCTTTCTCCCCAAAGATAAACAACCTCATAGCACGCCTCTTTGAATGACCCCTGTGTACGGATGAACTACTATTACCAGTACAGGTTATTCGAATGGTGATACCCAAGAAACATTGTTTCATTTGATAGAGTACCAAAACAACTTTCTTGTATTTTTTTTTATTTGTCCCGGTTTACACGGACCGTGAAAACAAAACCCGAAACAAACGAAACGACGTGAACCGTTTGGTTTGTTAATCAGCTGATGGCGTGCCAGTCGGGACCCGTACTTGGTTGTTTTGTGCCTGGGGAGCTTCTGACACTTTTTTTCTTTCTATTGGGTTGTTTATTTTTCATATTGTACACCTTTTGCAATTGGAGACAGCTCGGTTGACGGATCACCTCCAGCTACCCCAAAAGTCGAGGGCGTTGCAACAAAAGCCTTTATCCAATAGCCTCTGAGGGGACGCCAAAAATAGCACCCAAATTCTAATTTTAGAACAGATCGTTTGTTCTTCTCGTGTGATAACGACAAGCCATTGATAAATCACTGAAAAGCAATAACTAAATCAACAACTAAAAACGGCTAAAAATAACTTCACTTAAATCTGCTCTAAACGGTCTAGTAATTTTTTTTTTCCACCAATACAAAAGCCCGTTCCAACCAATGGAACTACCGTGAACTCTTTGATGCTGGATGATTACAATGAGACATTATGAAACCATGAAGGGTTCATGGTTAGGTCACTTGTGCTTCGTAATGTTGTGTAAGCAGTGATTTTGAAATTACAAATGCCAGGTCCGATTTTGGCCGATTTGACATCAAAATGTTGATATTAATTTTAAAAGGCGATTTTTATAGATTCGTGAAAGTAATAAGCTTTTATTTAAGGATTTGCACGAAACAAATCCGCCACCGATAAGTGGTGGTTACTTCAAAACTAAATATGAGTTTTTGTCGGGATCTCACATCCATCAGCCGGCTACAAACAATTTTGCATGTTACATGTATTTTGTGCACTGTCCGTTGCATATGCGAAACTTTTTGTTTTTTATTGAAAACCCAATGACAGAAAAGAATATTTAAATATAAAAATATAATAAAATCACGTCATCTGATTATAGCGTGAAGTCCAATAGAGAGGGACGTTAATTAAAGGTGCTTCACAAACATACAATTAAAAAAAAACTGAGGTCAAACGCATCATATAAAAATACAATTTACAAAAAGAAAGAGTATATATAAAGCTTTTTGAAACATAAGCCAACGAAAATGAGATGCTGATATGTTTTTTTTATTTTTTTTTGTTTTTAAAGACTGAAATGTTCATTAGCTTTTCAGCGTCAATAGTGATTGTTTGTCGTTTTTGCACGTGATGGGGACACTTTCTAATGAAGGTAGATTTTTTAAAGAAATCGGTACCAGTATGGACCCCTGTTGCCACCATCTTTGTCTTGTCCCTGTAAACCGTATCAATCATGACTGCTGATAATCATTTTGCTAAAAAACAGACCTGGCTATTTCCCTTCCAGCCTCAATTTGGTAACGTCATTCAGTGTTTAATATCGACGTGTGTTACCCGGACTTGTTTAGATTGACCGTGTTAGCCGAGCGTGGCATGGGAGTACTCGCAGCGATAGACGGCGCTGACAAACGACTCCGGAGTCTGTCAGTCTTTTGCAGGAATATTAAAACTGACACGAAGACCAAAACAGTTTCAGAAGGGTTCACACAGTCTGACAAGTTTGCAACCAACTTCACACATAAATATAGCGTCATGAAAGCGACTATTGGCACTGGCTTGATAAATACATACTTAAAGGTAAGCTTACGTTTTATCAGATTTTGAAGAAGAGAAAGAAGCAGCACCATCAATGTTCGTCTTTAGCGTGTGCGCAGTGTTACTCTCTTAAGTATAGTGTTTGACTACGAGGAGGGCCTGTTTGTTATTTTCAACTTTTCGACTAGGGTGACCTAGTTGTCCTGATGAGACATCACAACCAAATGGGAGACGTTTTAGACGTTAGTGGGCGCCCCAGTATTAAGCGGTCCTTTTCTATAGAGAGGTTGCATGGCAGGGTTGAGAAG
Organism: Marthasterias glacialis; assembly: GCA_911728455.2. NCBI lineage: Eukaryota > Metazoa > Echinodermata > Asteroidea > Forcipulatida > Asteriidae > Marthasterias > Marthasterias glacialis. The sequence goes on along the minus strand of OU452227.1, from coordinate 24,683,404 downwards.
CCATGAATGTAAAGCAAGACAGATAATCACAGTTTGCAAAAATGTTACACAAATATTCAAAAATTGTTCAAAATTTGTTGGAAACAAACCAACCAATAATGGGATGTATTTTCTTTAAATAGAAACATGCAAGAACGTTGATTTCGGTCAAAACGTCTGTCAACAAGACTTGATTGCTTTGCTACATTTGGCTGCCCATGCCAACCAGCGCGGTTTGTTTATCAACAATAGAAAGGTCTATTAGAGAACAACAGAAAATGACTGCTTACTGGGGCGCCCGCTATTGTCTCAAAAGTCTCCCGTTTAATATCTTGCCTATCTGGCCCCATAGAACCACTAGCTCGGTCATTATTATTGAAGCTCAAACCACGGCTTCGGCTTTGGGCTAAGGCTACGTGGGTGGTTTGGGAAGCGTATTCGGGGCAGAATGAGTATTCAACCTTGCAAACGGCTGATTGGGATGAAAACCAAAGTTGTAGCACCCCTTTAAAGTCTAACTAAGAAGCATGGGGGGGGGGAGGAAACGTTACTAATTGGTTGCATGAGTGTAGAAGGTACTGTCAAACAAGTTCCTGTACGTGATCTCACAGGTGTTGATTTATGAAGGTAAATGTCAATCCCACTTTTGTTTGGATGGAGGAACTTCATATCTGAATCAAGTTACACCGCGGAAATGAAGACGGGAATAATAGTCCCTACCTCTGTTTCTGTCAAGGGGGAAACTTCATATCTGAATCAAGTTACACCGCGGAAATGAAGACGGAAATAATAAAGTCATTACCCCCTGTTTTCGTTGAGGGGTAAGAACACGGCTTCTTAAAAAAGCTTTTAGTCTATGCTGATGGGGAATCACTAAATAGTATGTACAATTCGTATTTATTTGAAAAATATATAAATATGTATATCCATGCTGGTTTTATGTAACAAACAAATACTGAACATTGACTTGAATTTAATTTTGGGAGACTAACTTTAAAAAAAAATTCGGACACCGAGTATTCGAAATGATGTAAAGTTCGACCTGAACTTCGTAAACGTTTTGTAATGTGGTGAACGATTTGTCAAATTGTAACGGAGGGAGTGTTTTGGGCGCAATTTTTTTCGTCTCTAAGAAATACTTTTGAGAATAGTTGCTATACTGGAGCAAGTTTACTGTGAAACAAAAGCGCTGTTTTATACATCATTACCATAGAGGTGATTTTACAAAAAGCCTACCGGCATCTTTATACACATCATTCGTAAAAAATTACAAAAAAATATAAATCCTTCACACCCGTATAGAGAAGAAGCAGAGGTTTTTAAAAATTACCAGATGTTATTTTTGTCAAGCTGATTCGGATGAAACCATTGAATATGCTAGTAGGCCTATACCCTTAAAAAGATTTCATGAAAACGTTGTAATGGCTCGACGTTTCGACCCTCCATATAGCCGAGTCATCAAAGGCCAAACGATTTGATGCGCGTTTTGCACTGGTTACTTTATTAACGAGCCAAGCATCGATACTTGGGGTTTATTCCTGATTGACAATTACTTGGGACCAATTTCATAAAGCCCGGGAACACAAAAACTTGCTAAGCACAACAAAATCTTGCTTAACAAAACCATGTTACCAGTCAAAATACCACGATAACATTGTTGTGACTGGTGCTCCACTAATTTTTTGTTTAGTAACGATAAATTTACAAACAGGGACTTTTCTTAATACCTGCATGTACCAACAGTTTAGTAAAGAAATGAAATGAAAATTAGGGAAAGATGGCTCAGTTCCTAGTCATCGACCCCCTTCTCATGTCGCATAAATTTTTAAATTAAATCCCTTACACGTAACCTTGGTACTCGTGATAGGAAGTGACTTCAATCCATGGCAAGGTTTCGTCTTTATACCTTTTCTGTTTTTTTGGACCTTACGCAAGTTGTTCTGATGCTATGCTATCTTGACTTAAGTCCCGCCCCCAGAAAGCGCCATAGTAGTAGTGGTCTACGTGATCGGTGACTGGGACTTGTCAACGGCGAAACGACTGCAATTTGACTGCTGTGTGTTGATTGCTTTCAACAGACTGATTCGGTGGTACACGATACATGCAGTTTAGTTTCTCTGTTCCTGTACACTGTGTTCAGACTACACTGAGAAGAACCGCTGTACCCAGACGTGTTACCGGGGTTTGCATGTACGACACATGGTGAGTAGAGCAATATCGATAAATATGATTTATTAATTTAAATTAGAAGGAAAATTACAACATTTGCAGACATTGAACAAAATGTACGTCCAAATTACTTCCAAGTAAGTTACTTGACTGAAAGTACATTCCTCAGTATCCAGTGAAATCGTTTCACCAGGTGTTATCTCATTTTTAAGAAAACTGCGAGTTTGTTTCATTTTGAAGCGATTGTCGGCCGACCATCGTTTGCAGAAAAACGGGTTGCGTTTGAATACGTGTTCCATATCAGAGTGGAAATACCGCTCCAGATTTTCGCCAATATCTCAAAAACGCTTGTTCCTTTGAAATGAAAATTTTCACAGGTTAGTTTTATGGTTTATGCCATACAATTTGTTTGTTCAACCCCTTGGGTAGTTTTAAAGTTTTTCCTTTTTATTCATTGCTGGGGTATTGTAGATTTTTTTCAGTCTTCATCTTTTGCACTTTTAATGTTTATAATTTACTGATTGTATAGATTGTTGCTTTTATGGATTTTAGGTCGGACACATCTATGATGACATATGTTTTTAACTTTTGTCTTGACCTGGGCATTTTTAAATTGTAAATTATATAAATACGTGTCCAAAGATTTAAAATAAAAATAAATAAATAAAATAATTATCTTGCATTGAAACAAACGTGCGGTTCCAAATACCAATGACGTAATTTTCCTTTATTCTACACCGACATCTCAAAATTTCATACATAATATAATATTGTATTTAAATCAGTCACGCTGTAATATTTGTTTCAATATCTCACGTTTATTTTCGTCTGAAACGCCGTCAATTCAAGAGGTGAAATGGTAAATTTCACTTCCATCCTTTAGTTGTCAATAAACACAACATACATGTACATATACAGTAGGCCTACCTGTGAATATTTTCTACGCTGGAATTCAGAAGTCCAGTCTTAGAGAAATAACCAACACGGTGTGTTGTGTATAATAAATATCAGGGATTTGTCAACGTGTACATTATGCGCTGATTTCGATTGATGTACATGATGTATAACTGACATAAGCAACAGTGATTTGAAACGTTATTTTTTCGAGTTTGTTGGACATTTTCATCCGAGGGAATAAATACTTGAATCAATTTTATAATCAGCGGGCTTAATTACAATTTTTGTTTTGATAATTACCGATCCTGTAATTTGTTGTTGAGGTAGAACACAGGATATATAATTTTGTTTAGTATTAGTATCAGTCTGAAAGCTGAATGATTATGAAGTTCATACCAGCACCAATCTTCCATAGTAATATTTCTGTCTGAAATACCGTCAAAGTTGAAAAAATAGAATTTGAAGACACCGATTTCAATTTCGATTCTCACAATCGAAATTAAGGAAAAGGTGTTTACATGATAAAAATATCCACTTTTCTCCTGACTCAGACGACGTATTGAGCCAAAATTTTCTTCCATGTGTATCTTGAATCACACAAAGTAAAAACACTGCACTATCAGCTTCACCAATCCTATATTTTACCTTCGAGTTGTTGAATGTGAAAACTGATCTTTTATTCAGTTCCATCTGGAATACGCATTTTTTAAAAGTACATCTTATGGTGAATGAAAATGGGTCATAAACCTAATTATGAATGTTTCATTAAAGGTCATAATAGGCTACCATACTGTAAAAGCTTTCCAATCGGTCAATGCTCCACCAGAATGACATAAGAGATATTGCCATTGACATTTTGAATTAGTAAGATTCATTCAAACACAGTAGTTTGCGATAAACACACCATTATTAAAAAAAACAGCTAGTGACTACGTCATCGAAGCGGTCATGTCTTTCTCTAGAAATCACCGCAGGTTTTTCGTTTTGTCTGGGATTTTCTTCACGTTCATGTTCACTGTTGTCTTGTGGCATTTGGTAATGGTGTCAAATTTGTTACATTCACTATTTAACTCCCATGAGTGCTTTATTAGGATATTTCCTATAATCTAAAAAAAAAAAAAAAAAATCCAATACCATATTATGGTATGCAACACCCAAACTGCTCAGTGGCATAGTAAGTTTGCTGATTATAACTTCATACCAGTATCAATCATGAGAAAATGTTCCCTTCCCATTTCCTTCGTCAGTGTTGAAGAAATAGCATTCGGAGAACCCATGAATCACCTTGTTGTTTATTTCGATTGATGCACCCGAAAAAGGCTCGAGACTGATACAAACATACCGTACCAAAGAACACGAAATCGCGGACAAAATCGTTTATAAGTTGTTTCTATCATTTACCAGCCATATCTTGGGATATGATCAACGGTACGGTAACACTGGGTTCACGAGATAACAACGGGTTCAGTTTCAAACCTCCAACGATGCAGGGCGGACTTACTTCACAATCAATGGCAAAGTAAAACTAGAGCTTTACATGTGTTTGTAACTTGCCAAAAACTAGGAGTTCCTGACCACTATCAAATCAATATAACACAAAATAATTTCAATAAAAGGACAACGCTAAGGTCACTAAACAGCGTGGGCGCCGCTAGAATACGTGAAAGCACAGGGCGATAACGTTGACTTTCAAACACGGTTAGTATGAGAAGAAGAAAAAAATGCTGTTATAAAAGAGCGATTTGGACAATTACAAAACAATTTTATCACGGGCCTGTCGTGTTCAAGTCATGTACTTTCACTGCCGCTCGAGATCGTAATAGTGGAAGGTGACAAAAAGCATGAGCAGGTAAGTTTAGTACCAATTATTGTGTATCGTAAATAATGGCTTGGAGGATTGGTTTGAGTAGCACACTCCAGGGTTAGACTGGAGCTGGGTTCCGTGGGGCCAATCGGATCCATTTCACCAGCCACTTTAGATTCCAGGACCAATTTTCATCATGGTGCTTGTCAAGGAGTTGTACGCTTACGGCCCAACAGAATGTGCTGAATGCGCATGAAATTGAGCCGAGGCCCCACATTAAATACGCTGATTATGCACCCATAAAAATGTGCTTTTGGTTAACAGCCAACACACCATGTTGTTTATGACTGGTTCCCTAATCAGTTCGTCTGAGCAGAACACAATGTGCTTAGCAGCTTTATGGTATTTGGGACAGGTCATGTTGATTCGGAACCCGCCGACTGATCTCAGAGCTACGGAAACTGACTTCCGGATACAACATTCCAGATCGGGAGCTTGTATCGGTGCCGCTGGTGCACCGGACTCAGTTCTGGTGCTGCCAGAACGTGGGCTTGAATCTCAGTCATGTAATGTGTGTCCCTGCGGTACCAAAAACAACATCAACAACAATACAACAACAACAACAACGACGACGACCACCACCACCACGATGACGACAGGTGAACAAGTTTTGAGATGCGCCCCTTTCTTCAAATCCAAATTTGATAGAAATCGTATGCTGCAATGTCCATTTCTGTCTTTCTAATTCTACATAATTATTTAACAGCAGTGTGCACATGGTACCTGCAAGAAGTCCAGGCTCTTTGGCTCTTTGGGCTCTTTTTTCTAGGTTTTATGTCCTCCAATTTTTCAAATGTCACCGAGGACTGTAACACATGATAAGATTAATGCCTTTAGTAAGCATCATTCCAATCATTTAAGTCAAGAACCACGGCGTAAACAAGTCATTTTGTTTGTTTTCTTGAAACCACTAAATCAATCATACCTCATCATTTTGGTCCACTTTCTCTCATTTAATTGACCCCGCCTATTTATGGACACACATGAATACGTAATTAGTGTTATTGGGAATGGAGAGTGACCAGATTAAAGATATGCAATTTTAGAGAGAAGGGGTGAAAACAATTACTACCACATTTACAATAAATCTATTAAATTTATGAAGCTGAGAGAACGAAACCCCTACCCCACAACAAACAACAACTAATAAACAAATAAATAAATAAATAAAATAAAATCTCTTCTTTTGAAGAGTCAATTAACAAACTAGGCATTTTGGTATAAGCCAATCCTCCTATATCCTCTTCTGCTTTGTCACTCCACACCATTTGTTTTTACTTTAAGATTGGAATGCCTGACTCAGTGATAAACAATTGTTGTTTGGGCCTTATAGCCATCAGTCCTTCTGAATCATGCACTTTGGCATTTGGATATAGAAGGATCTGGGACTAGTTTTCAATTCGTTTTCAATAAACACACCATCCAACCAACTTCTGGAAACATCAAATTCGATGGACGGTTTGTTGACACGCATTTTGTGCACGTTCATATTGGGCTTATTTCGATTGTTTCGATTGCAGCAATCAAAAAAGCTACGACGATTGTCTGGGGTCTTCAAATGCCATTTCCTCGCCTTCCACAGTATTCCACAAGGACAGTATAGTCAGTGAGCGTTCACGTTTAAAACTAAATCATTCAGGATCGATAATTATCAATATTGTGGTTTATCTTTAATCAAACATAATTCCAACTCTCTACCCCCCACTCTCTCTCTCTCTCTCATCGGTATGGCATAATTTTCAAATGTTGATATCTCGAAGGATGATTGCTATCAGTACCAGCTTTTTTATTTTATTTTATTTAAAAAAAAAATTTTTTTTTAAATATATTAAATCAAGTAAGCTTTGAACCTTGGTCACTTATAAATGGCTTTGTAGAGCGGTCTAAATCTGCGATTAAATCTTTCACTTTTCGACTGGTGTCCCAATTGAAAAACACATAATGGGACCAACCCTTCCCACTTTTTTTTAATCATTAATAACCGTTGATTGAACCGCGATCAATAGCTTGTCAGACAGTCATGGGGACAATCGTCCTTTCGTCCCACGACCACGAGCGAGGTGAACGTGGTCCCTCGAGAGGGTACTTTTCTGTCATCGGTCGGGGAAAAAACACCGCAGCTGCGATGTGCTTGTCGTCACACCATTTACCCAAATAGCCCGGTAACGCCCAAAGATTACGTTCCAACAACTGGTCAAGCAGAAAGGCAGAATAAATAACTTGTAATGTATGAAAAAAAGTACAAATGTTTAACCCAAAACGTTTTTTTTCTTCACAAACCTGACACAGTGACAACTGTCCAGAAAAATATGTCCGTCTCCAAGCCACTGATTTCAATTTGCTGAGTCAAGATAAACACATCGTGGACGTGCAAAAATATGTACATGTACATGCGTTGTTGTATAGCACATCACGTGATTGGTTCTCGCCCCCCCCCCGCCAGAAAAAAAAATCACAATCTATGACGTGGTATAACAATATCATTTACCCCCATTGGAACCCATTATCCAGATGAAAATAATATCTGCTCCCCGATCGGGTGACAGTAAAAACCTGCAACCGTTATTTGTATGATGTTGCTTAGCGGACGCTAATGTTTAGTTTAAATCCAGACAAGCAGGCTATACGCACAAATCCTACACACAAAACATACTTTAATTACACATTTGTTTTGATGTTTTGTATTCAATATAAAGCTATGGTGGCCTGAAGGGGACACCGCAGACTTTAATATTGACGTTGATATTGAAGTATTTGGTGTCCCTCCAGGGCCACCATGTAGGAAAGCCATTGGTCTACCTCAAACCGAGGGCCATTTAACAATCTTAAGCCACTTTGGGGAAGATTTGTACTCAACAAGTTTTACATTGTAGCTTTTGAGTGAGTGTCTGCAGTTACAGTTACACAATGCTAGACACTACATCTATGCAAGAAAACAAGTTACAATAGTGAAATGAAAGCTAATATAGTAGACTATGAAATGTATGAAGACGTAGTCCAAGCAACCTCGATTTCACAACGCGTGTTTAGTAATGGAGACATTGGCCCAATAACGGTGTTTACCGCAACCCAGCCTAGTCACTCAACACACCACCAGGCGGCGTGACAGTGCGCCCTCCCCTGTCCCTACCAAGGGGATTATAGTCATCCCTTACCCATACCACACACTGAGAGAACTTGAACTTCAAAATCTAAATTGACAGTCGGCACTTTGTAAAACCGACCCGCAAAAAAATAAATGGGGGTCCGTGTTGTCTCAATTAAAGATAGAGTGCCGAGTTTCACACTGGCATGGAGAACAATTCCCGGTAGATTTCTTCTGACCATAATTATTGGTCTTCAGAAAGCATGTCGTCGTGTGCCCGGTAAAGGGACGTAACGACAAGTTCCCGGTAAATGGGCCCAAGCAAATGAAGTGAAAGTTTGTGTTTCAAGAAAACTGAGCAGCAAAGATTGATCAATTTCCAAAAGTTATTATAGGAAGGTTTAATTCTGCATGGGAATGGGAAAACATGTCTTTGGGTTAATTCTAGCAGCAAAAACGTAACAATAATGCCATGTTTTTACATGTCAGGGGCCATTTGATTGCTTACGTCATTTTAATACTGGGACGAAATACTAAGCACACGATGACGTATATCATTAAAATAAATTACATGTATATCAGGGGGGAGAAGTGTATGTGAAAACTTGCTTATTGAGATAAAAAATTGTACAAACCTTAAAAAAAAGAAAGAAAAAAAAAAGATTTGTCGTGCATTAGTACAACTCCCGACAGTTTTGTTCAGATTTTAAATATCTTGGAAAGCTCGCATACAACTAAATTTAGATAAATTATTTTACAAAGCGATATATATATCTAAAACTGACTTTATACTCAGTAAGAAGCATTATAATCCACTTATAGAAAAAATAACTGTGTTTTATATTTCCCTCCGTGTTTAAAAAGTGCTCTTTTTAACACGAACGTCAGTTGGTTAAAATTCTGAACTGTAGGGTAAATAGCCGTCGAGGAACCCACAAATCATTTTGCTCAAAGTGATTTGTGGGGTCTTCGACAGCTATTTCCCCCACTTTGACAGTCTCAGACACAACTATTTCTTTGGAGGATTGGTACTGGTGTGAACTTTATTATCAGTGAGGTTTCAGAATGAACCTGATCAATATATTTCGCTGTCGATAATTATTTATCAATACCTTACTTTGTCTTTAAAGGGTGTGCAGAACATTGGTAAGGTTGCAAAATAAATGTTCACAGATTTGACCATGGATTATATGATATGAAGATGGTCATGGTAGAAAACTTCCCCTGAACTTTGTTTAATGCCTGAAATGCTATTTTTTCGAGAAATAAGTAAACAATTGGTTTCGATCTAGTAAGATAAAAACTCGATGTTTAAAAACAATGAAAACATATGTGTTTTTTTTTAATTAATATTTTAGTCCCAACTCGCGATGGGCGACTCGATTGAGCTGAAACTTTCACAGGCTTGTTATTTTGTGTGTGTTGGGTTACATCAAGTATGGATACTGGTCTTTGACAAACATATCAATATTGAACATGAGTCATGCGTATTCAAATTAAAGAATTCTGGAGAACTAGTCAAAGTTTAGAAGAAGACCGAACAAATTAAGAAAAGGTATAAACAAAAACAGGTATGACTTGAATTTGTTGCGTTATAATTAAACTTCTAATTTGACAGTATTTCACATGTATTTATTATGTGTCTTGATTTTGCAAAACCCTAAACTTTGATCCAATTTTCAAACTTGAGATTTGGGTATTTATCGTGAACAATGTTCGCATCAACGTTTCGTATTTTTTAAAAACATTTTTACAACTGAATCTATATAGAGAAAATGCTCTAAATGGTGACATGTGAATCTTGAATTGGTCTCTTGGGTAACTGTTTGACCTTTTTGATATGACGAATTGTATACGTGAATACCGTATAAGGTTTCGGGTCTTGGGGTCTCTAAACTTTCGGGACATTCGGTACAGGTGTCAAGTTTGTTGAGTCTTGAGATTGAACATCGTCCATAACTTTCCACTCCGATTGTAACCACACCTCCATCATATCATTAAACAACCGGTGACCTGTGCTATCGGATGGCTTGAAGTCCTTAAAATCACGGAGTTTTACCCATGAAAGCATTTTTACCACTTTTTGTTATCACCAAATGATAACGAGATTGCACGGCCTGGCGATTAAGGTTTGTGACTCCAAGGTAGTAAGTGAGGTTGACCTTAAAATTGCTCCAAGCCACCGCAAGTACGTTCACTTAAATCAGAGACACAGAGAAGAATGTGAACAAAAAGTGTAAATAAACAACCTAAGTGTTTAGTTCCTATCAGGTGAACCCATAGGTCATTGCTGGCATCGATTTGGCAACAACATTACATGGAACGACTTGGGTAAAGCACGTTCAGATTTAAGTTATGCCCATACCACTTAATACTCTAAAGCCCTTTCCACACCAGACCGTTTTAACAAGGGACCTTAACTAAAATCGCAAGACGTTGAATAAAATAGCAAATCACAGTCATGTGAAACCGATCCTAGTAAGATAATAATCAGGGACCCTCGTTATTTTTTGCCTTTACAAAAACAAGGCTTCGGCTATGGCTACGGCTTCGACTACGGCTTCGGCCTAGGCTTCGGCTTTGGCTTCAGCTGTGGTTTCGTCAGTAGTTTTGCAAAACGCACGCAATCTCGACGAGGATTCAAACAGGCGAACGAAACATAATGACAGAAACGAGACTATAAAGCCGAGGCCGTGGTTTCGAAACAGGGACTGCAGACTCCACACCCCGTTAACAATGAACAAGGTATACACCTGGTCTACAACCCCCATAGTGGTCGGAAACCAGACGAGGAACTCCCGCCTTTAGCTGTCGTTATTCGTCACTTTGGCTTATTTATCTTCGGTATAAAATGTCTGAATTGGATGTTGGTTTGGATGATTGATGGACGCGTGATATAATGCCAACTTGCAGTGCGCTCTGTAGCCCCCAAGACTTAAGACCGTCACTCGCACATTTGAAAACTCAAAGTGTGTTTCCGTTCATAATATCGCAGCTTGCAAAACACATACGAGGAAGTTACGTGCAACGAGTCATCTGTGAACATTATGTCCCTTACTTTGTAGAATCCATTTGCTATGAAACCATTATTTTGTTGGGTGATACGACGCTATATATGCGTCCTGCTGTTTGTGCAAATCATTAGCAAGACCTTCAAGCCAAACCTTCAACGACCATCGGTCATTAGCTAAATTACTAACAGAGTTGTGAGTATTAACCTTCAATTTCTTGTGTATAAATTGAAAAAAAGCACATTATTTAACAAACGAGTGAACTTGCATGACCACAGGGGTAGGTCGTTTAGCGGATATGAACATCGTAATCTTTGCATTCTTCCAAATTCAAACAAATAAAAGATGATGATGTTGTTGTTGTTGTTGTTGTTGTTGTTGTTGTTGTTGTTGTTGTTGTTGTTGTTGTTGCCCCCGGTTGGCGTTTAAACGTTTCCAATATCCTCTTAACAAGAGGTAAAAAAAATTAAATTTCCACACTTAATAGTATCTGTATTTATGAAAGATTTCTTAGAAAGGATGATTTTGATTTCTGTGATTTTTAATGGAATTTCTTTAAGGTAGAATACAGGATTGGTATTCATACATTTTTTATTAGTATCAGTCTGAAAGCTTACTGATTATGAAGTTCATACCAGTACCAATCTTCCATAGAAATATTTCTGTCTGAAATACTTGCACCGTCGAGAAAATCGAATTTGAAGACCCCGATTTTAATTTTGGTTGTCGAAATTGCTGACAAATGTGCATGGTTTATCACTTATTTCTCCAGACTTAGATAACGGATTGAGCCCAAATTTTCACAGTTTTGTTTTGGACGTACATATTGAATAAAAAAAGACAAAATACTGCACTATCAGCTCTATCAAGCTTATATTTTACCTTTAAAGACCAGATACAGAATTGGTAACGTAAAACAAAACAGCCGACCCCAGACAAGTATTAGGTCTACCGTCTGAAATACTGTGAAGTTACAAGTAACATGGAGAACGTTTTGAACGTTATCGTACCAGCAAACTAAGGCTACTTTCACGTTGCTGTTCTTTTAACTAACTGTATATTTCGATGAAGAAAAAACCCAGAAACTGGATTTTTTTAAAGGATTTATTTCAGTTACGTTTCTCTACGGAGCCCCAAAGGGACAGTTGAAGAACAATTGTGCAGGTAACAGAAAACAAACCAGGGAAGGTATTTCATTCCCTCGAAATATGATTTCATCCTCTCGGAATGATTCCAATGTGAGCTGATTTTGATGTTGCGATCGAAATAGCACCAAGTCTTTGGAAGACGATTCCCTACCACATGACAGTGTTACAGATCAATACACAATACAGAACAATTGTTATTTGTACCAAATTTATACGAAGTACAGATTTACAAATGTACAAATTAAAAGAAGTTTGAGCTCCACAACACAACTACTTTAATGCAAAAGACGGGTATAACGTTCTGCTCACGGCCGAGTGCAGGACCGAATTTCACTGCACTGCTCACTGCGGACTTCGCCCTTGTGCGGCCCACAGAATCAAGGGGGCTATAACCGCAGATTTCTCATGAACTGCAACATGACATTGAGCCATGTATAATATTTGTGTACATGAAAGATACAATATTTGCGCAAAGGGTGAATTCATTTAAAACCATCCTGCATATGCAACATCTTTATTAACTACCCTATGAAGTTAAAGGAGCTCGCATTTTTGTTTTGAGAGATAAGTTCGAGTGGAAAAACCTGTATTGTGTTTTAACAGGTCTATCAAGATTCAAGATCATGATAAAAATGATGTAATGGTTCTTGACAGCAATGCACGAATTAATTAATTTAACATTATGTAAAAGTTGAATAAAAATAACAACGTTTGTATTATTATTAATTTTTTATATGAAAATGTAGCTAGATAACTGAGCTGAGGTGAGAACTTATGTTACTTAAAGCCAAGTGAATACTGCTTACCTGTCTACCTTGAAGTTGAAGGAAAACACCGGGCTTAGCTACGCAATGGCCAGGGACCAGCGGACCGACTCAACGCGTGGGGATGACCGCTTGACTAAGGAGGAAATGTGCTGCTGCTGCATCTTCTGTTACCCACGATGTCTTCAACGGTTTGCATCCCTTAACCTCTTCATCTTCTTGGTGTGTATTCTCCTGTGCTTCGCTGCTGCCGCACTGGCCGTCTTCGAAGGGCTTGTCACGACCATCGAGACCCGCTACCAGCTGAGCGCCACGGAGATCGGCCTCAGTGCGTCAATGTTCACGGCCGGTACGGCCATCTCCACCGTGATCGTGACACACTTCGGCGGCCGTCCAACGAGCCGCCGACCGGTATGGATAGCCATCGGTGGAGTCCTACTCGCCGTGGGTGCGTTCTTTCATTCCCTGCCGCAGTTCATCCTCTCCCCGTATCAGCCACCCACATCGGTTTTGCTCACACCTGGTGGAGACTTCAACTCATCAATTGTTGGGCTGTGCAGTGCCAATGGTGGGGAGGGAGACGGTTCTTGCGAGGCTGGAGATCAGCAGATACTACAAGATAACAACGTGGCCTATTTGCTCATTGTCATTGGCGAGGTGATACTGGGGATTGGTTACGGGCCGCTGGTACCACTGACTCTAGCCTATGTTGATGATAATGCATCCAGGGGAACCACCGGCTTGGCATCAGGTGAGCACAATCATTTGGTTTTTCTGTTATATCGTTTGTTTTGTTTGTTAATTCCTTAACACTTATCTTAGAAAAAAAACATACATACAAATTATTTTCAGACTAATGTGTCTGCCATGATGACGAAATATTGAGTAGAACAATAAACAAATCATGTGATTAGTGCATTGGTATAAAAACACGGTTTTTATCTGTTATCCTTTTACCCTTTGAAAATTTTCCCTGTAAACTGAGTATTTTCAGATTCCTCGGGGGGGTGGGGGTCGTAACTATCCCCAGGTAAGATCCGAAGAAACCACCTTCGGTAATCCAGAGCAGGTTTCTTAACTGCAAGACCACCAACGTCTCTCAATTAATAATAGGGTCATGTACGTCTTCAAGAAACCACTAAAAAAAAAATAGTGGTTTATAAGCCGTTTTTTTTGTATACGTTCGTGTTCAATGTTGCTACTAAATAGTGAGTGTTCACGGACAGGCCTCTTCTATAAACCATTTTTTAAAGGAAATATTTTACAGAAAACTTGTTACTGGTATCAATTTTGTAAATAGTGACATTTCATCTAAAAATCGACTATAAAATATATATATATTTTTTTAATTATTACAAATTATGTGTCATACCTTCTTTTGAACGATCATACACAAACTTAAAATTTTTGTACAATTTTCAATTCGTTTGTGATTGATTTGCATGCAGAATCTTGATATTGATCACCGGTCGTGAATACATTACCATCTTTTCAACATTATTGTAAACTATACCAACAGACTTTGGCTGCATTCACGTTGCTTTTTTTGAAAATATGTTTCGTTTCGATGAAGCAAACTGGACTTTTAAAAAGCATTTATTTTGCGTGTGTTTCTCTACGGAGCCCCGAAGGGACAGTTGAAGAACAATTTTGCAGGTAAAGGAAAACAACTCAGGGAAGGTAATTCAATCCCTCAAAACATGATTTCGTCCTCTCAAAATGATTTCGTTCCCTCGCAATTTCATTTTTACATGTTTAATATTTCCTTACTTGTCCCTGTATGGACTTCTGATATCGACCAGTGTTTGGAGATTTTACCCAAGATATCGCTTCTTTTGCACTAAATCCATATTGAATTAAAACAGCACTGTGGCTCCGTATTGTGGTGCTTGTACCAACTGCAACAATTCACTGGTTTACGGGTTTTATACTCTATTTCGAGGTATTCATATGCTAATTCATTTTTGTTGGATAGGTCGGGTGTGGAGTACAAAAATCTGAGTTAGATAAAGAAGGGCGAGACATTTATGTTTGTCAAAACTACAGTAGGGAAGCCATTTTCCTCCTAGTTCGGCAGTTGGGTGGTGGGATTGTGCCTTTGATGATACAAGCATGGAATTTAGCACACACAGTATGCACAACTCCCCTAAATATTTCACCGATTTGCTCATTACTCTCTTTTCCTCCTCGCTCAAAAATACAACACGAGTTTCATGGTCAAGCATATATAGGATGGGCTCATCCCGTATTTTCACTCCATTTTGTGCTGAAAGTCTCAAAAACAAGATGGGCATATGCATTAGTGAAACCATTGATTATTCAGTTCACTTTTACACACATTTTAATGATCTATTTTGACGGGTTTTGTTATGTCCTTTCAAGGCTTATCAGAGGTTGACCCTTTGGAGCAGTCTTTGGGGAACACAAACCTGGAGATTTAAACCCCTCCTCAAGCAAGAATACCAATCAAAAAGCAGACTGTATTTATTGTTCACTGACGGATGGGTTCGGGAGGCGAGTGTGGTCAGGAGGGGAGTGTTGTCGGGGATTTGGACAAGGGTACCGGCAATAAAAAAAACAACGATATGCGTGTAAAGACACGGCACCAACACGTCTTAGAGACCCGGATACCACAAAAAAGTTCTTTTTGAAATAATGTTTGTTTCTTTGTTTGTTTCTTTGTCTGTTTGTTTTTTTAATGATTGTACGTTTCTTTGTTGTCAGTAGCCGAATAAATAAAAGTAATAATACAAATAATAAAAATAAAGAAAACAATACAAATCTCTTCTATCATTCTTGTTTCACACAAAAGATGGGATTTTGATTACCCCCTCCCTTATAAAATGCTTAGAAGCCGCAGTTCAAAGTTTTAAAATGGTCCCCTAGTTTTGGACACGGATTTACGCCACTGTTGGAGAGTGATCTCTTGTTTAAGAAAATGGCGGTTCAAACTCTCCTCCAACTTTGGTTCCCGTAGAGAAAAGCGGAGAGCACGATGTTATTAGCTGTTTGAAATTTGACAGGTATACTGGAGAGCATGTTCGGACTGGGGGCAATTATCGGTTTCCAGATCGCCAGTGGGGTGGTCGGGCTCTGGGTGGACTTCTACCGAGTGGACGTCGATTCCATCGACCTGAAGCCCAACGATCGTGCTTGGGTAGGGGCGTGGTGGCTGGGACTCCTCATTGAGGCAGTAATATTCTTCATCATCTCCCTGCCGCTCTTCGGTTTCCCCAGCCGTATTCCTCGTCGAGACGATGCGGAGGATGTCAAGGAAGCTCCAACAGAGGAGGATGCTTCCGGAGAGGGGACAAATGTATCAGCCCTAAAAGATCTCAAAGGTATAACTGGTTATCCTGTGATTCCTTCTTGGGCAGTAATATGACGAACCAACCACGCAAGCTTATGAGTTTCTGTATAAAGGAAACAAAATTGCGCAGTTTAACGCGTGTGTCCACTTTATAAAGAAGACACCAGTCGTCTGCACCTGTTGAGCAGAGCCATACTTCGTCAACTTATTTGACCGATTCTTTCGCTAAACGAAGACTAAAACAAGGCTTTTCTCAGAGACCTGTTGTCTCCCATACCTATTTTGGTGTAATGTCTGATACTATTCGGGCGAATTCAGGACGCCTATCTGTATCATTTAATATACAAAATAAAGATCTTTTATTTAGAAGATTAAGTAGTAACTCCAATGATTTGTGGTGGTTGTAAAAAGAATCAGGGATGAACAACTCGACGTTTCGATCAGTGTGCTCTCAGTGTCTTCAAGAGAAATGTTGTAAGTGTTTTTATGTGTTGAATCTGTTTTATCTTTGATGTTAGAGTGGCCTCGGTCGGTATGGCGACTCATGACCAACGTCATCTTCCTTCTGGCCAGTCTGTCCTTCGTCACAGAGGGCGCCCTAGTCTATTCACTGGCAGCTTTCTTTCCAAAGTACATGCAAGTGGAGTTTGGGCTAGATGTGTTCTCAGCGAATCTCATTGCAGGTACAGTCATTGTGTTCATTCAAACATCTTCTTAGGCTCTTCCTTCAACATTGTCGTGCGCTAAAATCAGATATATTATTATGTTTGTGCGAATTCAAAAGGGAAATAAAAACGAGAGTAGTAAAATCTGGAGCGTTAGTTATGTTTGCCAGAAATTTCGAGCCATTCTGGACTTTGTTTATACTTAATACATGTATTTTGTTTAAACGCTATTAAGAAATGTCATACGGAGTTTATTTATTGAGCTCCACACAAAAATCTTTTTTTTTTTAATTAACCGTTTGTTGATTCATTTGATATCTCAGTTGAAAGTTAATAACTTTGGTCATCCTACAAAAATATTTTCAACATTCGGTTTCATTTCCCAAAGTAAAATCGGCTTGAACACGGATCATATCTTAAAAGCAATAAAACCTTTTTACAAAGAGATGTATTTGTAGGACCTTCCCTGGTATTTAATGGGTGAGTTTGACTTTCTTTGCTGTGGCAGGTTTTGCGTTTGTACCACCCTGGGCTTTGGGTGCCTTAGCCGGTGGTATTTTCATCAAGAAGTTTGGTCCGGCAGTGCGTGGCTCATCGGTCATGGGCTGTGTGTCCGCACTTATTGCCTGCGCTTGTGCTGTGAGTCTGATTTTCGTCGGTTGCGACAACCCACCCATTGCTGGTGTGACGGTTGGGTACGATAATGAGTAAGTCAGCACGGCTATTTACAACCTGGCACGATCTTATAGAGTTCTTATTATAAGCAGAAATATTTTAGCTAAGCAAACATTTAATATCAGGGAGCCCGCCGCGATGACCAGCCGCAGTGGATTGACAAAAATAAAAATAAAACCAAAAACACCGACAACAATATAGCTTGATAATGATTTTCGTACGCACAACAAAATAGTTCTTCACAATTTCATGTTTTTTCTTTCTCATTGTTGATTTGTGTAGTTACCCAACGGGTCTTGAGGTACCGTGTAACTCCCACTGTCGATGCCCAACAGGAGGGGTGTTCAACCCGTACTGTGGACCGGCGGGCGAAATTACCTATTTCTCCCCTTGTCACGCTGGATGCACGGAGATCCTCGAAAATAAGGTATATTCTGAAATTTATTTCCGTCACTCAGAAAACAATTTACAAAATACAAACATATAAAGAGACGTACAGATGGAGGTATGGTGACGAAAGCCGAAGCTTATAAGAACATGTCTTTAAAATGTTATTACAAAAACAAAACAGTAAGTCACGGGGGAAACAAACAATTTGAAGACAAACACAAAGACAGTGACAGGCAAGCAAAGCACAGACAAGGACAGACAAACAGGTATCGTAAACAATATAAATTGAAGCTGGTCAATGAAAAAAAAAATATATATATGCATATTATACATATTTATATCATATCGATCGGAATGTTTTCAATTAATTTCAGTACAAGTTTTCTACTGGGAAGATAGATTGTCCACAATTTTAATTGTCTTACTTTTTTATGAAAATTGACGATATTATAAGTTGATGAGTTCTTTTGAATCTCTTTTGACCTACTGATGAATTATTACAAACTATAAATCCTTAAGAATGTGCAGGTGATAGACAAAGTCAATATAAATCTTGTTTATCTTGCGTAGACGCACAGCAATTGTTCGTGCATCGTGAACGACTCTCTGCAAGCCTCTTCTGACGACACGATCTCACCCACGCCCTCTATGTTAACAAGTGGTCATTGCAAGTACAATTGCTCCAGCATGATTATCTTCATTGTTCTAATGGTGGTATGGGCGGTAACTTTAAGTTCAGCTACGTCACCAAGGATCATTATAATAGTAAGGTGAGGCAATGGCGCAACTAGAATTCTGTCTTGTGGGGGGGGGGGGTCTACTCAAAGATTTTACTCTCACAAATCAATTAGGCCTATTAGGGTTATGTGATCATTATGTACATTCCTGCCGATGCTGTTCCATCAATGGGCGGCAAATTCGATCAAGTGGTGAGGGAACAAGACTTCAAGAGACGGAACAGTAATGCTGTGATTACCGGGAATATAACTGTTACTGTTTGGGAAAGTGCCATAAATGTTCTGTTGTTTCCAAGTATGGGTTTCCATTGGTCGGAACCGGACCGGTGTTGTAATCATAATTGAAGTTTTGGAGAAGAAGGGGGAAAGTCCCAATCACATTTGTCCTAAGATCAAAACAATTATTATAAAGTCTTTTGTTATTATTGTTTTTTCCCTCATAATTCCCAGCTCTGTCAGCCCGTCAGATAAAGCTCTGGCACTTGGTGTTAGCCGAGTTCTTATGCTCTTAGTAGGTAAGTTTGGAAGTTAACAACAACGCTTCACCTGTAATCATTTTTAAGGGTCACACCTCTTTTCTAAAGTATTATTTAGTGCCAATGTAGTCGATTTAACATGTTTGGCGTTGGATTGTTTTTTATAATGATGTAATCCTCGTTATTACATTTAACATTTTGAAGTGATACACAATGTGTTACTCAGTGTCGTGGTAAAGTACTTGAGTAGTACGATCACCGAGTACTAAGTGTAAGAACTAGAGCACTGCTACGAAAATCAGCCTGAAATGTTGGATGATTAATACGCCAATAATAAGGACGGTAATAATACTACTACTACTAATAGTACTGCGACAAATACGTTTCAAATCCTATAATACCAAGCTCAATATGTTAATGTCTCATCAAGAAGTCTTCCACATAGTTGTAAAAGCTATATGTAAGAGCTATTCTTACGAATCACTACCCATAGAAATAAACCTAATTATGAAAAACAATCATTATCTATTTGAAGAATGCTTCTTGCATTTTCTTTAGACTACTTTTTATCCTCTTCACTCTGTAGGGTCTCTACCCTTCCCATTCCTGTATGGAGCCTGCATCGACTCGGCGTGTCTCGTCTGGCAGACCCTATGCGGTGAGCGCGGCTCGTGTGCGGTGTACGACATCGAGCGATTCCGGGTGATCATCTACGGACTGACGGCAGGGCTGATCGCTTTACAGTGCCTCTCGTTCTTCGCGATCTTCCTGATGTCTATCGCCACGGCCGGTGATACTAACAGTACCAAAGACAAGGCGAGTAGAGGTACCGGGGACGGCCCCGGACCAGACGGCGAAGAAATGACACCGCCCGCTGTCGGTGATGGACGTCAAAACAAGGGTTATAATATAGAGGGGGCAATGTAAAGTGGTATATGGGTGTACCACACTAAATTAATAGGCTTCCCATAGCAACCAATGCTAAATGCTGAATATTCAAAATTACTCAAAACATATTTAAAAGACTATCAGCCTCTAGAAAGCAAATCAAATAATAAACTTCACTTTTCTTTTCACTTTATAGTAGGTTAGCTGTTGCGAATTTTTGGTAGGCTCATCCCGAAAAAAAACCCATCACTGAACGAGTAAACTGGCCAGACTCCATCTTGGAAAAATGACTAGCAAAATTGGGCCATTTTTAGAGGGCTACGTTAACCTAATCAAAATGCTCCAGGTTGAAAGACGACAACCCCATCAAGGGCGCAACATTGGACAATATTTCAAGAGTCCCTAAACGCCAAGACCTTCAAATCTTTGATTTACTGAAAAGTTGTGGGTTTACATCTTATTAATGACGCTCGGCGCATGATTTTCTCTCAATTAGTGCATAGTGCAACCCTATATAATTTTGTTTAGTATATCATTAATGTGAAGCACTACTCTAAACTTGTTCCAATCTCCAACCCACAGGGGTGAAACATGCACCAAAACTTTAACATTAGCTGGTTTTAATTCAAAGATGCCGTGTCCGTGACTATCGACCGTCAAAGCTTTGTAAATTGTTTTATTCCAGAATACATTACTTTGTCCTTGGGAGTATGCAGCACCGAATCTCTCGTATTATTCTCTACCCAACATTGCTTTTGGGTGATGTGAGGCAATTATAGTTAAGTGTGAAGGGAAACGTAGGAAATTTGTATTTTTTCTTTAACTTAGTGCTGATTCTGTTAACGTTTTCTTGTTCAGACATTAATCAGCAATAGTAATATTGTATAGTTATTTCTTTTCTCTTTATTCACGGAGACAAACTTACGCATTAAAATTCATAATTCACAAGAAAGTTTGATTGAGGAGGCAACGTAGTTTTTGTGTAACTAAAGTGTTCAGTGTGCCAATCAAAGTATGTAATGGAGGGGGGGGGGGGTCACTGTAATTAAACCCAATTTTAGTTTACGAACCATAATTAAATTTATATAAAATGCAAAATACTTAATTTGGTCTTAAACGATGCACGACTCATATATCAGTCGGTGAGTTCCTTTATTTATTAAAAATGAATTGTTTACGTTTTGACGTAGATGTCTTCCATGAACACAGGCTATAGAGGTGAATTTGGGTTAAATTGCTTTACAATGTCATGCCGTCCTTTGAGCCGGAAGAAGCGTGTGAACAATGAAGGGATTACAATTTGCGTTTTTGACCCGTAGTCTTTATATCACGCCGTTTCCGAATCTATCGACTGCGGCTACGGCTACGGCTGTTGGCTGCAACGACAACGTTGCACGATAGGAAATGCCGTCGTTCCAGCCGTAGCCACTCTGCCCAAAAGCCGTCAGTTCAGACATGGCTTTCTTTCCCTATTTTATTATTTTAAATATTGGGTTTGCAGATTTTGTGTATACCATTATCAACAATTTAATTTTGACAAGTTTTTCTTGGTATTTATGTTGTGAGTTTAACCCGACTTTTTCATCATTCATTTCATAATAAAACAAAAGTACTTTAAAAATATTCCGCAATATTCCTGTATTTGTTTTACTCATGATCAAGAAATTTAAGGACGACACAAAGTGGCTCGGTTGCCAAACTGCTTAATTTTTAAAAGCCAGGGTGCATATTTATAATGGTCCTAACCAATCTAGCTTTAAAAGAACTTTGATTACTAGTACTGTAGGGCCTGCAATACAATTGATAAAACAAAGTCATTTTGAATCCAGTTTGACAATAAATGAAAAAGTATTTTTACAATCCCAGGAAATAGCGCAATAATTTAATATACAATAATAATAGCGCCTAGCCTTCAGGAGAAAGTCTCTAATTTATGACAAAAGTAGAACTGATCATTATCGGGGACACAATAATCACTTTCAGTCTGAAAGCTCACTGATTATAAATTTCAATACCAGCACCAAGCTTTTGAAATATTTCTGTCTAAAATACTGTTAAGGTCGAGTCGCCATTGCCTATTGATTGCCGCAACCGAAATCAAAACTCGTATGAACGTTCACGGAATCCCCGACAGAACATAGGCCTACTCTGTGTTGCGTTGTCTCCATTATTGTTGGACGACAACGACAACAACAATAAAACAAAAACAGCAACAACGACAGCAACAGCAACAATAATAGATTCATATCAACAACAGCAACAGTAGCAGCAGCAGAAAGATCAACAGCAAACAACAGGAACATCATCAGAAACAGCAGAAAAACACAAGCAACACCCAGAACAGTAGCATCATACAAAGTAACAGAACGGTAGCAGCAACAGCAACAGCAACAGAAAATCAACAGGAGCAACAGCAGCAGCAACAAAATACAACAGCAACAGTAGCAGTGCAGAAGCAGAAAAATACAACAACAGCAACTGCAGTTGCAAAAAGCAGAGGCAGAAGCTGCAGCAGAAAAAGGCAACAAGAGAACAACACCAGCAAACAGCAGAAAATACAGCAACAGGCAGCAAGAAACAGCAGCAACAGCAGAAAATACAGCAACAAGCAGCAAGAAACATCAATAGCCGCAGAAAATACAGCAACAAGCAGCAAGAAAAATCGATAGCCGCAGAAAAACAGCAACAAGCAGCAAGAAACATCAATAGCCGCAGAAAAACAGCAACAAGCAGCAAGAAACATCAATAGCCGCAGAAAAACAGCAACAAGCAGCAAGAAACATCAATAGCCGCAGAAAATACAGCAACAAGCAGCAAGAAACATCAATAGCCGCAGAAAATACAGCAACAAGCAGCAAGAAACATCAATAGCCGCAAAAAACAACAACAAGCAGCAAGAAACATCAATAGCCGCAGAAAAACAGCAACAAGCAGCAAGAAACATCAATAGCCGCAGAAAATACAGCAACAAGCAGCAAGAAACATCAATAGCCGCAGAAAAACAGCAACAGCACCAGCATTATCGGCAACAGCTTTAAAGACAGACAACGAATACATACTTATAATAATATAATTTAAATCAATCCTAGAGACTTTTTTCACGATTTGGCTATGTTTTTGTCATACTCTTCTAGGCACAGATCAAATTATAATAAGCGAGTGAAAGGGCGATCTTATACTTAATGTCCTTTCAATCCTCCGTTGGGTAATAGTCTTTTGAATGGATGAAATCAAGACGGTTGACCCGAGCACTATTAGAAACTAAAACTAATCAATAATGAAGCTCACGATTTAGGTCTTCCCAACCAGCAATAAAGAACGGCCTTGATGAAAAATCTTTTCTCTGGATTTTAATTAATAAGCACTTAGTACAAACTCAAAACTGAATATTTTAATACAGCAGCATTCCCCCCCTTTTCATATTTAGAGAGAATAAAGGTTTCACTTTTATTGTTGTTGCAGTTGCTACAGCAACATATAATCCCGTTGATGTACTAAACAGAAAAGTGTGTTACTTGCATCAAAGTTACCAACCAAAGTATCAGCGATGTATAATGTTAATTATTTAGTTGGTTCCCTGCAATTTGTATTTCTCGTTGCGCATGGTGTGTACCGGTACCTAATCTTCTTAGCATTTTGGAAAATGATTAAATTATTAACGTTAGACGAATTTCATTGAACTTCTAAGTTGAAAATAATGGCATCAGTGATTGAACGTTCTTCCCAAAGTTCTTTTGGGGAACCTATTAATTTTTGACACGTCAGAATGAGGTAGTTTAGGTGATAACGACATATTTTGTTAAGCTTTAGAGGGCATACGGACGGCACAAGCAGAGCATCAAATCAATTCTCTCATCAAAGACTTGCGGAAGTCGCCAACGCAAATGAGAGCCTTTGAGAATGACTCTGCTAGGGTCGAAACGTCAGCCAATTCAACCATTTTCACATTTTAATTCTCTCAAGTGTATCAGAACTAATTGACAGGGACCCTTTTTTTTGTTTTTTGTTTTTTGTTTTACATGTTTAAAAAAGTGCAGTTCTTTAACCATGTAATAATTGTCATGCTTTTTCTGGTCAGCTGAGGGTGCTGTTGTCGTGATATCATTTCAGCGAGACTCTATTCATATTTCAGGGTCCTTTTTAAGTACAAATCTAAAAATTATAAGCAGACTGGTGTAAAAAGGGAACACTCTTAAAAGTGATGATATTTGTGTCTTTATTTTCTTGTCTTTATTAGTGCCACTTTTTCTGTCCACAAAAATGAATATTGTATCCTACAGTTTGATCTCAGGATAGCTGATTCAATGACTCACCAACTCCAAAATGATGTTTGAACGATGATCTTTAGTAAAAAATAAATTGAATACAGTGGTTAGATAGTCCCTAAGATCGCACCACAGAGCATCTAGAATCCAAAATTTTCCGGAGCCCTTAAGCGGGCCCGAACCCACGCAGGCTCCACAACTTGCTTTCACCATTTGCTGCTTGGTAAATTGCACCCCCCCCCCTTTGGAAAATCCTGTATACGCTTTCATTTTGAACAGATTACTAATTCGTTCGAACAGATTGCTAGTTCGTTCGAACGGATTGCTAGTTCGTTCGAACGGATCTACTAAACCTTGCGAACGGGTTGGCCCCCGTCTTTTTTACTTACAACCATCCCTTCACGGACTTCGTAGATCCCATACTTTGTCGTTAACGGTTATGTTTTGTAGTATATGCCTATATTAACAGTCATTATCTATGTGGTCGTGTTGGTAACTGCGTGATTCAATACCAGACTGCGCTTCGCGCTCACACGACGTTTTCTGGGTTTTTTTTTATGTGTGTAGTTGGGGAGTATCCTTCACATTGCAAGCATTGATACGGCATTGAGCCAATGTACTGACATTGGTTTCTTTAATTAAACAAACTTTTCCAAAGAAATGGAGGCAGTGAAATTTTCGGCTGTAACTGTCTGCTTGACCTTGTGTGCAGTGGTCAGTTTCTCTGGGAAGGTGTCAGGTGAAAAGGGGATGTGCGGAGCGATTGTGACCGCAGACGCTGGTGACGACAGGGCCTCGCTTATCAACAAGGCGCTCTCTGCTCTCAGAGGAGCGTGTCGGTGCGTCAAAAACAAGAACATTCTGCAGACAGTGACAGGTAAGTAGAGTCTTTCTGTCGTCATAAAATATCAGTACATTTCTCAAGTAGTTATCCAGTCCTTACCTAGCATTAGGCGTGCCAGCATCCGAGATGCAATTCAAGAAAATATGGAGTGTTTTAGGTCAATATACAATGTACTTGTTTTTTTTTCCTATAAGGGCGGCCAACATTGGTGATTGTCAATGACCAGTATTAACCCTACACTTTGTGCCCACACTTTGTGTGATCCAACAATGAAATATAACAAACCTGTGAAATTTTGCTTTATAGGAGTCACGAAAAATTAACGAAAAAAATCCTATCACCATTTTAACTGTTTTCAAATATCGAATTTTTGACTTGCATGTTTAAAACTAATTGTTATAAGAACTCGACATTTCGATTAAAATGCTCTTTTTTCGTTGAGGACGATCAGCGCGCACCGATCGAAACGTCGACTCATTACAATGTAATAACTGAGTTATTGGTAAGCCCCCAATGCAGTGAACTAACCCATTGCTTCGGATTACGGGCCGAGGCCGTGGCCGTAATGCATAAGAGCCCGAATAGTAGACAATACAGAGAGATGGAAGGGTTGATGAAATTAAACCAAAGACGTCAACACCACCAAAAAAAAAAAATTAATAAAAAAATAAATAAATAAATAAATAAAAAAAATGACATAACAAATTATTTAAAAGATTACATTTCCTAACAATAAATAAGAGCAGAGGGGCAAATTAAATTCACACTTACATGAGAGATGGAGAACAGTGAAGAAACCAAAATTAAACAGACTAAAAGAAAATAAAGGGCCTCGCCTCGAAAATGAAATTGTGACCAACGCCCCACTTTCTGCACCGAAGTTTGATACGACTTTACACGTTCCAAAATGTGGGTACAGTGGGAATTGTACAAAGCATGTATCAACAAATAATCAAGAATAGTGTTGAATTTGTTGGAAACAACCAACCAATTAATAGGATGCATTTTATTCAAATACAAAGTTTGCAAAAAAGTTGAGTTTGGTGACAACGTCTGTCAAGAAGATTGAATGTTTTACTAAAAACTGGTTGTCCATGCCAACCAGCGCGGTATATTTAAGTGAGATGCACAGCGTCCCCAAATGTCTCCCATCACTGGGTCTAGGAATAACAACACTTCTGTTGTTTTCTGTACATTTCAGATTGCTCTTTCGTCACTGCACCTACACCAAAGTCAAACCGTGACTTCGACTTTATTTTGAAGCCACTGGTTCCACCTTTCAAGTTGAGCTTTAAAGTGCAAGCTCCAAGCAGAGCTATGATACTACTGGCTGCAGAAAGGACGTCGGGTTCTGTTTTTGCCGAGATAGGTAAATTAACATACAGGGAATCAAAAAGTATCCAATATAAAGGGGTATGAGTGACTACAACGTAAAAGCATAAATAGGGTTGCAAAATGTACACGGGGTACGGTTATTCTTGGGTTTTGATGGTGATGGGGGAATGGAGAATATTCAATCATCTCATCTTGTGCCCAGACTACCTCCCCATCGCTTTATCGTCAACCCTTTTAAGTGGATTGCACCTGTGGACATTTTGGAGTATCTCAGATCAGATTTTGCCCTAATTGAAAAACGAGTGTACCCAACGCAATTATGACCGAACATAAATCATTATAGTTTTACAATCACATTTAATACGTTCACATTACCGAGTAAACACAAGTGTTACGGAGTGAGCCAGAAAAGAACCAGTGGAGTATGTATTAATTTTCATTTGGGGTGGGGGGGGGGGGGTTGGACAAGCAGGGGGAAGTACATAATTGGTGGTGGTGGTGGTGGGGGGAGCTTTTTGAGGTTATTGAACCATTCATTCAAGGGTTTTTCTTGGATCTCATTGGAGGCAATAGGGACAATGATTCTGAGCGGTAGATCCGGCCGCATACCCCACCTGCCCTCATCCCCTTCCCACTGGTTACATCACTGGTCAGATCACTTAAAACAATGAAACAGGTGACACTGACAATAACATCAGGCGATTCATGTGTAACAGATTGTACATCAATGCAAAGACTCCCTTACTGGCTCCTATGTGGCCATTTCTGTGCATTTCCAATGTCAGACTTTGCGAACCCCTTTAAAAATACCGCAACACACTACCACTATCTTTGCAAGAGCCAAGACTATCTTCCATCCAGTCTTGTGTGTATTGAAACGGGAATGGTAGAAAACCAAGATGGCCGCACCACAATAACCAAGCTTCCACAGAGCAATGGAATTATTACGAACCAAGTAAACATTCTAGAAAGCGAACCTTTAACACATGGTGATAATATAACTTTTATTTTCTCGTTTCAGCTATAGGGTACGGTAGAAATGAAGGAGCATTCATCAGGACCTGCCATTCGGTCGATGACAGAAGCTGCGACAAAGACAGCAAGCCTGCGTCAAAAACTGAGAATGGTTTGGTAAGCATCTCCGAGTTCCGTCCCTTCTGGGTTGGTTTCAAGCAGGGCGTCATTACGGTCGGTAAGGGAGGTGCAGATGAGGGTTTTATGGATTGGAACGCCAGTGAGTTTCATGGACGTGTGTATCACCAGGTACATGTTGGTATAGCTACATATGGGGAAAATGAGCAGGGAGACTGGGTATTCCATACATTTTGCCAATAGATGGGACTGCTTGTCTTCTATTGCGGTAATTTAACATGCCATCGGCGAAATTTCAAATCCTAATCAGCAAAATGTCATTTCTAAGAACATTATTATAATAACACATGGTATTTCACAAAGCTTGTCACTGTCAGTTACTACTAATTCATCACCCTTATGAGCCGCTTGATTCATATACTGGTAAATGGTACGAAAATTCAACTTTGTAATAACAATTTGACAAAAAATCGTAGACTTCTACATTAGTCATTCAATTAAAGACACCATACTGGATTGTATAAGGATTAAAAAAACATTGTTTAGTTTCAATCTGAAAGCTTACTGTTTATCTTAGTACAAGAGATAATTTTTCTGTGAAATATTTCCCTCTGAAATGCTGTCATATCTAAACCTATAACAAAAAACGCAACAGCTGACTTCGGTTGTAACAATCGAAATTAATGTTTACATGCTGAAAAGTGTGTACGGTTTTTCACCATTTTCTCCCGACTCAGACGACGGATTGAGCCCAAATTTTCACAGGTTTGTTTTTATTGTATATATTAAATTACACAAAGTTAGAACACTGCACCATCAGCTTTACCAATAAATGTAGTGTCTTTGATGTTCAAGAAAACACGGTAAAATGACGGGCGAAGAAGGGAGGGGCGTAGCGGTTGGCGATGCAGTATCACCATTTGTTCAGAATTCTTGATTTTCTGTATATAGTAATTGTGATGCAATTGTTTTTTCCTCATAATTTTAATAATTAGTTTAATACGTTAAGTTCATTCTTTCTGTAAACAAGGTGATATTTTTGTTGTAGTCTAAAGGATGTCGGCATATAGAGAAAATACGGATGGCACTTCCGGAACTCCATCCAAATACCGCAGATTTCAAACCTTTTCTAGACGATAGGGCCAACTACTTTTCATTACCCCCACCCCAAATATTATGTCCCTGATTCGAATACACAAATGCAAAATGAAATATTTACAATGACACCTTTTATCAACCCCCCCCAAAAAAAAAAAAAAAATAAATAAATAAAAATCATCTAACAGTTTTCCCCCGTGCTTCTGGGAAAACACTGACATCACATGGGCACAATACAATCAAATGTATACATCAGTGTCAAAGTAAACAACACATTTCGTTACACTGTTATTTACGACAACTACAACAGTGACGTTTTATTATTACGTATGTTCGTAAAACACGTATAGGTACATTTAATAAGATCACAAGCGACAACAAAAACCCACCATGACCCCCTGCGAAGCTTCATATGATACAGCGTAGCAATAAGATGTCAATTTATAATACAACAAAATGTCTATAATTATTATGCACAATCAATAAAGGCTTATGAAATTAGTGGTAATGGATAATATTGAGGTTTTGTGTTAGATGAGAAACTTTGTATTTTTGATATATCTTTCTGGAAAATGAAACTAATGGTTAATAACTGTAACAGGTCGGTAACAGGAAGCTGACCCTAAAATCAGCTTCACCTGCTGGGTCTATTCCAGTGGCGTAGGGGGGAGGGGGCACAGATATTTGTAGAGGGGCAATTTCAGTTAAAATTGCCTAACTATAGCAAATTTCCCGGTGTTCAGAGGCTGACGTGGGGGGGGGGGGGGCAGGGGCCAAGATGTGCACGAGCTGGGGGAGGGGCTGCCCCATTTTCCCCCACCCCCGCCTTCGCTATGCCACTGTTAAATCAACATTTTAGGCAAACGCTGTTGCCAAGCGAGTGGTGACGTGAAAGACACGTCATTGCATAAAGTATGAACTGGCCATTAAGTACAAATTTAGGTTAACACATAACTCATGCAATGTTAAACAATTTATGTTCTAGTGCAGGTATGTAATATTGACTTTAAAAACAAGGTACATCATTGGTTTGCTAAAGAACAAAAGAACAAAAGTCTGTTTCATGGTTGTACAAAAAAAATAAAAATACTAGGAAGAAATAAGAAAGAGTACTCTCGGCGATTTTCTTCCAAAGAAATTTACGATGACACCCCCCCCCCCCAAAAAAAAGTATTAACAAGTGTGTAAATATCTCACTTTTTTTTCTTTCTAATAAAGACATTCTTAAAAAAATGCTGGTCCCCAGTCACGACCAATGAACACAATGTTGTACTTTGGCTGGTAACCTGTTTCTATTTAACACAAGTTTTATGTGCTTAGCAATTTGTTAGTAGCAACATGAGATGGCTTTTTAGTC
The DNA here is from genome assembly GCA_911728455.2 of Marthasterias glacialis. NCBI lineage: Eukaryota > Metazoa > Echinodermata > Asteroidea > Forcipulatida > Asteriidae > Marthasterias > Marthasterias glacialis. The sequence continues at coordinate 24,653,355 of OU452227.1, read as the reverse complement.
AGTGTTCTCAAGTTGTTACATTTTTATTTTGCCGAGGGTTGAATTTTGAAATTAAAACTGTCAATATTGAACAATCTTCACTGACATGCTTTGAAGTAATAATTGATAAGCGGCATTGAAAAAAAAAACTACTAAAGTAAGACTACAGCTGATGATGGATGATGGTCATTTAACAATAAGAATAGCTAGTATACAACTACCTACTACATTATACCAAATCAATGTACAATAATCTTTAGTTATACATTCAATTTCTAAACAATGCATTTCATTAAAAAAAATGTAAATCATTGCTCATACCAAATCACTCATAATTTAGTACTTATACATTATAGCACTCATTAACACTAATTACATATTGTCCACTAAAAATAAGTTTAAAGCGAAAGAAAGAAAAATAATTAATTACTTAATGCATATATTTGTCAAGTTTAGTATAAAAAAATAATCTGAAGGTAACATTAAACTTTGACTAGCTATACTTTCTAACACATGAACAATCCATTTACAAGAAAGGAAAGTTGAACAATACTCTGTACCCATGTATACATTTAGTTAAAAAATAACAAAATCAATGCCACTGACATTAAGATTTGATTTTGATTGATTCCCGGGTTTTATGTTCTCACTTTTTCCTCTATTTTTCTTTATATTAAATTATTAATTGTATACAGTTGATAGGCAGATGTTTTTAAACTTAAAACTTATTCCCCCTTAAAATCGACTTCAATCATTTTTATTCAAATTTTTACTAGATCATTTATTGTACTAAACTACATATAAAACTTTATGAAAAAAAAAATCGTGCAAAACATTTAACTGTAATGTATTTTGAGGGTCATTTTGACTAAACTGCAGCCATTTTGTCTGATTCCCTTTGTGTGAGCACAACTAAAGTACTCAGTACCTGAAAGAAACCAGACTATTTTTATGCAGTATGTAATATGAACAATGTCCCTTTTCAAAACCTCTGCTTCAGCTCTGGATGTTAGGCTTCGTCAATTATTTTGAAAATGTGTGTTTTGGACCATTCAACGATGGGTTTCAAACAGACGGATGATGAAGACAAAGCCGGAGGGCGCCATAGCTAAAGGCACGTGCAGTTTTGAAAAGGGCCCGTATCTGTTTTAGTGTCTTTATTGTCCGCAATGATAATTACAGCAACAAATGTAGAAATACAAAAATTACTAATAAATAGTTTGAAAGTTGGCTTACTCCAACCTTTGACACGCTTCAGATTAGAGTCTGTGTAAACTGTTTTATTTTGGGAGATGTTTGGCGATAGTAAATTTAGCATTTTGCTGTTTTTAACTCCATGTTTGTAAATATTGGTCAAGTGGATCTTTCAGATTAAACGAACTTTGCAAATAAGTGGTAAATATGTCAAGTAAACGTGAGCATTGATTTTACATCTATGATTATGGACTGAAACAAATCAATCAATCAATCGTGGTTCAGTGACAGGTAATGTTAAAGTAGTGAAAACAAACTCGGCAATCTTTCAACTTGACAAGTCCATTCTTTTACTTCCTACAAAATGAAAATTTATTGGGCTTTCCAAATGTTGGCATTTTATACCCTCAAGAGGGCCTCGTCAGTGTACATTTACACATGACTTTTGCAATTATTATTGAGAGAGTTTGGTTAGCTTTGTGTTGTTATTCATCATGAGCAAGAGCTGGCAGTAGAATGTGCTTGAAATCCTCAATAGACCACTGGCCAGTCTAGTCATTTAAATTTGGGCCGATTGAATCCTCACTTGACCACTGGCCAGTTTAGTCATTTAAATTTGGGCTGATCGAAATCCTCACTGGACCCCTGGCCAGTCTAGTAATTTCAATCTGGGCCGATTGCATCCTCACTGGACCACTGGCCAGTCTAGTCATTTAAATTTGGGCTGATCGAAATCCTCACTGGACCACTGGCCAGTCTAGTTATTTAAATTTGGTCGATAACCTGACAACCAAAAAAGTCCTGCAGTCTAGTGCTTTTCCAAACATAACTTTTCAGATTCAGTAATGTATTATTAAGCTTTTCAAGTGACCATATTTTTTACCGCATGAGGGCGCTTTCGACAGCAAATTTCCTTGCATCGTTAGTTTTATCTTATTCTGCCTGTATAATTTCTTGTATCAATGGCCAAATAAATAATAACATCAACAATGGAAAAATCACATTGTTACAGAATGGTTGCGTGACCCCCTGAAAAGTTCATTTCACAGCCATGTTGGGTCCAGCTATGTACAAACTCAATGGCTGACGTGTCGTCTGCTGAATGATTTCCAGCATCTGTGCACGCAGCATCAGAAAAAGGTCTTGGGTGTTGTCATGTGAAACCTCTTTTTTTTTTGCATTATGTAAATTTGGTTCACACCACACCCTCAAGGTAAAAAATACCACGAAGTCCAATCCTAGAAGTTCAGAAAATTATTACAAAAGAGAACAAGATATTTTACATCTTGTAACAACTATTTCTGGTCCAGTAAAACTTCAGAGCCAAAAGACCCCGTGGTCTGGTGGGAATTTTTCTCAAAAATTGAGCCCTACTTAAAGAATTGGATTACCGTTTTTCTACATAAGTTTCTTTCCTCAGACCCTGAGTAATACACTCGTTTTGTCATTTTGAAAATCATCTCAGGGGTTTTGAGGCAGCTGTATTATTTCATGAATATTGCACACCTAAAACTGTACACAACAGAGATATGAAACACCTTCACATCCTCATCACAAGGAACTTATACAACACATGACTATCTAAAAGGTTCGTTTTTACTAGTTTTTACAAGCAGCCTGTAATTATAAAAACATCGGTATACTGCTGTTTGATGTGCACCTCCACATGTACAAAGGCTTAGGCAAACTTTTTGGACTTCACATTATTTGGGTTCATCAGTTGAATTTAAGGGATGGGGCAGCAATCTTTTGCGAGAGAATCACTTCATTCCGATCTGGTAATTTTCAAGAAATGTACATCTTTAAAGAAACCTGAGAAACAGGTCTTCTACTTGATGTTATATATATATATATTTTATATTTGTGGAAAAACAAATAATAAAAAGAGAAATTAAGCCCCCCAAAACAACACTGAGAAACAACGATGCGCTGTTTCAATTTTTAATACATAAGTGGCTGATTTGGCAGACATAATCACGACAGTACTGAATCCATCAAAATGGGGAAAATTGGGGAAGTTGTGAGTTTGGAAAAGGTGGGGTCAAGAAAAAAACAGCCAGAGTGTCTTTTCTTACTCCAAATATGAATATTTACGAAACTGTGAAATAAAACATTCCAGTGGGATGAAATCAATTTCACTTGACAAAAGCCACTTTCTACCATTTATCAACAACACAACATCAGATATTAACCCTTACCCTCCCAAATCTTTTATATCCTCTTTGCTGAAATGAAGGATTCAGAAGGAGTGTAGGCCTAAATAACAATTTCCTATCACTTGGCCGGGCATTCCAATCTTATCTAAGTCCAAACAATTTTGTGCGGAGTGACAGAAGAAAGGAGGATATTGGAGGATTGAGGTCATCCATAGTCAAAAAGGCCTAAGGAATTAGGGTCAAGCCTGCCCCTGTTGCAAAAATACAAACAAAACAGTGTGTAATATTTAGTGGTACATGTACTTGTTATGGCCCTCTGGCCATGCAGTGAACAAAAAATAACAACAATTCGGCAAATTAACAGATTAATTATATTGCGACACAAAATTCAACAGTTTGATTTCCAAACAGGCCCACGACTCTTGACCTTGTCAAATATTGATGCATTTTTAATATACACACTGAACAATTTTACTAAAAGTTTACCGATTTTTTTTTCATCTGAACTGAATTTGACAGCAAAGTAAATTTTGTCGCAGCACATTAACACTCTTAGCCTTCATCCATTCTTTGTACATAATTTCTGCGCTGCTTGATAACAGGGCCTAATTTCATAGAACTACTTAACAATTTTCTGCTAAGCAAAAATCAGCAGGATACCAGTCATAGATGGCACATGTGACATGGTATTTTGGCAGGTAAGCTTATTCTGGTAAGCAAAATTTTGCTGCGCTTAGCCAAGTTTTATGCTTGAGCAGCTCTATGAAGCTGGGACCGGTGATCTATCTTGCCGTTTCACATGACTGCAGCAAAGACGCCACATGTTCTGGAGATCGAAGGTGTTGCTACCTGTGAATAAGTCATCAAGAAAGTATATTAAGCAATCGGTGGATACAGTTATTACTGAAGGCAGGCATGCAGCTGAAGTTTGTCAACACATAGAGGAAGGTGAACGGCACAGCAGGATGGGGGGTGGGGGTGATACCCTGCAACTACTTTACTTCAGTCAATATTTGAAGTCTCAGTCGGCAAATGAAACATCAAATGAAACATGCAAGAGAAGATCAAGCCCATCAAGGAAGAAAACAATTCTCTCTGCAAATCTGAAGATTTGCCAAATACCATTGCCGATGTGGATTCTTCTGTTAACACTTGTTATTAATAAATTGTAATACATTGTACTCCTAGGAACAGATCAGCATGCCTGGCCCGGCTGCAGTTTCTAAATCTGATAACACGCTACACAAAGATTTTTCTGATCCAACATGTTCAAAATATGATAACCGGGTTAATTTAGAAGACATCAGGAGTCTGTGCCTGTTTCTATCACTTATTCATATCCTAAAGGATTAAGATAGTATTTATTCTGATCATTGGAGACTAACAGACTCGAGACTGGAGGGACTCATGCTACAAAGACCTTATAGATGAAATTGACATTCACCAGTGGTGCTTTCAGGGGTAAGCACCCCTTTATTTCCACCGACTGAAAAAAAAAATTTGAAAGGCAAATAAATCAAATTTCGATTTTTAAAATGAGTACAAAATAACTTGCAAAACAATTCTAACATGTCCTGGATTTTACCTATGAGCTAATGAGCATCTTATGTTTACAAATTTTCCCGGGGCCCTAAAGCGGGCCCTGGACCCCACGTCATGATCAACTTATCTTAAAACAATGGGAAGATTACAGACATTTTTCTAAAAGTTATGTGAACGTACATTAGTGGAAAATATAAAGTAAAGAGCAAGGACTGGTCCTTGCTCTATGGTGAAATACAGTCGTTTTCAGTATTCATCATTTTATTCCTTGACGCTACCGTACTTGGAAAATTCATGTTTCTCAAGTTCGTTCTGCAAATTTCCTTCCACCCCTCTCCCTTTGTTACGCCCCTGGTCACTAGTCGCTGATCATCCAGGCACATAAGACTGCACCAGTCTCACCATGCATGGCCTATCAGGATGTGGTTTACGAGTGATTCCAACATCAAAACATTTCTAACCAAGGCTCAAAGTATACGATTTTTATGGTACCCTAAAGAACTATTAACCTAAAAAATTAGTCCTTCATATTTTGTTAGTAATCCTGAATAAACAAATTGACAAACACAAATATGTGGGACTTTTCTGTTTTGCAAACAGTCCAGGCAATTTGTCCCAAAATAAGAATTTAATTTGACAATACGCTTAAATTTGTGACACAAAGGCAGTACTATATCACTGGTTACCATAACTGTGCTCAGCAACTGCTCTTTGCTCAAAGTGTTCAAAACTACTTTCACATTTAAAATCAGAAACATTTTGAAATATGCATCAGCTACGTGCAGCTACGGACCGACACGTGTGAGAGGACCGGCCGATCGGACTACCCCAAATCCCCTAGCCAGAAGTCCAATTATAAATGTACTAGAGTCTAGACTCAAGCTAGCGCACTACCGTTAACTTTTATTTTTACAAAGTTAAAAGTCATTTTGTACAATGAAATACCATACTACGTATCCATGATTTTTGCTCGGTGTCAGGGCAGATACTGATGGCTACTGTCTAGATAGCGTTGGTGACGGTTCATAACGGTTCATGAAGATAAGTATTATGACTAACAGTCACTTGGTGAGTAATAACTAGTCCATCTAATCTGTTAAAAACCAACTATTGCATCCCATCATAAATCAGATTCACTGACAGCATTATTTGCATTTGGGGTTGAAACATGACTTTTTGCAGTGACATTAAATTTGCGGTAACAGTAAGTTTTCAAGTGACACTAAGTGATGTAATATCTTGCAAGCTCTGGTGGTGCTGAACAGAACCGGTGGTCCAACTCCTTTCAGAATCAATACAGCTCACAATCGATTTGATCCTAATGATATCACTGTCTCAACAGATTGTTTTTTTTTTCCCATCACGCAAATTTTCAAAGAGTCTCCTAGAGATGCAAAACATCAAACACTAACGGACTTGTACATCATACTAACAATGGAGTGAAACAAAAATGGCACTTCTTAACTGCGACTAATAAAATGTCCCTTTATTTTTCAAACTAAATGCAGTCCTATGTATGATAAACTCTCAGACTCTTCGAACCAAAGAAAGTTTTGACTGATTTGTACATGTGGTAATAACTTTGATTGATTGTACATACCTGTGATGGTGAGAAGTTCTAGAGAAGAAATGGGTTGTTAGCTTGCTGAGGCTGCATGTGACTCTGGGGGGCACCTCCACTCAACGGGATAAGTGGTGGCGGCAGACTGATCCCGCCCATTCCAGCCCCACCCATGTTAGCTGAAAAGCCTGCACCTGTCCCATAGTCTACCTCTTGTTGCATGCCCATCATGGGCTCTGCCCTCATCTGGTTGATCGTTGGGGCTGGTTGGCGCTGCTGCTGGAAAGGGTTCTGGTGTTGGACAGCCGGGCCTGCCGAAATTCCTGAGCCAAGGAATGGATTTGGTGCCTGCGGTAGCAGCTGAGCTGGCTTGGGTGGGCCGACTAGGGAATCCAAGTTGACTAAGCTTGAGTTCTCACCTAGAAAATCCTCTGGTTTGCCGGACTTCTTCTGCTGCTGTAAGGACTGCTGCATTCCTGTCATATCAAAGGCTCCGCTTGCTGTGATGGTATTTTGCTGCATCACTGGTGCACTGCCAAACAGATTACCATTGCTACTCGGTGGGACAGCGGTATTGTTAGCAGTGTTAGAACGAAGCAGGTCAAAGTCGGAATCCACATCATTGGGCTGGATGACTTGACCTGATGCCCAGGGATCATTTTGTGGGATGGCGGCTGGAACGCTAGCTGGACTACCCCAGGGATCTGCAACTGGTTTGACTGTTGGCATCGCAGGGGCCCATGGGTCAGCAACTGGGGCAGCAACTGGGGCAGCAACTGGTGCAGGGACTGGGGTAGGGACTGGTGCAGCCAGGGCAGCCCAAGGGTCATTCTGAAGAGGTGGTGGTGCCACTGGGTTTACGGTTGGTGCCCATGGGTCATTAGCTTGCTGGTGTGGTGGGGAATCCAATGGTCCAGTGGTCTGCATAGGAGGGTGAGAAGAGCTTGGGTGATCTCTAGCAAGGAGTAGCAAACTTGCCTTTTTCTTTAAGGCTGGTCCATTATGCTCTTGTGCTGTGTTCTGTGCATGGCAAAGCCAACAGTCATGTCAACATAATGCCTTCATATTATTGGAAATTTTATCTTGGTGTTAAATTTTTAATGTTTGAGGTAGGTTTGGTCAGCCCGAGAAAAAAAAGTTAATTTTCCGGAGGTTTTGGCTTTTAAAAATTTGTTAAAATAAAAAAACATAATTTTAAGTTAACAATGGAAGTTAACATTGATGATGAATCCAATCTTCTGGGTTAGCAGTTTAATGCAAATGTAGTGATCATATTAGTCAACCAAAATATGCATTATGTAAACTTGCTGAGTGTTGCTTAGGTGAGCACAGAACACAATGAAATAAGCAAAGTGAACCAAATAAAATATACCAGAAACTAAAACATGCCCTCCCAACCCCCTCCCTCATTCCACCTAGTAAATAATCTAAATAGATCAAAATCCACAAGCATACATGTATTGACCTTTGTACCTAATGTGACAGTGCTGGAAGTACACAGAGGCCATTGCCTCTGCTGCCCTGGTCTTGGCCTTGGTGCCCCTTCAAAAGTTTCCCATATACTTAAAGATTTTCCCATGGAAGTTGCCCTTTGCCAAATGGAATTAGCCTGGCTCTCTCAAAGATGAATTTCCAGGCCTTTTGTAACCAAATCGACACAGTCTGGTCCCTTTCATGATAATATGAGAATCGGAATTGCCACTGTCACTGTTGTATGCAGGGTACCTGACTCAGATAACCACACCATCTTTGTCGTGGCCGAGCGAATAAGATCATTGGACTCAAGCTCTGGTGTTTCTGATCAGCAGAGTGTGGGTTCGAGTCCCGGTCTTGACACTTGTGTCCTTAAGCAAGACACTTAACCATTATTGCTTCGTCCTTCAGATGGGACGTACAGCCGTTGGTCCTGTGTGTTGTGTAACGCACGTAAAAGAACCCAGTGCACTTATCGCAAAGAGAAGGGGTTTGCCCCGGTGTTCCTGGTTTGATCGGCTGCAGATTGCGCCACAGCACCTTGTAAACCATTACATGGTGCTATGTAAAGGAACAGGTCTCATACTTTGAAAAACGTAACATAACTTGCAGGAAAAAAACACTAAGCGCTTTGAGACTTCCATCGGGTGTGATAAAGCACTACATAAGAACTGTGCATTATTATTGGTATTATAATGATGAAGGTCTATTATGACTTATTTTTTTTCGTCTGATGGCTTTGGCATTTGATTGATTGATTTCTGGGTAGTACAAATTGACTCAAACCCTCTTTGAGCAATTAATTGGCATCCTTCCTCACTCTAACAGAACTCAACACCATACGGTAACTCAATTTTGATAAAAAGTTCAATAACAATCTGTCAAGGTGATGGTTGGGCAAGGTCTACTAACTGTAGCCACAACCCTCCCTGCCTCCCAACCAAAACGAAAAACAACAGAAAATACAAAAACAAAAAACAAAAACAAAACTAAAACAAAAACAAAAACAGAAAACAAAAACAAACAAAAACCCAACAAATAAACATCCCTAAATCTCATACAAACAGAACAATACCAACCAAATGATCAATCAAACCTACAAAGTTAATACCAAAATCTCACTTTTGAAAATTGGATCAAATTTTTGCCAGTGCCAGTCACAATTAGTAATAAATATTCTTTCAGAGTTTTGTGCAAATTTCATGCTATAATGTTTAAATACGCATAAACTCTACTCAAAACACACTTAGGAAAGGTGTCTGAGATGAAACGCTTTTAAACTTATCTTGATGCAAAGTGTATCTTCTAAAACAAGTACACTGCAAGCAAAGTGCATTTTTTGTTGCATTGCTTTTCAATTAAATTTAATTTAATATCTGTATTAAAAAATTGTTTTAAATGTTTTAAGTGCATTGATGCCTGCAATCACAAACCAATAGAATAGTCTTTGAGAAATCTTTTGTCTAGTGGCATTTTGGTCAATACATTATAAATTGTTTTTAATGAATACGCTTGCTGGCAGTACTCTACAGCACAGTTACCATGGTTACTGCGGCAGTACTACGCTCGTACATAAATATTCTCAAACATCCTGGAACGTTTCATTGACCAATAAAGTGCATGAAAATTGACTATTTACACGTATGTGCAGTTTGTGCAAATTGGTGATTCGAATAGTACAACCGCAGTAATGGTGTAATATAGGGTGTCCTAAAGACACAAAAAACAATTATCACAGATGAGAGTGGATGAAAATGAAAAATCCATGGTACACTGGTGGAGGGTTTGGTGGCTACCAACCACGCCATAATCCGCATCATTAGGCAGCATTCTGTGCTTAAATGTAAGTGGGGCAAGCACCTTGGTGTAGTCAAAATACAGTACATGTACTGTGTTAAGGCTTTACAAGGGCCTGGATGTATGTAAATGACATAAAAAAAAAATGTTTTCTTGTTGTTGTTTTTTTAATAAAACACAAATTTTGACAACAATAACTTTGCAAAATCCGGAGGAATCTCATCCGTGATAAAAACATAAGACTTCAGCGCTCAGTACTCAGCAAGCAACTGAATCCACCCAAGCGTTCCTCTATCTTTTGACACCAAGAAAGACCCAGCCTCGCAATGCGCAAGATGTCAAGAGAGCAGTCTGAAGAGACCTTTCCAGAAATGGCATTGTTCACGACTGCCTTGTCTGGGAGTTCTTTGTGGCTTAGTGTTAAAGGTACAACAAGGGATTGGTATTCATCCAAAATCAGTCTGAAAGCTTACTGATTATGAAGTTCATACCAGTATCAATCTTCCATAGAAATATTTCTGTCTGAAATACTGTCATGAAGTGAAGAAAATAGAATTTGAAGACCCCGGTATTAATTTCTGCAAGGACACACATCAGCCTGTATCAACTGGTTAAAGTTTTCTTTAAAATCATGCTACAGTTTTAGAGTGAATTAGAACCTTGCATGACCATGCAGTTAACCACAGAGCAAAGATTGTTCCAGACAGCAGACAGACATGATCCGGAATGCAGTGAGGGGGAAGGAGAACAAGAGCAGACCCTTGTGTGCAGAGAAACAGGGACGCATGCTAAAGGAAACCAGGAGCTAAAGTTCAGGACAGCTTATTTAGCAAAGTTGTGTTTGTTCCCATGCGGAAATGTGAGCATCGAATTGAAAAACAAAACTTCTTCACTCTGAATTATGCAGAACAATGACATTTCTGACATCACCAATTTAGATTGTCCCTGATCAGTTACCTGTGGCCCTAGCATCATCTTGCTGATATCACATAAAAAGAGGACAAATTGAGCTTTCGAATATGGTAAGACACCTCTGGAAAATGTTTAGTGGTTACTGAGCAACTTAGCCCAAAACCCTGGTTTCCCTTTTTTCAGGAAACACTGTATAGTACTGCCACCAAGCACTACCTTTTGGCAAACCCTATTACTTTCGGTGCACTATTCTTGCCAAGTGGCCCTTGCCACAAAATTCCACAGTACACAAGACATGGGGTTTCCTGATACATGTCATACCAGCTGTACAAACTGACCAATGCTAGCCTAGAAGGTATGGTACTTTGTGGAAGTCTGTGGTACCAGTGCATAGGAGGTCTGCCATTTTGGGAGTCATTGTAAGTTCAAATTTGGCACGGGTCTTGCCATGCGAACACCTAAAATGCACACTGCACGTAACACACAGGGAATCCCACTCCTAAAATGACCCAACCAACATTTATTGTGATGAAGACAGGTGCATTGGGTCAATACCTAGCCAAAGTCAAAGCATAATAATCATGTGGAATGCCTTAAAAACATTAAAAGTGAGAAAAGGAAATAAAAGTACCTCGTCTAGACTTTCGTTGATGGCCATCTCAAGTCGTATTCTTTCATTCTTCTGCTCTTGCCTCTGCTGGTCTGCCTCCTCTTTGCTCATTGCTAGGGCCAGCTGCAGCTGAAGTTCCTCCTCATTGGATGTCTGGGGTCGTGCCTGTTCAATGTCAGAGGTCAATGTCCTTGTTGCTGGTGGGGTGGTGGTGGCCGCTGTATCAGCTGAATGGGAAGGTTCGGACAGAAATATTTATCCCTTGGTCTTCTTTTAGAACTGAACAATTTTCTAGAAGGGTAGCAGGGACAGCAGGGCTCAAAATTTACACTGGACCACAAAGGGGGGAAGTAACCTCATCAACGAACAAGTCCAGAGGTCTTGTGTTTTTCAACTGAATAAAATGACTTCACTGTGTAAAAATCTTTAAAAGAGCATCGAAATATAATCAACCGTAAGACAAATGAGACCAATCTTCTCCTAGTACTTGTTCAAATAAAACCAGTTTATGTTAAACTGTGTAGTAAGTTTTTTACTCATTCTGATTCTGGTCTTGTAAAAACATTTTTGGCTCAGTTAAAAGTTTTATCTGCAATCTCTGCGGTCTTGTGGATTCCTCCCTGTACACAGATTGATTTTTACATAATGAGCACAAAACTACCAACCCTTCAAAAATCCAAATGAAGGTTTTGTTGGATTCTGTTGGACTGAGGACTGCACTGGTAAACTGATCATACTCTTCATGGGATCTCAGGATTTTCAGAATCTTGAGAAATCACCTGGGCCTGTTTTGGGGTGAGATCTACCTATGTACCTTGCTCAACACTACCTGGTGTTGTTGTTGCTGGAACAGCAGTCTCTGCCTTTGTGGTACTCCCAAATCCTTGAGATGCCTGGGCAAATCTCTCTTTAGCCTTCAATGCTTGCACTCTCTCCGTCTTCAATCTCTCCTCATCCTGCAACAGACCCACGATATGCTTGGACTTCTCGCGTACATTACGTCCCACGTCGACATTATTGGTGTCATAGAAGGTGAAATCCTTCAGCGTGTTGATATCCACGATTTTCTCTTTGCTGTGCTGCGCAACGCGCTCCGACCCCGTCTTAATGATGTATTCCAACAGCACAAGGGATTTGTAGACATGCCGCCAGTTCTTTCCTTTGTCGTTTATGCGTCTCCAAATCATCTCCATAATATCCGTGAAAGCAACCACATTGTACGTCAGGTCGGCAATTTCTGACATTGTTGTGCTTGACGGCCCCCAAGGATCATTGGATGTGGCATCGCGGACTTTCTTCTGAGAGTCGTTGTAGTTATAGATGACATTCTTGATTTTTCGACTGGTGGCCATCTTGACAAGTGCGTTGGTCCTGATCGCAAGTCCAAATAATATTTCTAAAATTGGGAACTGTGCAAATCACCAGATTCAAGTGGCGAGTTTAGTTCTCAGAGCCTAGGTCCTGAGTGGTGAACACTCATGCACAAAGCGAGGACTTTTTGATCACAGGGAAGAAATAACCTGAATGTACATGAAAAATGGAGGAGAAAAAACATCCATGGGTATTAGTGACAGACAATGTAAAGGCTCTGGGGCTAAAAATATTCACTGGACCATACAACAAATTCCAGTTGTTCCAAAACCAAACAAGTCCTGCTATCCAAATATTTTTTTAAAGTCATACTTTTTGAAGACCTATTTTATAAATATTATATAACACCAGAGAAGATCCTTACCATTTGATTGGAGGATTGTTGGTCACATGGTATTCATCTACATGGCCTATGTCACAGACCATGCATTTTGGTACTTTTCATTGTGGCTTTTTGTCCCATCCTTTTTTTACTATTACACGCTAGACCACACCACACACATGCACGCTTTATAGATAGCAGTACTAAACGTCCTCGTATAGTGGATCTTGTATATTTTGTTAGTTTTTTTCCTCCAAATGACAAGGATGTAATAAAATGCAATGGAGAGTATATTTTCATTCATTGAAGGATGGAATGTTCCATTCAACTCGGTTTTGGCTTGTTGAATGGAACATTCCATCTTTCAACTCATGAAAATGTTTTCACCACTGAACTCATAAACTTGGTCTGGGAAGTTGAAGCACCTTTTTTCGTTGGAGTCAAAATTTGTAAAAATTGCTTCCCACAAGCATCCTATTTTTGGAGAAATATAAAACGGTGTTGTGTTTTCATTGGTGTTTGGGCACTCTATCCAAAGAACAGCTCTGAAATAATTTGTTAACAATAAAAAATTCAAACCTTCTGGGTTTTAGCTTTTGGTAGCAGCTGGTGCTTCCTTGTGGCAAACGTCAGAAAATGTTTAAAAAGCAACTTCCTGAAAGAAAATACAAAATAAAAACCATAGATTTACTGATTGAAATAAACTATAACCTCACTACATTGGAACAAATGATTAATTCCTGACATGACAAATTACATAGTGATGGTGATGGTACCCAAGACACAGAACTTATGGCTTTACGTCCCATCCAAAGGACAAAGCAGTGTCTTGCTCAAGGCCACAAGTGTCATGACCAGGATCCAAACCTTCATTCTGACACCACCAGAACTTGAGTCTGGTGCACGAGACTAATCCAGCCACGACACTCCACAATACAGTAGTCCAAGTGGCTGGTACCCTAACATCACAAACATTATTTTCATTCAGTCATTATCTTGCGAAAGTAGGGTCGAGGGAAATCACCCTTCAAGTTAATGGGGAAAACCCCCCAGAAAAAAACACCAATAGAAGCCAATACTACTTTAAATATTCAGTTTGTAATAAGGCAGCGTGAATACACATAAGGAAGTAGAGTACGACGTGATTATTGTAGTAAAATGGAGATTGTAACGGCAACATTTTTAGTGGGCTAAAAAGTCATTGATTTAGATGACCGAAAATGATTGTGAGTACAATTAAATGCCTTTTATTTCATCTTTGATATATTGAAAAGCCAGTAGGCGATTTTCCAGCAACTCAAAAAAGGAGTACAGCACCCCAGTTACTGGGTCTAGGCTAGGACTAGCCCCATAAATAGTGCCACTGGACTACCTCCGCATGCAGTTGTCCAAAATCAGGGATCAACTTACGAATCAAAACTTACACTTTTTTGCCAAAAGCAACAGCAACCATCATGGCTCCAACGATGTTGAAATGTGTCTGTATCAGCTCTGAGATTTTTCATAAAATTCCACCAAATTAAGTCATTATACCTTGGATCAATTGTACCTTAGACTCTGGCGCAATGACAAAGAGTTCATCGATGGAAAAATTTTGGCAAAAAAGTGTTAAGTTTCAATTCAAAAGTTGATGTCTGAATTTGGGCAATAGTGTTTGTAGGGCCAAGAAGCAGAGGTAGTTCAGTGTATTGGCACTAGTATTTATAACACCTAGCAGTTGTATGATGTACCCTATGACCCCCGGGGTAGGTGCGTCAATGTCCTTAGGTGCGTCGGATTTCGCGTGTACAAAGACCAACCCCGAGTCAAAAATTTGACGCAAATGTCGCGGATTTGTACTCTCTTTGGAAGGAATTTTTGACCCACCTATTGTGGTAATTGATGCACCACTGACGGACTCCAACAACACACAGAATCGCCCGTAACCGACGCACGCACAGTGAATACCAAATAGTCAACCTTGTACGTAAGCATTTTAAAAGTATGCAGGGACGAAGTTGTTGCTGGTCGTGCAGTTCCCAACTCACTAGCTATTAGTAGCACAGTAAAAGGAGTGGCTTGAGATGGGACTAATCGAAGCCAACACGACATACGCACACACAGCATGGACTCCATGCACAGATCAGGTTGAGCAGTGCAAACAGTAGACTGGGGCGATTGGATTAGCTGGTTTCCACAAAGGCATTGTGTAAAGAAAAATGGGTACCAACCAGTAGTATTTTGCCTCATGCGTGTACAAAAGTATGGGGCCGGCCGCCGGCAGTTATTGATTTGTTTTATATTGCATGATGAGAGGAAGGGTTCGTCATATTTTGGTACGATCCCCTTTGATCGTGCTATGAGTTTCTCCATGAACGAGATCCCAGGGTAGGTTTCAGTGAATTTTTGAGGAATTATGGATCACTGTCCCACCGGTCTATCATTTTTGGTGTTAACAATACTTGGTGGCCCGAAGATTTTTTCACTGGTCGCCGGCCAGCGTGCTGTGTGATGCATTGAAAAATATATGTGGAAATGGACATCGACGAACCATGACGCACCTCCCGCAGATTTTTTGACGGACCATCATTGGATTTTGACATACCCTTGGGTCATAATTTTGAGAGACATGACGCTGACATGACGTACCCTCCCCAGGGGTCATATAGGGTGCGTCATATAACTGATACTTGATAGATGTGTTTTATGGGGTTAGTTTATCAGGCTACTTAGGCTAGGACTATATCTTTTATAGACCTTATGGGTATGACGTCACTATGAGCATTTAGAACAGGAAATGGCTGGGGTCAAAACAGCTATAACGCACGTTCGATGTAGTTGCATTTGACCTCAAAAGATGGCGGCGAATGCTACTCCTAGAACTATGAGGTTCGTTCCGCTATCGTCTCCACGAACCTCATGTGACATGTACAAAATCCTATTCGAAAATTTCTGCCTTTCACGTTTACATGGCTACAGTTCTTTTTGGAAATCAGATCTCGCCCAAATTAAGCTCTATGTGTTCTTTGAACTCTGATCGAGCGAATTGCACGGGTCCAGAAAATC
Source organism: Marthasterias glacialis (assembly GCA_911728455.2). NCBI lineage: Eukaryota > Metazoa > Echinodermata > Asteroidea > Forcipulatida > Asteriidae > Marthasterias > Marthasterias glacialis. The sequence goes on along the minus strand of OU452227.1, from coordinate 24,637,393 downwards.
CACTCCGCGAACTAAAAGTTGTTAAAAAGTGATAATTCTCACCGTAATTCAGATCCCATTCAAACAGTATTGCAACAAATATGGCGGCCGGAGTTGCAAAATTAACTGGTATGCTGGTATGCGATGCGCTGGTCCTATGGGCTGGTTCCGTGTACCAGTTAATTTTGCAACTCCACCGCCATATTTGTTGCAATACTGTTTGAATGGGATCTGAATTACGGTGAGAATTTATCACTTTTTAACATCTTTTAGTTTGCGGAGTGGATTTTCTGGACCCGTGCAACGCTCGATGAGAGTTCAAAGAAAACATTGAGCCTAGTTTTGGCGAGATTTGATTTCAAAAAAGAACTGTAGCCATGTAAACGTGAAGGGCAGAAAGTTTCGAATAGGATTTTGTACATGTCACTCTATGAGGTTCGTGGAGACGATAGCGAAACGAACCTCATAGTTCTAGGAGTAGGCGAATGCATAATGCCATAAGGCCGGTCTACACAACCCCACAAATAACTAACACTAAAAACAGTAGTCACTACAGTCTTCCTATCACTGACTATCTATTTTCTATTACCTCTGATATCTATCACTAAAAATAATATACAAAAGTTATAATGATGTACGTACAGTGTGCCCATTGTTATAAATGGTATTGTTTTCTACAGTGGGCATGCATTTGTCATCATTAGTAAACTGGGTTGGATTAACGTTACATGTCACGATCGAGTCACCCTCATTTCGTGTTGACATTTTTATCAATCATGATACAACAATAAATACACATTTTAACACCAAAAAACATGGTTAAAAGTGACATCAATACTTAAGAAACTGTCACATTTCTCCAGAATTTTTTTAAAACGATCATAGGACTGATATTTAAAAAGAAATGTAATAGTAATACCTTCATTCAAACGTAACTCTTCCGGAACAGCCACACCATACTCGAACTGTTTCGTGTGGTTGTAAGCACAATCACGTGAGAATTTGCATCCGTTCCGGGTTACTGGTACTCTGTTACTAAACGTTTGTCAACGACGATTTATTTGTGACACCAGCTACTATCCTTGAGTTCTCGCGGGATTTTGAGTTGACGGTGAACGAACCAAAATAAAAAAAGAGGGCGCTATTATGACGTTTGACCGGCGCTAAGACGTGATGGACGTGATGCGAAGGTTGAGGAAGGCGACGTTCATTGAGTTGAAGGCTTTCACATTGTTGATTTTCAGGGCTGTTTTCAGGGCCGTCTTCCCATTCAGCTCAGTGTCCGTCAATTCAAGTTAGCTGTGTTAACTTATCCGAGGTTGACACCGTGAGCGGGTCTACACCTTGCTAGTTGTTTGTAATAATCTTGAAAAACAGCTTCCCTGAAGGCTTTTAATTCATATCATCTATACTATTATGGGAGATGTTAATTTTTGCATCGGGATAAAGAATATTATTTGCAATGTTTTACCCATACACCGATGTGTGTTATTAGCACTGCCTGACTCAGTACTTTCCCGAGTCCTCGAATCCCACCCGAAGAGAAAATGTCTGTGATTTTTTCACAGGACTCGGGAAAGTACTGAGTATATAGTGCTTACACACATCGGTGTATGGGTAAATCAATACATCTATACTGTTATTTTATTTTATTTAGTAGTGGTAGTGGGCCCTATTTTCTCCATATTCTAAAAATTTCACAGGAATACTTCAAAAACGAATGATCTCGAAGTTCTGAGACAGCAACAATAAAAAAGCCGGTCCCATTAGTGTCAAATCGACGATTCGCGAACGAACTCAAAAGAACAGTGAAAACAAAAAACCTTAAGGTTCAGCCTATGAATAATTATGTGGGCCTATGATTACTGTATTTTTGGCTATCGAGATTTCTGTAACATGTAGGCCTATTGACCCAATTCACCTGACGTCATCATCACAATAATCCTGACGTCATCATCACAATAATCTTGGTTGCACCATATTTGGAATTCAATGTCACCGTGCGTTGTACGGCGCAGTGCGCATTGTACCAACGCAGCGTTTACACTCTGTTGACTTCCAAAATGGTGAGCACGGCCCATGGTCGGCGTGACGCCGTGCGTGAGGTCCAATACCATTTTATCCTCAGTACAAGTGGCGTAACCACAGAGGGCCGGGCCTGAGGCCCCACCCCCAACCCTTGCCCCAATGAGGTCGGAAAATGCACACAATGAATGGTTCAACAATGAAATAACCCCTCCCCCGTGCTCACGATTTCGTGCACCCGAATAAAGTTATTTTGTTCCCTGAAAATCATTTCGTTTCCCCGAAATATAATTTCATGCGCTCAAAATCATTTCGAGCGCTCAAAATAACTTATTTCGTATGTGCACGAAATTATGATTAAGGCCAACGCACAGCATCATTCATTTCCAACATAAACTAAAGACACACTTGTTCAACAATTTGAAATTACATCAATTTAATCTCTTCAATTGGCCGGCGCCTTACAATGCCGTACTTATTATTTTTCGAGCGCTCGAAATCGAGTGCCCGAAATGATTTAGCGAGCGACAACGAAACGAAACGAAGAACTCAAAATAGACCGATTGCGACCAATGTTTAGGCCTACATGTCATCACGTGACCTTTAGTGGGTACTACGTCATCTCAGCAGATGGCAAACTACGTGCAAGTACATGCTGTGAACGACAGAGTCAAATAAACATTACTGTTTTATAAACTATAGTATTCTATTACAAAAGAGGTTTAGTTTGAGTTATGCACTACCGGCGTCGGACGACTATGTAGCAACCCGCCTGGCCTTCCACAAAGGAGTCACACCGCTTTGAAAGCCTTTTCTTTTGATGATTTCAGCTTTAAAAGTGTGAAATAATTTGTTTGGAAAAAGTGTGTGATCTCGGTCGTCTGGCCCAAACGTTCCGTCGTGCAACTAGACACTAGTAGGCCTCTTCATCGCATCGTGAACATTATACGTTCCTTGTAGAATTTCCCAGACTTGATGGAACTGTCTTTACTGGCTTTAGTCAGCCACTCGAAGGTCTCTGGTACAAACTCTGGAATATTTTTCACAGATTTCGAGAAAGAAAAGTCTCGATCAAATAAACAAAATAAATGCAACAATCATCAAGTACCGTACTACACTTTCCTATGGAGGACGTCGTGTTTGTTTATGTTTAATACCCACAGGTCACGTGACTTGGGTCCAAAAATCGGTCTATTATTTCTGTGTTCATTATTTTGTTTTTATCATGTCAGATATATAAGGCTACGTATTTTTAAAAATGACCTGATTAAAATAACACTGTGATTAAACCTTTTAATGAAAATTGCACTAGTAAAATGAGATTTCGGGTTAATTTACATCACCTATAAGATCATATTCCATCATTAATATTAATAAAATGATATCGTAACTAAGGGCGGGGTCACTGTGGCACGTGCCCCCCATTGATGTCCATGCCCCCCCCCCCTCCAGGTGACCCCCATTTAAAATATGGACTTTTGAGATTAAACATTAGCAGAATAAAATGTTACATTTTGCAAGCTTTTATGTCGTAATTTCAATGATTTTTTGTAAACAATTTGTCTATTTACACGCAGACAGTGTATTCGTTTTTACCTCCATGTCAGATTATCTTAGAAAAAATAATAGTAAACGGCGTAACAAGAGTGTTGAAAAGGGGCTTGTTTACAGAAAATGAGCATTTTTAATTGCCCCCTAGAAAAAATGGTGTACCCCTGTGCCCCCTAAAATTTTACCCTAGTTTTCCCTGCAAGTGTATTATGGACATCACCTAAGAACAGTTAAAGATTCTATAGTCCATCACTTATAAATAAAATGATATTGTATTCATTAGCCATTGTATTTATGGATAACTAAAGAAGGTAGGGTACCACTTCATTACAAAAAACTGCATGAGCTTTCTTAGCAACAGCTGTTGCTAAGAAAGCTCATGCAGTTTTTTGTAAAAAGTTGTTAAAGTGCTACCTGTACCTTTTTAGTTTTATTTATCAGACTAACACGACTACCTCTATAATTTATCTACTATTTAAATGAAATAACAACAAACCACTATCACACAATATTAATAATTTGTACGTACATATCGTGTGTGTCATGATAATTTTTGTGTGTGTAGAATGAAATTCCGAAGTGCTTTCATACAGAGCACGTAAGATCATTTTTTTTTGCATTATTGAAGGTCAAATAGCAGTTTTAAAAAGTGAGCAACTAAAAACGCGATTATCAAGAAACTTGTGCTTTTTGTTTTCGTTTTTGTTTTCGTTTTTGCTGTGTGACCCACTTTGCACTTCGTGAAAACGGTGACAAAATGGTGGCCAAATTAAGTGGTATGAATAATAACACCCAAACATTTTTTAACGGCTCACACACACAACCTTCAACTGGTTCGAATCCGAAGAAATAAAATCGGGAGAAGGTGGGCCAAACCAGTTTCGATAAAAATCACTGGCACTTTGTTGCAGTTTTCGGATTCATAACAATTTGTATTTAAAATGTTGTATGCTTGCCGTGACAGGAGTTCCCCCTCCCAGCCCCATCACTATCAATTAATCCGCTAGTGGATAATTGATTTTATTTTTGTTAAGTTGACCAAGGAAAGGTCTTTTTTAGGAGGGCATTAAGTTTCTTATTGAACGGATCATAGTAATCGTGCAAAGCCTTGATAACCGTCTGGTTTATCTGTGGAGAGGATCGACCTTTATTGGACGGTAAACAGTTCCCCTCGATTGGCTTTTGCAGACAATAGAACCCTTTCTCTTCAATGAACTTGAAGTGGTCTGTTGTAAAATAGGGAGTTATCCCAAGAAATTCCTCCACCTTCTTAAGTGTCAGGAGTGGTTCCTTTGAGAGGGAACCACTGTCCAGAATTAAAATCCTCTCTAATGAAAAATACTTTAACCATCTCGATAGGAAGTCCACGTAGCGACCTTTCACAAGAAGGAGATTGTAGGTTTTGAGGGTGCCGTTTGGATGGAAAACTGACTTATTAAATGTAGATGCAATCTCGTATCTTGACCTTACTTCAATGTCGGCTCTTGTCCTACTGTCGTTAATTTTTCTCCACTTTTTAACCATCATCTCACGAACATGTACGTAATCAGATATAGCTCGCTTTACAGGGTCCCTTAGTATAAGTATCAACTTAACATTCGGAAGTGCTGTCTTGAGTCGCCGAGGGGCTGTTTTGACACAGAAATATGAAGGTGAGCCCTCTACGGTGACTTGTCCAGGAGTCGAGTAGGCCATCATTTTCTTGTAAGCTTCTTTGTTATAGGAAAATGTTTTTGAGCTGAAGTAGGTGGGTTCACCATTGGTGAAACTAATCTGCGGGTGATATCGAAGAAAAAACTTAAGAGCACCAGTACCGCCCTTCTTCACTCCGATTACAATGGCGCCTGGGAGCTTCCGTTTACATCCCAATTTTGTTCTGACTGACCTCGGCTGAAGTGGAAGACGAGGTTGACCTTTTTGGCTATATGAGTAGCATTGATCTCCAAATCCGAAGCTCCCTACCGCTGGTGTCATTGACGAGTAGAGCCATTTACACACGACCAAATTCACTAAAATAACGGCCAATAGAATTGTCTTCCATCTGGTAATTTTCATGATATTGCTAAAATGAAATTTTACAAACGAGGTCAAAGCGAGATGAAATGCAACAATTCTCTCACAGCATCTGTAAAACAATTTTTTATAAAAAATACTATTATTTCATGTTACTGATCAGTCCAATTTCATGGCTCTGCTTAACGCGAAATTCTGCGCTTACGGCCTCTGTAAAGCACATAATTCCATCTAAGCTCAGAATTCATGGTAAGCTAAAAATGAAGGTTGATCCTGGGTACGTGTGACCAGGTTGGCTTAGGTTGATTGATGATGGGTTCGGTTGACTTCATTGGAGCATCGACGAAGTGGGACAGTATGCTCATAGCATGTGGCCAGGTGAGCGTGAAATAATAGACTCTTCCCATAAAATATGTAAATTGCACGTGGTGGCAGCAGATTTACCATGCAGGTAAATTTCCATTGTTTGCTCAGTTCTGAGTTTGCGCAAATTTCAAAGAATAGACTGCACTACACTAAATAGAGAGAAATCCATGCGCCAAGCCTCATTAATAAAATGTAAACCCAAAACTTTTTCTGTAAATCAAAGATTTGAAGGTCCTTGCTTTTATTGTTGCACCTGTCGGTTTGCGGGCGTATTTGGCTAATTCCTATATGCACGCGTGTGACGCAATGACTTATCACAATCATTCAGGACATAATTTCATAGAGCTGCTTAAAAGAGACAAAAATGTTTTAACATTTTCTGCTAAGCAAAAATAAGCAGGGTATCGGTCACAGATTGTACGTGTGACATGCTATTTTGGAAGGCAACCTTATATGAGCATATGAAGTTGGGCACAGGTTAACGGATTTGCGTTCTGTTTTCAGAGGCAACCTTGCTTTCAAATAGCTATTATTGTGGCGAATGAACTGAAAAGGTTGCAAGTTGTTCTTGATACCAGGAATGGAAAAGTGCTTGTTAACTACCAGCAGTCGTTTTCACAAAGCGCTAAGATCAATCTTAGGATGAGTAATGTATGAATCAATCTTAATTGCTAAGGAAAGTGTGATGTCAACACAAATCACTATGCATCTTAAAGTTAGGATGATTCCTAAGTTAGGAAGAGTTTAGAGAAATCGACTGCAGGGCCTAATTTCATAGAGCTGCTCAAGCAGACATTTTGGTTAACAATTTTCTGCTCGGCAAAAATAAGCAGACCAGTGTGGTACATGTGACGTGGTGTTTTGGCTGGTACGGGTGCTTAACCAGCTATTATGAAATTTGGCACAGGGCCCGATTTAATAGAGATGCCTAAGAATAATATTGCTTAATTAAACATTTTCTGCTATTGCAAAATTTTATTTTACATATTATGTGACATGGTACTTTGGCTGGTAAGCATATTTTGTTGTGCTCAGCTACTTTTTGTGGCTTAAAAGCAGCTCAGACTGTTCGGTAATTTTTTTCAAGATGCGCTGCGCAGTTAGAACAAGACCGAGTAAGACCTTCAAAGAGTGGTTTAACTTTAATTATGGCAGCCTTGCTTTCAACCTCGCGTGAATTAAGCATATTGAAAGTTTCAGTGTTTTTAGTATGGTGTAGATGGGAAGACTATCTTGGAAGTTGTGCCTTTTACGATGCAAGCATGAATTTTGGCGCACAGTCAGAGTATGTCATGAAAAAGCTACAGCTATTTTGCTGCATGCTATAAAGCAATGGCAGCCGTTTGGAACATTTTGTAAATTGCTTGTTATTCTACCTATATTTTTTCGAAGGCCCTGTAGCCAAATATTATGACGTACTGAGTGTGCCAAGTTTCCATGCTTGTATTATCAAAGGCACAATCTACTCACCTACCTGTTCGTTAAACCTAAATACATGTATTAATACATCCAGCTTTCTTTTAGAGAAACTTCTCTTACAGATGAGTTGGTATCGAGAAAGTATGCAGTCTTTTCTCATAAGTGTTGTTCCCGATCGTCTTTGAAGATTTGTACGAGGCCTAACCATTCAGTTTATACCGTTTTTTCTAGTATAATGCAATGCTCAATGGTGTGCACTCGCAGAGAGATTGTAACCCAGACAGACGACTACCAAACCTATTCAACTGTTCTGTCACGCTGTATGGTGAACCTGCATGGTTCAATGATTCAAACGAAACTTATTATTCTGGGTATTTGCATAAGCGACTGTATGACATAAACTGCATAAACTTTCCTATTATAGCATTCGAGGAGTTGTTCTTGGTTTAGAAGTTAGCCTTTAACAGATCTCAATATGGCTATAGATGATGGTATCACTAATTCAAATTCTACAACCCTCACACATCACGGATCAATACTGGTACCCTTGTTTACTTAATGTAATGATTCATGATTTCACACACTCCTCAGAGCTAGAGGTACTTTCTTTTTGTTGTTTGGTGATTGTTCCAATAGACCGCATTTTTGCCAGCAAGAGGGCGCACTACTAATTTTGAATGTACACAAATATTTCAAAACATTAAAAATCCAAATTTTCCAAGATTACATTTAAAACTGTCAAAAATAAAAAAAACTCAAAAAGTTTTATATTAACTGCTTTATTGGAAGTCTAAATGTATCTGGTTTACCACACTATTTCTATGGTTTGACCCCAGGTTACCCCCTAGGGCGCCCTCTTGCAGTCAAAAGTAAGGCTCATTGATGTTCTCATGTTTGTGTTACTTTAGTCTAATAATGATCTCGTCAATAAGGTCAACAATAAACTGTTACAATTAATTCGGGGTGAATGGATTATCGATACCTCTTGATATTACAACTAGACCAACTTCAGGTTACTTAGCAATTCTGGAACTGATGTAAAAAATATTAACACTTATTTTTTTTAAACCGGGTCGCTCTAAACTTTTGGGATTGTTCGGGGGATAAAAATGGGATAATCATAATTTTTGAACATATAAATGTAAAATAATTTCAAAAAGATTGAGGTTATTAGTTATTGCTGGTAATTTTCTGGTATGTTGGCTTTTGATTGTGCCATAGCACCTTGTAAACAGTTACATGGTGCTACGTAAATAAATGGGTCTGATTACTCCAACATAGCTCCACATAAAAATTACGAAAAAATAATGAGCGCTAATTGCGTATATCATTAATCGACGAAATTTTGTTTTATAAATGACTACTGATGGATCATATAATTCTTTAACAAATTAATTTATTTCCTCAAAATAAAATAACCAGCATGTTATTTTGAGAACACTCTTAGGGTTAACACATTAATTGATTACAAAAGAAATATAAACAATTTAAATAAAAAGCAACTTTGCAAAAATGTTCATTTATCTTACACACTCTACAGTTTCGAAATCAATCTTATTTCTTAATTTGTACTGCTTTGAATAAGTTCGTAATTTTTACTGCTTTAAATAATGTTTCCAATCACTTGATCTGATTATGTAAACAAACAAAACACGTTTTATACTATCTTCAATAACTATGTTAAAAATACTTTAAATTCAATATCACAGTATAGTATAAAACAAACAATGAGGCCTATAGGACGATCAGAGTATACAGTTCGCAATTTTCCGTTTTAAACCATAGTGTATGTCTTTTCAAACCACGTCAGCCATTAACTTTTCTTTTATAGATAAGGTGTACACTATGGTTTGGGCGTACACAGACACACTTACCCAAACCAAATAGGGACCCAGTAATGTGACCATCATACCTCGAAATGGCTTTTTAATATAGGTTTTCCTGGTCAAAGCAAAATTTAATTCAGTTTCTTGAACACGCATTTCAAAACTCTTGTTTCCCTAATTAATGATCAAACTATTATGATTTCTTTTTTTGCTACGCTGATGTATTCAATTTCGTTTTCGCCACACATGATTTCGCTCATTCAGGTTTGTTATACTCATGCATTCCACTTTCATTTACAGGCAGCCCAGATCATAGTTTCACAATTCTTCAGTTGAATTTCTACAACCTTTTAAAAAACGGATGAATGAATTGTTGACCAGCCTGTTGCTATTGGCTTTCGTGATCTTTGCTACCTAATGAATTTGGATGATCTTATAATTATGACCATTGAATGCTTGAAATACTTGCCTGTTGGATGCTGCTGCAACGGAGTATTCATTTTCAAACGAAATTGAATGCACCGGGTGTTAAACTGGTTGGATTTTTCTTAAAATTTTCATGGCAAACTTTTTTTTAAATGAAAACGGTCCATCTCATGGTTAAAACTGGCTTTCGACGCAACTTTTCCGCAACTTCCCCTTTTTATTAAATTGAAAATTGTTTATAAAATAACATAGTCATGAAGCACAATGACTTCACGGAAATAATCTGAATATACATGTAATACTTTCGATATTTACAGCATTATGTTAAGTTTGACAGTCGTTGATTATAATGCAACTGAGACTAAGATGACGTTATCGCTTCAAAAATATATTGTACGTTACCGAGTGTAAGTTTATTAAAGACGAGTACATATTTTGAGAAAGAAATCAACACATTTCAAGACGCCGAATAAAAAAGAAGGTAATATCTGAGTGGATTGAGGATGTGTAGTATTTCACCTCTGTGGATTGCGTATAAAACTAACATCTAATATGACAAATTTGGACGTTGTGATTGCAGTGGTGTACATGTATATCAAGCAAGCGGGTAGGGGAAAGCTTGGCCTTTACACCGGTTTGGTAGCCGACATCTTTTTTGCAGAGGGGCAAAGGGGGCGGATCTAAGATATTTGTAGAGGGCTATTTTCAGTTAAAATTGTTTGATTATAACAAAGTTCACAGTGACGGGGGGGGGGGGGGGCAAGCAGCGGGCAAGATGTTCCATGGGGGGCGGCTGCCCCCCCCCCCTTTTCCCCCCGGCTACGCCTCTGCTTTACACGCTTGTTACGCACAAACTATTATGGTGCGTGGCACAGTCACCTCGTGGGATGTGCGTGCAAGGGGTCAATACATATTGTGCCTTGTTGAGTGTTGTGTTTTATACAGAAGTGGGGGGGGGGGGGGGGGGGGAAATACTTATCCTCCAACCGACCCAGTTCCAAAGTTTGGATACACCACTGTGGTTATTTCTTAATGATGATGGAGTAAAGAGAACTCTTCTCTGTCGTTGAACTCAATGGCAAGACAAAGCCCAAGCGTGGACACCAGTAACGTCATGGTCTCAATGTTTTTAACGGGTGGATGCTCGGTGCAGTATGCCAAGATCTTATCGCAAAACTCGTCGTATGTCTTCCCTCCAAGACGAAGCTCTCCGATCTGGTGTCTGAATTTGACCCACTGACTGTTCAAGTCCAGCCCGCCCACCGCCACTAACGGAAGTATCAGGAACATTGCGATTTCGGACCAGATCAAACGGCCTAATTCTGGCCCAGTGGCGAACTGGAAGGTTGAACTGCTTGACGAAGAAGTGTCCCCAAATGAACCGCAGATTGAGGCATTGACGAGGAGCGTCAAGTTGGTGCGATGGTCTACATGCGTGGCGTAGTCGTAGTAGATCTGAGTGGACAAGGCCCATGTTGCAATGGCGATAGTGAACATAACCCAGTTGGACACCAGGCTACCGAGACTGCCAAACTCCTCCATGCAGGCTGTTAACCGCTGACGACATCGGTCCAGCGTGTCAATGTGCTTCCAGAGGAATCTCAACTCCATCTTAAACTGCCGCTGGAAAGAGATTCTCATCAACACCACCAAATAGCAAAAGACACCCCAGATAGACATACAGACGTTGGAGGCGATCAGGGAGATGATATGGAAATTAACATCATCCCGGATGAAGACAAAGTAGATGACATATCTCCACAGGCTGTTTACAATCGGCCAGGCAATGCATATTGCCAAGAACGTCTTCTTCGGAAGACCACGATTCGTTAATTCCAGATGCTGTAATCTCTTGACGATGTAGCGGATGCTGAGGGCGTTAGACCAGCTGTACTTCCAGCAGCTTTGTCTCAAATGTGGGGTCATGTTGATGATGTTTGCAATGAGACAGATTGTAGGGATGGAGATGAGGAAGAAGACGAACCCTGAGAAGATGACCAGGTCGACCTTCTTGTTTGTATAGCCCCAGTATATGTCAAAGTAGTAGAGGAAGTCGACTAAGTTAAGCAAGATAAGTACGAACTGTAAGATTGTCGACACCACCCCACTGCCGTAGTGGTTCCAGTATTTGACACCTATTCGACAAAACAAAATAATGGTCATATCGTAAGTATAAAATGTCTAGCGTAAATTAAGGCAATGCCAGGCATCATCTTGGTTGCGCCATTTTGGAGCCAGTGTCCCCCTGTTTACTGCGTATTTTAGCCAGCGTATTATAGCTCCACGCTTACCACAATTTTGTGTGCAATTTGAATCCCAAAATGGCGAGTGTTGTACAGTAGCCGCGTGTGACGTTGGTTGCAAGTAAAGTACCAGTAAAGTTTACTAATATAAACAGATTCATTTATAACTGCAATTGTTTATATTTTGTCATTGTTCGAATGAACAGCTTAAAATTATCTTCACAGTCCAAAAATTGATCCAAAAAAAAAAATTGCAGAGCTATATACAAATGTTTTGTTTACCGTTTTCTCCCCAAAATTGCCATAAGCATGCCCCAGACTTTACAAATAAATATCATTTTGCAAGGCAAACATTTTCAATATAAATGAATTCCAGATATTTGTGTGCAACATAATTTACGTTTTCATTGGTTTTGTTTTGGGTGTATAATCACCGACAAAATTTCACTAGACGCTTCAATTAAATGTTTTATTTCTGTTTTCTATTTAATCATCACAATCAGTAGGTTTGAGGAACAAGGAATAAAAAAATCTATCCCCTCCCCTTCGACGGCCGGCAATGTTTGCGGAACAAGGGATAAAAAAATATATCCCCTCTTCTTTGACGGCCGGCAATGTTTGCGGAACAAGGGATAAAAAATATATATCCCGTCCTTTATTAAAGTTGTTATAGTAGTCGATCCACAAACGGACCTGAATTTACACATCTTCACGAACTGTAAGTTTTACAATTATTTCGATTTTCCATAAAAATGTCGTCTCATTATGAACAGTGTGGGATCATGCCTGCCGCGCCAGGAAATGCCCATATCAAATTATTCAATGTTACTAATTATAGACAGTGGATCTATAACAAACGTACAACATTGACTCATCGAAATTATACACCAAGCTATATAAGACATCGCACGTGACCTTGATGTTGTATATCTATTGTGGTATAAGTATCGCTTCGGATTCTTTTCCGCGTATGATCAGTCTTGGTTCCAAAACCTTCGCATTTTGCTTTCAGCCGAAATGGATCAATTCCGACTACAGACGGCGCTATTTGCTGGCGATGATTCGTGGTTGATGTGTTAGCGGGCGGTTTGCATGCGATGGATCGTGGATAAACAACAGGATTGTCTTGAGCCAAGACTACTTACAGTCCCGCATTACTGACAATCCCTTTAACGTGATACCTCGAAAGAATTTCCCGATTTCCCCGTTAATAAAAAATTATGATCATATTAATTTGGTAGAAATTGGATTATTTTTTTCTCCCCGCTGCTGCGAGGGTTAACTAATACGTTTTATGTGTGATGGGCAGCTTTCAGTTTAGTATTCGGAAGTCACCATTATTTTGACTTGTTTCAACGCCCTATATAGATCTCATGGGCCCGATTTCATAAACTGTTGACCGGTAAGCAGCGTTTTCTGCTTACCACAGCATGCGTATGGCGTAAGCAAAGGTGTTATTCATGAACGATCAAGAATATTTCACTACAGCGCGTGTGCACGTTCACAACGGATTTGTATTATTGCTTCACTCGTCGGCAAGTTAGCGTGCCTTTTGCTTTGCTTACGTTTAGCAGCGGCAGTAGTAGGCCTATTATGAAATAGAAATTCTGCTAATGGCCGCTCCGCAAGCAGAAAACGTCAGCATATGCACGCTTTATATGAAATTGTGCCCTGGTCTTTATTAGATATAGGGCCACCTGGGCCCAACTTCATAAAGTTTACCGGTAAGCACCAGTAAGCTCGTGTGTGCGTTCATTATGGTGTTGCGTTGTTGCGTCACTATCTGCTTACAGAAACCGCTAGCAAGTTAGCGTGCCTTTTTGTTTTTCTTATAGGTTAGCCGTGTTTATGTAATATAAATTCTGCTAATGACCGTTCCGTAAGCAGAAAATGTCTGCTTAATACAGGCTTTCTGAAATTGGGCCATAGGCAGGGTTTCCGCGCTTTCAAATTAATTTCATATGAAATTAGTTTTATGAAATACACTTCATCTGCTTACGCTTTTTTTTCTGCTAATAGTAAGGACGAACCTTTACTCCTGCTTACCCGCGGTAAACAGCTTTATGCCTACATTACATAGCATTTGGGGCTATCTGTTTTTGCGTTAAGCAAAACTCATCCATAATGCTTAGCTTGCGCTAAATAATTATCCCTTTAATATCACATACTTCAACCATGGTGGGAAAAAATGCTTCAACCATGGGAGAGATTATACATTCAATAAAACAATTTACTGCTACGATAATGACAACTTGGACAGTTTGCAATCAAAGTTCGTAATTTAACATGAAGAAAAATCTCAACATCGAAATCAAATCAACAGTGCACCTACCTATTTCAGCATCTGTGTAAGGTTGATAGTTTCCATGGGCATCCCACCATTCGCACCGGCACACCACACAAAGCTCTTCGGGAAGGTTGAACCGAATCACGCCTTCACCTTGATCAGCTTCGTCGTTGATCATAAACTCGGTGAGCTCTACCTCGCTCTCATTTATTTCGGGAGCCCCAAAGCAAAGGTATCTCGGCACCCCTTCCCCCTGGACAACGCAACTCCTCTCCGTGCTTGCGTTGTGACACTGGATGCACATCCGACGTTTCGCCACCGCGGGCCGGCCGTTGTACAGGCCGATGAGTTTCAGTAGGAACCAGATAAAACGCGGCCATCGCTGCGTGGTGCGGACCGGTTTGTCCTCGTTCTCTGACCGGCGATTTGAGTCATCCTCTGCCGTCTTCAAGTCGGTTTTTCCTCCGTACCATGGATAGGAGGACTCGCCTGCGTTAAGAAGTCGAGTATGGCAATCTTCAACGGAATCCATTGTTCTCACAAGACTAACACCAACACGCAAACAACTTAATAGTTATTACCTTCTTCAAGAACAAATCTCGAACTCAACATTTTCATCAAACTGACACAGTTCTATTTTACCAACCAAACTCGAAACACTCCTGGCCCAAGCTGACTTGATTGTCACGACCACCATCTTGTAGAAGACTAAGTCATCATACACTATTCTACATAATAGTTACAATTTCCTTGTTTGGCAAATGATGACCCAAGTTCTTGGTTCTACATAAACGACTGAGCGATTGTTTTGTCGATGCCTACAATTGGCGTAGAAGAATGCAAGCGAGCTGGGGTTTTTGTTTATGTAGTAGAGGCTCTGTCATTGAAGTTGCGGTTTCTGTTTTTAAAAGGCAATTATAAGTAAGAGCTCTTCGAACAAGAATAAACTTACAGTTTCCGTTTGTAAAGGTTCAGGAAGCAGATGTTTAATAGATGCAAACATTTATACCTTGTTTGATCCCCAGGGATAGTAAAGATAATGTATGTTTCGTAATTCAATGGCATTGTATGTCAAGTAAAACAAATAAAAAGTCTGGTTCCTTCCTTGTACATAATTGGTAACATTGTCTTCCTAATGTCCTAGCTCGAAGCGTGTTGGTTACCAGTTGAAGATGTTTCTTGACCAAAATAGTATTACTAATAGAAGTTCCGCTTTGATACAATTCCCAATGGGTCAATCGACTTGAAGCGGAACTATATATGAATTAACCGTTTTTAAAATATTAATTTAACAAGTCCAATCTGAGAAAGGTAAATCAAAAGTTATCAAAACAGAGATGTCTTTTTTTAAATAAGGAACTAAACGCGGTTGGTAACTAATGTGGGAACTTAAACCCACAAAAATTCAGTCTTCATGTGAGACCTGACTCCTCAATTTTACGTTGAGGTGATACAGGCAAAAATGCGTATTAAAATATTACTTGCCAATTATTCACTAGCCGAAAATTAATCAGTAAAATTATGTCCTCGCCGTGTGTGACATTGCATTTCGCAGCTGCAATATACAAGTGTTACTAAGCTATTCATTGTCGAGCTTTTCGAGATTAAATGTATATTTTACAATATTAGCCTTTTGAAATATGGTGGACACGATAGGAGTGCACTGTTTGGTTTGGTTGTACATGTATACTGACAAATTTACCCAAACCCAAGTGTCAGAGTCTTGTGTCCACCATAACATCTCAAAATGGATTATTTGGGTTTTTAGTTAGAAATTGTCAGTTTAAAAACTATACAAGCGGGTATTTTTTCCTGTTATATTAGGTTTTCCCGGCCAATTTTAACAACAACTAATTCAATGGCTCATTCAATTTCGTTTGAAAATGAATAGACCTTATGCGTCTGACGTCATGAGTCCCTTAGAGATATGTACAACAGCGCCCTCAATGAGGTTAAAACAGTCGTAAGTTTACTGTAGTAAAACGGCTGTGCTTACCCTATATGCTCCGCTGCATCAACACTCAACGGTCAAAATGTGTAAGACAATTTCAACAGTTTAGCATTAATTGGTAAAAAAAAAACGAAAAACAGAAAAACAAAGCATTGACAAATTCATTAGGTCGCAAAGCCAGCAGCATGAAGCTAGTCAACCATTCAATTTCATCAACCGTGAATCTCGATACCAGACGCAAGTGTTATCAGTTCATCAACAAAACTGACATTAACAAAAACAGAAAATGCTAAGAGTAGTTTTCACAGCAAAAAAATGACCACCATGACATATCTGATATTTATATAACGCTGTAATATTACTTTAATACCATAACTGTAAAGGAATACCGACCCACCTGGGGAGCTTTGGTTACTCATTACTTTTTCTGTAAGATGATATTGCTCATTAAAGCATTTAAACCAGCTATTTAAAACTGATCTACATGACACAGTGCTGTGGATTTCTAATCATTCAATTAAATCGCCTTAATTTGTGTTGTGATATATGGTGAAAACAATCCAATCCTGTTTACCACTTTGTAATCAGTGAGATCTTTCGTTCTTTATTAACCTTCATTTTTGCCGATCAAAATCGCATTAAATTTGATAAACTTAACAAGACAACCCAACTTGGGATCTACTGATGAAACTTTCCTCCCAGGGCATTTGTTGCCAAAGCCCGACTTGGAACCCTGCCATCCAGGCCGTGTCGATACTGAACGTCTATGGCTATTGCTGTGGACAATGGCCCTAGTGTCTTTGGCTAGGGACCCTCCAATATCCTCCACTCTATGGTAACTCAACACCCAAATGTTTAGACTTGGATGAGATTGGTAAGCCTGTTCAAATGATAAGCCATTGTTAGTTGGTCCTGCAGCACCAAATTTTATCAAGTTAGGCAACTTTCTGAATAGGATTTTGGAGGATTTTGCAACGCAGGTTGAAATATTGACAGTAGGTTGACATAAGCAATTCTTTAGCCATAACAACAGACTGATCCATTAAGCACCACCCTTAACGCATTGCCAAGGATTGCATATCCAAAAGTCTGACATTTTTAAGATCATGTCAACAAACTGTAAACAAGCTGCTGCTATTTTAATGGCTGTGTGTCCTGACTCGTATGTGCTTTGACGCACTGGCTCCATGATGGAGTGGAGGATTGGCACACATTCTACATAGGCCTGGTTTATTAGGCAGTTGATATGGTAGGTGGGGTTTAATAAATCGGTCTGTTGTCAAGGAACTCAAGATGACAAAAGAGACCCTTGTGATAAAGTAATTAGAGTATAAAACTGAGCCTGTGACTTCGTCTTGACATCCTGGTTTTAAGGTCTACCCTCGGTCTGATAAATCACAGTCTAATCATTCGTAAGATGCACAGAACTGCACGATGAAGAAAAGGAAGGTGGGTCTGTTCTTCCACATCTGTATCTCCACTTCATTCCTCTCCAACTATATCGGTACATGCTTCCACTCAAACAAAACGTAATCCTATGTTTAAGGAACAGGGAACTGTGAAAAACAGACAAAGGTGGTTTCATTATGTATGACATTTAATCAGAGTATTTTGGGGGACTGTGAGTGCTGTCTTTGAGTTACTTTTCACAAAACTGGCAAAGTTAGAAACTTGGTTGGAAGTTTATGTACTCATTATGTTTACATGTCGTTGATTTTAAAGATTGTTCCTCAGTTATTTGTGCCTTTCACTGCCAATAATAGATAAGGCAATGTTGTACCAACTTTTAAGTCTGGTTAAACACTTGTATGGAAAGACAGTAATGTAGGATTGGAAGTTTTATGTGATGAAAAATGATATTAATCCTGCTTCTGTAGTACTTCCCGATAGCTACAGTCTGAACAGACCATTCTATAAAGTATTATCCACCATGGTTGTGAATAAACTACACCAGCCTGCAATATGATATCATGTGGTAAATGCATCTACACTGTACACACAAGTACAGATTTCTGTGCACTATTGTGCCTCCATATACAACCTGCACAGTTTGATGGTTTCAATCGGTTGGTCCACTTCCTGGAAAAGGTTACCTAAAGCAACTAGAGCACTGGTATTGATAAACGGAATGCCTGGCTTATAATCCCCTGCAGATATGTGATTCATTAAAAACTGTCCTACCTAAAAAATTATTCAAACGCTTCCATCTTGTCTGCTAAATATTCAACAACGTCTTTGGGTGTGAACAACGTCTCCGCATGTTTATCAGGAATCTCCAGGGCTGTTGATGTAAAGAATCATAAATTTGAATTAACCCCAACAAGCTTTCAGTGCTAGAATATAATGTTTCTTGTCTCATCCCAATAGACTTTGAAAGTCTCGCATGTATACACTGAAGTACGCTGTTTTGTTTCCTTCACACACACCATCATATAGGTGCATACTCAAAGATGCTTCAAATTCTCCAGTATGCTGTGCACATAATGGTGAAGTAACCCATACCACACTTTCCTGTTATTGTGTGCATGGTTGATCAATACCACAGATTGCCACTGCAGAAATTGACCAAGGTTGAGAACCTTATCCCTTCCACACAGACCCAAATTCTATTGCAATTGAGCACAGCTGGTGACTTCTCCAGTTTACCACTCTCATTGAAGCACTTTGGGCAATGGCCCTACTCTCTACATCAAGCATGTGTGTGCCTCTAAATGCCACAATTGATTTCTTACCAAACTCATCTTCAACTGCCATGATGATTTCAACGACGTCCAAACTGTCTAGACCGAGATCATTGATGAAATGTGCATCCACCAACAGCTGAGCAAAACAATAACAAGTGGAAATTGTTAACTTAATATCAATACAAACAGTGATGCTTCAAATGAGTAAAAACTGTGAGAACGAGTTTGGCATGTGACCTATAATGAATGGAGTATGGGGAAGCTTTTACATGTTTAACTCTTTATCACCCATGATGGATAATAAATACCCCACCCTGGTGGCAGCTGGAGATGTGACAAAGTGCTTGGGTGTCTGAGCATCTTCCTATGGTTTGTAGGAATGAGCCCTCCCAACTTCTTGGAGACCCTAGAATTGCTTTTAAGGATTTACAAACGCTCCACATCACCACAGGCAAAACAAAAATCTCAGAGCTGGGCCGAGTTTTCCCAAGGTTCAAAGAATATAAAGACCGTCAAACTTCCTCAGTGTCATGATTAATTTGCAAAGATTCTACATGATTACTAATGAATGCTGTTTTCTGTTCTAATGCTTGGCCGAATTCGCGGCGTGGCAGGGCGTGGCCGAGCGGTTTATTTCATTGGACTCAAGTTCTGGTGGCTAAGTCATCAGGGTGTGGGTTCGAATCCTGCCCATGACACTTGTGTCTTTGAGCAAGACACTTAACTATAATTGCTTCTCTTCACCCAGGGGTAAATGGGTGCCTGAGAGGGCAGAGGCAGAGATGGTTTATGTGAATGAATTAGCTTGGTTCACTATACTTGGCAGCACAGGCTGTATACCCCACAGTGTAGTTGGCCCAGACTTTGGAACTGCGCTATATATAAGAGCTGATTATAACTGTTATGATTATTTTATTCAATGTCAATTTTGCTGTTGTTGTTAGAACTACTCAAGTATTAAACTATTGGCTCTTTTCATTCGACAGTGTTATCCTAAACACACAGAAGACGTTCCACATGACACTCACCTTATCTTGGCTGACTTTGTCAAAAAGTTTCAAGAGTCCCATAACCCTCTCTTCTATTTGGGCAAATGTGGGATCAGGCATTTCAGCATAGTGGCGAACACCTTGTATCAAGCTTGGCCTGAATGTTGCAACCTATAACATGGACAAAAAAACAGGTATATTTCTAAATATTATCGGTTGTACTAGCGCCCCAGGGATGTTTTCTAGACTTAATGCAAATGGGCTATTTGCTTGAACTTTTTGCACGAAATTGCCCAAAATGACAACAAGGACACGACAAAATAGCTTGAAAATCACCTACTGGCTTTTCACGATATTACAGATGATATAATTGGCATTTAATTGTACTCATGATCATTTACTGTCCTCCAAATCCATGCGTTTTGGGGGACTAACACCCTTGCACATGTTACAACTTGCAGTCTGTCAATTTTGAAGCCCAGCGTTTACGCTTAAGTCTTCAACTACAAAAGACGAGTAAACACGGTGTCAGGTCACTTCGTACCTTTGCCACTTCGTACCTTGGTCACTTTGTACCTTCACCAAGGTCTTGAGTGACTTTGGACGTTTCGTACCCTGGATGCTTCGTACCCTCAATAGACTTCAGAATTCTAAACAGGAGTTATGACAAGTGGGGTTCGTTAATGACCCCATGGGATGCAGTGGGGGTCGTTAATGCCCCGCTGATCCCTGTGCAGTGGAGGCCGCCAAAGTCACCCCACACGCTAATGACGCCGCCACAGGCTCACTGGGCGGTAGCGTCACCCATTCAAAAAGTCAAAAAAATATTTTAAAAAATTAAAAAAGGGCTCTAACGAAAATTAATCAAAACAAGAAAATTTTTTAAAAGGGTCTTTAACGAAAATTAATCAAAACAAGAAATAAATAATACACTTAAAAAAAATCTTTAAAACAAACTTATGCTCAGAGAAATTTATAATAATTATAAAAATACTCGATAAGAAAATCGTAATGTTCACAACGGCCTTGACTGAAGGCTACGTTGCAATTCCTGTTACATTTCTCGTTTCACGCGTTATTACCATTACGAGGCGGGTATTTTACTGCTGCGGTACAGGTGTGTTGTGCTCACACGTCCTCCTGACGCAACACAACGGGGCATAATACCTATGTAGAATTCCGGATTCAACACTAACAGATGGTACGAAGTTAATTCTGAAAGGTACGAAGCGTCCAGGGTATGAAACGTCCAAAGTCACTTCGTACCTTGGTGAAGGTACGAAGTGACCAAGGTACGAAGTGGCAAAGGTACGAAGTGACTCGAAAGCGTAAACACTATGCGGATAGCCAGTCATCGCAGGATACCAGCTGTGCTATGTAAGATGTTACATTGCTCATGATTGGTTCTTAGCTGGTATCCTGCGTTCCTGGACTGGTATGTTATTGTAAGGAGGCCTACATAGGCAGTGTGATTATTTCTATTCCCCCGGTCCCAACCCCCACCCCACCCCACTCTGATGTCGGAATCATACGGACACAAGGCTAACATTACATAACACAGCACCATCATCATCATGCCATGATCTAACCTAACCGACCGACGAAGCCGGGAAAAACAACACGTTCATATCCTTACCTCTGAAACGCCTTTAAAACTCGCGAAATTTCTACTCCTGCAGAAGTATGGTGAGCACGATCCGCTTTTCAAAATCGCTGTAGCCGCTGCTTTGCATACTGTTCCCTTTACATCAAAAAATTTTGCGAAACTTTTTATGTTTCCAAGAGCAGACACACGACCCAGGGCAGCCATTTTGTCGAAGTTAAAATTCCCACAATGCATTGCGGCTAGGTGTATTGTCCAAAGTCTTGGTGATGATGGTTTTTTTTTTGTCTTTTCAAAACCTGTAGGCTCCCTTCAGTTATTTAATTTGAGTACAACAATCGTAATTATTGTTAATAATATTGAAACATTTTTTTTTTTAAACATGTTTAAGTACAATAAAATCCTCTATGCTTGTGCCTACGGCCATACTACGTTGAATACACCGGTTCTCGTCCGATCACCGAAGTTAAGCAACGTCGGGCCCGGTCAGTACTTGGATGGGAGACCGCCTGGGAATACCGGGTGCCGTAGGTTTCCAATGTATTTTTTTTTGTAGTTGCGTTGAAGAAGAACTTAATGAAAAGTACGAACAATTAATTACCCACTTTCAAATCATGAGAGCCCATATTTTGGTGTTGTCGGTAAAACTGTTTTGTTTAGGGCAAAAGATCAATCAAGTTTCATTTCCAGATTTTGTCTTTTATTTTAGTTCTTCAGCTTGTTCCGAAAATCTAACGCATTTCTTTTTTATTCGCAAATTCACTCACCAGCCACTTTGCAAAACATGGGTCGGAAATTTTTTTTTTGACACGGGCCCCCAACTAATGTCCGCCCCGGGTGCCCCCCCCCCCATTTGAAATCCTGGACTTTTGAGATTGAAAATTACCGGAGTATAATAAAATGTTACATTTTTTAAGCTTTTATGTAGTAATTTCAATATTTGCAAAACTATTGTTTTATTATTTACAGGCAGACAATGTATTTTTTTACTTCACGTCACACTATTTTAATAAAACATAGTAAACGGCATAACATAAGAAGCCTGAAAGGGGCTTTAGGAAAAATTCAAACGGAAACTACCTAGAAAAAATGGTGCACCACCTTGTGTCACCCTAAAATTTTACCGTAGTTACGTCTCAAGAGAAGGGGGTTTCCCCGGTGGTTGGCTGCAGATTGCGTAACTGTGAGCACCTCTCTTGTATTAATGAATAGGTCTTTATCCCGCAGGACAATATTTCGAACATAGTTCCGCATGCTTTGTAAAAAATAATAATAATGAGCGCTTTGAGAATGTGAACAAGAGTTCTATTTGCTAAATTCGTTCACAAAGTAGGCCTACAATAACACATTCCCCAAAAGAATATGTTTATGGGGGAGTCCAAGTGGTAATGATTTTGGGGCTAAAGTATTTCAACACAGTTAATATGTATATTTATTCTTAAGCAGGGCTGGAGCGGACGACACGAACTTTTTTTTAGCTATAATCCAGGAGGGGCAAGCTTGATCCACGACTCTTCTCACCGCTGCGGAGACATAGCATGTATCCCACCTCATACGGCTCTGTGCAAACTGCACAAAGACGTTAAAAAAATGAAAAAGTGGCCGTGGTTTTTCTGGTTCTTGCTGAAATTCGTCGGTTTATTCAACAGTCGTCAAGTTGTGACGGAAAGGCAATGCCATATTTGTTACATCCAGAAGGAGGAGGAGGAGGAGGAGGAGGAGGAATGGATGGAGATTGTGGCAGAACAGGAAGTCGAGGTCAACGAAGATGACGTGCTAGAAGATCAAGAATCGGCTACATCAGAAGCCTGTCTGGTCTGCCAGAGCGAATGGTGGATTGTGAATGGTAAATACTCGCGTTACTCAGAGTCCGAAATCGGTAAGTTGATAAGACTTTTTATATATTTTTTTATTAAAGTTCATTTGTTTTCATTCAGCCCCCCATGCATGCAGTGGGTTCTGGCGCTTCAGTGACCCCCCCCCCCCCCACTTTTGAAGGGATGAAAACACATTTTTAAATAATAACTGTCCAAAGACACATGTGCTGTTTGGTTTCAGTACGTGCTTGTTGAAACACTGCTAAGAATGATACATACTGATCATAAAAAACTGCAGTCTGTCGGCCTATGGTGAGCCATCGTTATTGTCTGAAATGTCATCCAAAACAAAATATACGGAGATCTGTAGCAAAAAATACCATGCATAAAAACAAACTTTGTAGATTCTATTATTCTGTTTTATCTTAATGTTCTTTTATTAATAGGTGCTTGTAAATGGAACCATTGTGGGAGCACCGTTCTGTCCCTTATGTGGCCTTTAGCATTATGTCTTCTCTCCGTTTATGACGTAATCTTTCGCGTGAGCACCAATATTGGCCAAGGAGAGCAGCAGTTTCGCATCATCAGCTACGCCACCTTCAAGTTTCTTAATGTGTCTATCCCTGGCGTGATACTCATGGCAAACGTATATCATTTTGTGTTTGACCTTCAAAAACCACGCCGCCGTCTGAGCTCCAGTTGGCACACCGCACTTAATGTGCGTTATATTGTGAGACACGTGCAGCATTTGGAGTTATGGGAACATGGGCTCCCGCGCAAACCCTTTCTTGCACTGTGTCTCATCTGGCCCATTTTGACGGGACTGTATGACATGATGTATTACTTTGACATTCTCGACGCCTGGATCAAGGTAACTTTGTTTAATGAAACATTGTGTATGCTGATGTATGGCATTTTCTGTTACCTGATGTTGCTCCTGAGGCTGTCTTTCCAGAAACAGCTCTCTCTAGAGTTAGCTTTCCTCCGAAAGCATGCTGGGAAACTTGACGTATGTAGACGACGGGTGGCGCTGTACGCCGAATCACTTCTCTCCATCTGCAGATTCGCCTCCTCCTGGATCCTCTTCGTTGTTGTCACGTCGACTTGGTCAATCTGCACCGAGATAAGTTGGGACTACAAGAGGCTGGTCTATTTTGGGAAAAGTGATGGCGTCTTTTTAAAATCCGTCAATATCCTTGTCTGGTCCGAACGCCTCTTGTTCCTTATTCTTCCTCTTTTAGCAATTGGCGGGGTGGGACTGAATGACACGTGGGTGGAATTCAAGCGCAGCATCGGTCAGATAAGGAGTGAGACGCAGGAAATGTTTTGGGATAAAATCTTGCTTTTCTGTAAAGAGCAGTCTCCGGTGTATAAAGTCGCTACCAAAACGATGGTCTTCTCCGCCTTGGGCCTCTTCTTTGGGCTTAAGTTTGGAGATGATGTAAAAGGGCTATGGCCTAATATTCCTCTGAACACAACCCAACTTCAAACTCCGATCCCGTAAAACACACGTGAATAATTAACTTTCTGAAAAGCACCAACACACGTAGCATTAAATCGAGTGAAAAGTTGAAATCGATTGGTAGTCGTAATGAAAGTTTTCAACCGACAGATTGATGACGCTTTTAATCATGAACCTGTAATGTTTGAAGTAGTTCATTCCACCAGGGGATGTTTCATAATTCCTGACCAGAAGTTGATTTTAAACCCAGTATAATGCCAACGTACTGTTGCCAAACAGTCCCTTTTGTAAACAAATGTTATGTAATTCACCAAAACATTTGTCAAATTTATCTCAAAATGTCTTAGTTCCATGTTGAGACCTACAGCCAAATAGCATGGAAAATGTCAAATTACCCCGGGTTGATTCTTTGCCTAAACAATTCCATTGATGACTATATGAATTCCCCGAAGAATTATACAGCAAACCTCTCAGCCCAAAGGCTTAGCCACTCCAGCCTGACCAATCACCTTCCAGATGGCTTGATGGCTTGAATTTGTTTTTAGTATAGGTCTAAAGGGTCTATATCCAGATATCTGATGGTTAAGAGAGTTGGAAAGTGTTCACCCCTAAAAAATAAACTAAAATAAAAAATAAATTTAAAATATGACACGCTATTGCATACTGTTAGATTGGGTGCGTTGCTGTGAAAGTGAGTTTATTTCGTGACTCAAATCCATTACGCCTAGCTTTTAGATGGCTTCCAGGTAATTGATGACTTGGAATTTCTGTTATTATGGTCTCGAATCTAACGATTTAAACGACTTGCAATGGATTGTGTTCACCTGCATAAATTAATACCCGCTATTCATAACATACTGTTAGAAACATAAGGAAAAGTAGGCATAGATCGTTGTTTTTCGGAGGTCGAATGATAACCATTATTTGTTTTCAATAAACACACCATCCAACCAGCCTCGAAGTTCATCATAGTTCGCCGGTGACATGTCACTTTTTGTATATAGTTTAGTTTGACCTTATTTCGATTCAGCAATCGAAACAAGAAACGTTTTGAATGTACACGGTCACTCTTTTTGTAAACAAAGGTTACATTGTCTATTGCCTGAAATATCGCCCTCTTGTGTTAACCCTAGATCGCGAGCTGGGCATTATGTGAACAGCGAATTTAAATAACCGCGAAATCAGACTTAAAATTAATTTTTCCTCCGTATACACAACTTCATTTTATCCATTTTTGAAAAAGCCTGTGAACTTCGTAGGAAATGTCAGTTTCAAATTAGAGCATAACTTTTACTGGTTCATTTCCATCAGTTTGGAAACTTCCAGGGTATTTCCCCACGCCGTTCTAGACTATTATTATCACAATGAGGCTTGACTAACGTCTGAGCATACGTCATCCACAACATTACTTTGGCTTAGTTTCACTTTTCCCGCTTGGAAATGTTTTCTTTCGTTTGCCCTTTATATTTCTTCTTTCTAAACGTGAGGGGATGGGGTGGGGGTAGGGGTAAAGAGAAAACATCGATACAAAATTCATCATGTGATTCTTTTTATTTCGGTGTTTTTCACTGATTGACAGATATTACTGTTTGTACTGAAAGTACTAAAAAATTCCAGTGATGACCACGCCTTTATGAATTCCCCGAAGAATTATACAGCAAACCTCTCAGCCCAAAGGCTTAGCCACTCCAGCCTGACCAATCACCTTCCAGATGGCTTGATGGCTTGAATTTGTTTTTAGTATAGGTCTAAAGGGTCTATATCCAGATATCTGATGGTTAAGATAGTTGGAAAGTGTTCACTCCTAAAAATAAAATAAAATAAAAAATAAATTAAAAATAATTATGACATGCTATAATTGCATACTGTTAGATTGGGTGCGTTACTGTGAAAGTGGGTTTATTTCGTGACCCAAATCCATTACGCCTAGCTTTTAGATGGCTTCCAGGTAATTGATGACTTGGAATTTCTGTTATTATGGTCTCAAATCTAACGATTTAAACGAGCTGCAGTGGATTGTGTTCACCTGCATAAATTATTACCCGCTATTCAAAACATACTGTTAGAAACATAAATACTTAAAATTAAGTCTTTCCTCCGTATACACAACAATTTTCATGTTATGTAATTTTTTGAAAAAACCAACTTCGTAGGAAATGTCAGTTTCAAATTAGAGCATAACTTTTACTGGTTCATTTCCATCAGTTTGGAAACTTCCAGGGTTTTTCCCACGCCGTTCTAGACTATTATTATCACAATGAGGCATGACTAACGTCTGAGCTACGTCATCCACAACATTACTTTGGCTTAGTTTCACTTTTCCCGCTTGGAAATGTTTTCTTTCGTTTGCCTTTTATATTTCTTCTTTCTAAACGTGAGGGAATGGGGTGGGGGTGGGGGAAAAGAGAAAACATCGATACAAAATTCATCATGTGATTCTTTTTCTTTCGAAATAAGAAACGTTTTGAATGTACACGGTCACTCTTTTTGTAAACAAAGGTTATATTGTCTATTGCCTGAAATCTCTCTTTTGGAGAGAAAATGGAGACACTCAAGACTAGAGATTGATAGACAGTTGGGTTGCAATCAAAGACACATTGTTAAAGACTTGATTAATAATGCTAAGATTGAATATTATTCCACACAAATTAACGAATGCTCTGGTGATCAAAAAAAGCTATTCGATGTTGTTAATTGGTTATTACGTCATAAAAACATGAAACCTGTTTTACCTAGAAGTTCATCAGATGTGGGTTTGGCTGAGAAATTTTCTCACTATTTTAGTAACAAAATTCTTAACATTCGTACCAATTTTCCTGTCACTTTTTCTGCTACAACTTCTGATTACCATTTGCCAAAGAGTGTTTCTCGTGTTTCTGAGTTTGAACCAGCTACTGTGGCTGAGATCATAAAATTAATCAGCAGTTCTTCTTCAAAATCATGTGAACTTGACCCAGCACCTACAGTTGTTATCAAAAAGTGTATCAATATTCTTGCACCACTTATTACAGCGATTGTTAACAAGTCCCTTGAGCAAGGTAAATTCCCTGATAGTCTTAAATCAGCTTATATTCGTCCATTGATCAAAAAGTCTGGCTTGGATGTGGAGATTTTGTCCAACTACAGACCAGTGTCTAATTTAAAGTTTATTGGTAAGACCGTTGAGCACATTGTTGCCTCGAGATTGAACACTGCTATCACAGATGACATTTCTGATAAATTTCAGTCAACATACAAGTCCAGGCATAGCGTCTGCACTTTTACGCGTGCAAAATGATATTTTATGTGCTATGGATGATGGCTATGTGACTGCCCTGATTCTGCTAAATTTAAGTGCTGCTTTTGACACTGTGGATCATACTATTTTGCTCAAGAGACTGCATGATATCATTGGTTTAGGTAATGCCCTTAAATGGTGCCAGTCATATTTGGAAAATAGACCTCAATGTTCGTATTGGTAATTCAAAATCCGATCCTGTTGTTCATGATTTTTCGGTCCCTCAAGGTTCGGTTCTTGGACCGCTATGGTTTACAGTTTACACCTACCCTGTTCATAACATAATTGAGAAACATAAACTAAACTACCATGTGTATGCTGATGACACCCAATTATATTTATCCTTAAAACCTTCCCAGGAATTTGCTGATGAGAGCATCAAGCGTATTGAATTATGTGTTAATGAAATTCGTGCTTTGATGCAAGATAACGTCCTTAAACTTAATGATGACAAAACAGAGTTTATGTTACTTGGTTCACGACAACAACTTTCCAAAATTTCTGTTCCACATATTACTATTGGCGACTCCGAGATAACTCCTGTTACTCAAGCTCCTAATCTTGGGACCATTTTTATCTCAACTATGTCACTAAATTCTCATGTATCTAACATTGTTCGTACTGCATCATTTCACATCCGTAATATTGGTAAAATAAGAAAATATTTAACGCACAATGCTACAGAGCAAATTATTCACTCTGTTGTGGTTTCTCGTCTTGATATGTGCAACTCACTTTTACTTGGTCTTCCAAATACTCAAATTGAACGTCTTCAACGAATTCAAAACTCTGCTGCTCGTGTTATTTCCTTGTCAACAAAATTCTCCCATATTACACCTACACAAAAGTTGCACTGGTTACCAGTGCATAGCAGGATTAAGTACAAACTATTGCTCTTTGTGTTTAAATCCCTCACTAACAGTGCCCCGGCATATATTGATGATTTGCTTGAACCTTACAATCCACCTCGTAAACTCCGTTCTGACAATTCAAACCTCCTCATTGAGCCTAAATCTAATCGTTCATGGGGTGACTGATCTTTTTCTCATGCTGCACTACGTCTATGGAATAAATTGCCATCACATGTCAAATCATCAATTTCTTTAAACGAGTCTAAGAAGAACCTTAAAACTCATCTTTTTATTAAAGCATTTGCATAATGTAGTTTACTTGGGTTTTCTGCTTTATCGTTGTATTTTGTATTTATTAGTTAGTTATCATGTAGTTTTGTACAAGCGCCATGAGCACTTTTGTGGATTTGTGCGCTTAATAAATTGTCATTATTATTATTATTGTTATTATTTCACTGATTGACAGATAGTACTGTTTGTTTCTGTAAATACAACCCTCCATAGCATTCGGTGTATTTTGTGTAAAATTGCTAAAATTGCTAAGTATAATCACAGTACGTAACATTTTATGCAGGGTAAATTGTGGAGATGTAATCCAAAAATTTAGTGTCTGTGACATTACAAACACAAGGGAAAATTGAATTGGCACAGAACCAATAATATTCAGTAAATGTAAAAGAACATAGTTGGTTTGTTTTTAAAGATATGAATATATATATAATAATAATATGTTGCTGTATTATATTGCTAAACATTAAAAAAGTTTAAAAAGCGCCCTCAGTGTATGTTTTTCTCTTGCTGGTCTCGACCAGGAGAAGCGATGGTGTTATTGAAAAGCATAATGATAATTCACGTCGTGTTAATTTTGTATATAGCCGAAAGGGTTCTCGGGTCAGCGGTTGTTTTAGTTTAAACGAGCAGTTTATTGGCTGTTTATTTATGCTTTAGGAATGTAAATTGTAGAGTGTCGTATTACTGTATATTATACAGAGCCTTCTTTCATTTAAGCTGAAGCAACACTTTGAAGAAGATAAAAAAAATGATGAATAAAAAAAACATTGATTGATTTAGACTAACATGTACTTCCGGCTTGGCTTCAGGAGTGTGGCTATAAATAGTTTTTTGGTGAAAATAGTGTCTAGTGAAAAGCCTATTATTAATTTTCTGTACCCAATGCGGTAATGTAAAAATCCCTTTCGGTGGAATTGGAATTGTGCCATGTTTTTCACGGGAACCAACACCTTGCAAAACCAAATTGGGAGGTGTGGTGGTGGTAAGTTAATTGGTTGTGACGTAATTCTCCTCAGTCACCAGAGGGCAGTATACTTCCAAAGTGAGAAGTCTGGTTCCGGCACATGCTCACACAGTGAATGACATACGTAAAATATGCAGTGGCGGCGGGAGTACGTCCAGATTATTTCCACACACATGGCGGCTAAGCATTAGACATCTGTGAACAATCTGGAGAAGAAATAAGCCTGAAATGACAGCTAACTTCGTTGCTCCTGTAATTCAGGAGAATCCTACTGGATGGGGGCCATGTGCGGTGCCGGAAAAGTTTAAAGATATACCCTATCAGCCATTTTCTAAAGGAGACAGGTTAGGAAAGGTGAGCACTCCCTAAAAAAGGCTGGAAAAATAGTATTTGCTCCGCTGGTAATCTGATTTTGTGTAGTTACAACACATTGCACTGTTGTTAGAAGCAGGTACCTGCGAAAACTGTGTGCCGCGGTTAAGACTCGGCCGGCAAGAGGTCACCGCTTCAGCATGCCATTTTGCTTTTGCTTTTTTATTTTTTTGGGGGGCATAGCTGTACTCCTTTTTTAAAAATTTTGATATTGTCGGTCGTACTAGCGCCCCAGAAAAGTATATATAAGTTGGTTTGAAAAGCTGTTATGGCGCGATGGCGAGGAGGATTTAAAAAAGTGGCCAAAATCACGACAAAAACTTAACACTAAATAACAGAATTGCTGGAAAATCGCCTACTGGCATGACTGGCTTCTCAAGATATCAAAGAAGAAATAGAATGCGTTTAATTGAACTTACAATCACTTTCTGTCCTCCAAATCGATGATTTTGTAGCCCACTAAGACCACTCAAATGCAGCCATTACAATCGCCATTTTACTACTGATTTTAGTGATAGTCATGCGATATTCAACGACTGTTTCCTTATACGAGGATTGCGTGTTCGCTGATGCCTTGACTTGCACATTGTCTTGTGCAGTCAACACAGGATACCAGCTATGTAGTGCAACGCCCCCCCCCCCCCCCGACTGAAAGTTCCATTTGGTCATGATTGGCCGAGCGCGCATGCTGTACAGCTGGTATCCTGCGTTAGTCGGGCGGGGCATCAGCGAACACGCAATCCTCGTAGTGTTAATACGACACATACATGTAAGGAAACAGTCGTTGAGTATCGCATGACTAGCAGTAGTAAAATGGCGATTTTAATGGCTGCATTTTGAGTGGTTTTAGTGGGCTAAAAAATCATCGATTTGGAGGACAGAAGTGATCGTGAGTACAATTAATTGCATTCTATTTCATCTTTGATATCTTGAGAAGCCAGTAGACGATTTTTCCAGCAATTCTGTTGAGTTTTTGTTGTAATTTTGGCCACTTTTTTAGAGGTGTTTTAAATCCTCTTCCCCATAACAGCTTTTCAAACCAAGTTACACATACTTTTCTGGGGCGCTAGTACGACCGACAATGTCAAAAAATTTTTAAAAGGAGTACAGCGCCCCAGTTACTGGGTCTAGGGGCATAGATAAGCCTAGACCCAGTCGCTGTACTCCACATTTTCTTTTTAGATTTTGACTTTATCGGTCGTACTAGCTAGTATTAGTAGTATGACTGATAATGTCAAATTCTTAAAAAAGGAGTACAGCGCCCCAGTTACTGGGTCTAGGGGCATAGATAAGCCTAGACCCAGTCGGTCGTACTAGCTAGTACTAGTAGTATGACTGATAATGTCAAATTCTTAAAAAAGGAGTACAGCGCCCCAGTTACTGGGTCTAGGATGGCATATGATATAGCCTCATCAGTTAATACAGCTGATGAATACAGAATGGAGTCAGAAAAAGTGCATGCACCAAACTATGCATGGCAGCGGTTGCATGCAGCATGTTAGCTGCAGCTGTCACATGAAACAGCCGCTGAATTGTTTTTGCACTCTTGCGCCACCCGTGATGTATTTTGCAATGGCATTGCATTCTGGGTAATCAAAATGGCTGCGATCGCTAGCCGACATCAATTTGTGTGGAGTAGTTTTTAGCAAAATTCAAATGAATATTTGCCCTTAATAAGGTTAGTAACTTCAACAGCCAAAGTACCGGAGGGAAGCTAAGAGGTACATGGACACATTTAGTTGGTTAAAATCCAGTGCCGCACACGTTAAGTTTCGAAGCGGCGGTTTGTGAGACGAGTTGCACAAAAGATAGGCTTGGACGTGTGGCTAAGGATTCAACCGATGTCCAAAATCCTTGCCACACTAGTGAGGCTATGGATGGCAATGGCCCAGTCTGCCAGCAGTAGGCCTATTTATGTGTCATCGCCGCTGTGATCAAGTTGATTTAAAACGAATTTGAATTTGACACCATGTTCCAAACAATTTCCCAAATTACGTAAAAAGACCAAACAAAATTGCTGGAAAATCGCCTACTGTACTGGCTTCTGAAGATATCAAAGATGAAATAAAGGGCATTTAATTGTATTGTACTCACGATCGTTTTCTGTCCTCTAAATCGATGGTTTTTTAGGCACACCAGTCGTTAAAATTAGCCTTTTCAAAATAGTCACGTGACACTGCATTATCGTCAACAACTGTTTCCCTATGTACTGTGAAAGCCAGTTCAGATTTTGTTTTACAGTTACAATTTTACAAAACATACAAACAGATTGTGGTCTGGAACAAACTCAATCACAAAACTCAAAAATCATGACGTTAGTTTTTTAAAGAAAAAATCCTTGAAATGTTCTGGGAAAGGTGTGCTATGTGAGTCTGACCGTTGCTTTTCTTAACTCACTTTATGAAAAACTTGCATCAGAAAAGATTATGTGCTTGTAATGAATGAAAAAGTGGCAATCGTATACAATATTAACCCCATTGAACCGTCATTATTTCTTTCGTCATTATCCAAGCCAAGCCCATTGATTTATTAACTTTTTCCGATGAAAAAATTTGAAGCGCCCTCACTAGTCATAACAAACATGGATCTTAATAGCTTGATCCATAAAGCTCCGCCCCTTTATGCATTAACCAATCACAACCACAGCCTCAGTAGTTTGTCATAATTTAACATGTTTTTTTTTTGGTTTAGGTTTCGGATTGGACGGGAGCTACTTACCAAGACAAAAGATATTTAGGTAAGAGAAACTGAATGTACAAGGTTGGTTACAATCCAGTATTTATTGTTTTCCCTTTAAAGTTTTAAAAATAAAATCTGCTTCTAATATCCTTTCAGTGATGAATTTAGTTATCCCTGGCTTAAAGTAAAATCTGTGGATAAATCAGATAATCTGAGAAAGGTTAAAAAAAAAAATAAAGCAATGTTTCCTTTTTTGGTATCAGTGAACAATTTTGCCTGTATCACGTTGCATTGTGCAAATTGTGATTCAATTTTCAAAAAGTGGATCACAAAATTTGCGATGCAATGCGCGATTAACTTTTGTCACATTTATTCTTGATACAAATATTTTGACAATGGTTTTTTACGGCCCTTTTGTATATTTTTCGAAAAGAAATCAGATGATAGATTTTAAGCAATAAACATTTCGTCGCTAAGCCATCAGTACTTCTGCCTGACGAATGTACTCTACAACAACAAGTTTCCTCCATGGAAACCACAATAAATAAACCTGTTTAACAAGTTTACATATTTTGCAATATTTAATCATTTTTAAATTTGCTGTGCAAAATTTATGGACTGCTATGCAAAAGTATGGGCTTGCTATGCAAAACTAAAATTTACTTAGCAGTTTTGCTATGCAAAAATTTGGAACGAAATCGTTCCTTGGAACGTAAGAAGACTTTAAACGTTAAAACTACACTCCGGACCTGGAATTATACAGAGACCACAGCATGGCCTCAGTTGCCCTGGTCTTGCCCATGGTGCCACTTCAGAAGTTTCCCATAGACTTTAAGATTTTCCAATGGAGTGCCCTTTGCAAAATGAAAATGGCCTCGCCCTCTCAAAGACGAAATTCCAGGCTTGCACTGAAAGCTTCCTGACTCGGTACATTTATATTTCTTTCTTTTCTTTTACTGTACACAGGCAAGTACTCGTCACAGTTTGGTTCCGGAAACCAATACACTTACTACCATGAACAAGATGAGTCAACTTTCCAGCTGGTTGATACGACACGCACCCAGAAGCCAATCTACATGCGCAACCGCATGCGCTTCACTCAGGTACTTGCTTTAACCCTCTTACTGTCTGACCATTCAACATCATCCAAATGGTATTGGATGACAAATCCACACTGCCAGTGTACGTGGTGAATGCGATCTACATGTTACACAGATAGTTCTGAACACAGTTACATGTAGTTTAGTACATTGGATCACAGATACCTACATAAGATCAGGGTTACCCCCGTAATCAGAGTCCAACAGGTCGGGTGTCGAGTTACTAAACAATATAGTGTTAGGTTTTGGTTGACAAGAACGAAGGATCAAACCAGTGGTACCTTTCAGTGATGAAATAAGTTATCCCTGTCTGAGTAATTAACAAATCTGTGGATAGAAATCTTATCCTGAGAATGGTACTTGAAGCCAAATTGAAAAAGTGTTTCCTTAAATTTGGATATTGAAATCTGATTCAGATATACATACCTTTCAAAATGTCACACATTAACATTTTAATGTATTACAAAAAAACCTTAACAAAACCGGTGCCTACGTATTAACAAACACACTTTCCTGGTACTTCACAGAAAAACAGGTAAATGTCTCCATGACCCATGTCATTGTCTTACATTTTTCTCTTCAAAGTGTGATTTTCCAAGGAAAAAGTTGAGTTTATATAAGTCCAAAATAGAACTGATTTGATGACAAAATTCATCATATTTTTAATCTGATTACCATTTGTATTTAAATGTCAACAAAGCAATGGTTAATTCTAATCCTCTAAAATCCTCTTCATGAAGTTGGAGGATTGTGGAGGATTGAGGACTTTAGGCCCAAATAACAATTGCTTATCACTAGGCCAGGCATACTAATCTTATCAAGTCCAAACATGTTGGTGTTAAAGTGTGGAGTGGAGAATTGAGGTCACCTGTGGGCAAGTGGGCCTAGGGCGTAACTGAACATTGTAACCTCCCCCCCCCCTCTTAAATGAGCTGTGACTGCTTTTTCAGAAGCTACCAATTCAAAGGAAAGATTAAGACTCTGTCCATTTTCACATTTTCATTATTGCAGCAACGCACCATGCGTCGTGATCGTGAGCGTCGAGAACAGCGGCAGCAGGTGAACATGCAGACGCTGACCAAGGCCCAGAAGGAGAGACAACGGCAGGTGCGCAGGCTGCAGAAGCAATATGGCCGCGGCCGGCAGAAGTGGTCAGACAAGGGCAATAACCGATTCTGGAAGTCCTCGGTAAGTCATCAAATTTAGGGTTTTGCATCTCATGCTTAAATATTTTCTGATATTTGACCAATACTTGTCTCATTATATTCAAAGGCCCTGTCCACACTAAGTTGTCTTCCTAAAATATCACCATTAGGCTTTGAAATAAATGCCTTTTTCCCTTGTTTAATTATTGCACATTAGGGCCCTGTGAAAGCTCGCAGTGCCTCAGTCCAAGTCCGAGGGGAGTGGGAAGTTATAGAAGAGCTAGACTTCCCTCGTCTTAACAAGCTCCGTTTCCCGGAAGTGTCCGACCCAGATGACTTGTGAGTATGACAACCATGCAGCAGGCATTCTGAAGATATATAATTTCATCATTCATGTCCTGTATTATAAATGAGACTGGCCATCCATCAATCAGCAAGTTCATGTTTGAAATAACCACGTCTCGCATTCTAAGCACCCCAGGATTTGTGAAATGGAGAATTGTAAGGGAAAGTAGTTCCTTGTCCACATTGCTGATTAAATATTTGATTCAATTTTGGGATCAACAAAAAAAATTTGACTGGAGTGGGATTTTAGCCAGCGACCCCCGGATCGATGTACTGGAGCTCTACCAACTGAGCTATCAAGGCCCTATTGTGGACTTTACATTATGGCTGGTTAGCTCAGTTGGTAGAGCTCTGGTATGTTAAATCGAGGGGCCACTGGTTCAAATCCTGCTCCATTTAATTCTTCATTGTTCACCCCAAATTGAATTAAAGTTAATACCCAGTCAGTTTTTCTTGTAGTTTATTGCTTAAATTTTTCATTGAAAAAAATGTACCTTTCAATGATGAACTTAGTTATCCCTGTCTGAGAAACTAAACTCTGCGGATAATTTGTTTTTCTTCTGAGAATGGTACAGAAAGGAAGGACTGTAAAATGTAGCAATAAAGTAAGAGTCTGCATATACTAGGTGCTTTTAAACCCTTTATATCAAGCTCTTTAGTATTAGCACTTTTCATTAGGCCTTAAGCATTCCTGGAACAACCTCAACTCTTAGGAGTATGCTGCACCGACAGCCAATACGTGCAAAATAAAACTCTGATTTTTAAATTATGAATAAGACGGATATTAAGGAATTTTTGAACTGAAGACAGATTTCTTTTTTCCCCACGTCAAACCCAGAGTTACCTGTGGAGAGATGGAGTACTACGACAAGACGTTTGACCGGATAACAACAAAGTCTCAACGTAGACTAGCAAGGGTCAACCGGATCTTCCACAAGGTCACCACTACAGATGACCCCATCATTAGAAAGGTACCAAAATGATCGTCCAAACTCAACTTTTATTTTCATCGCTGAAATCTTAAGGGGGAAAATACAGACTTCCACTACCTCGCCTTCATAAAGAGTAATTGATGCTAGCAATGTTGGTCTCCTGTTTATTTACAATGGAAACTCACCTCTTGAACTCAGTACCTTTCAGTGATGAATAAAGTTATCCCTGTCTGAAAAAAAGTTTGATTCATGTGGATTATCTAGGTATCTGAGAAAGGTACTTTGTGCTTCTTGAGACAACCATCCATTCCGCTCTATGCAACAACTGTGGCGTTTTAAGGCACACAGATGTTGATGTAGAGTAGCCATTGCCCAAGATGCTTCAATGAGAGTGGTAAACTGAAGAAGCCACCAGCTGTGCTTTAAATGCAGTGTAGATAGGGCTACTTTTGGTTGAGATCAAGGTCTCTCACCTGATCAATATTTGCAGATGCACTGATTGATAACACATATAAATACAATGAAAGAACTGTGTTGACCCATTTTCCACTTTCAGGAATTGCGCCAAATTTCTGCGCTAGATTGCTTACTAACCTGAAGTACGCATGTGCAGAAGCAAAAATTACATGCATACCTGTGAAATACTCTTACATAACTGTGGACTTTTCTTCCACTGTAAGCGATTTTTTGTTCAGTAAGCAGTGTCATGAAATAAGGACCTAGATAGTGTCTGAATTGGTATAATGGAATGTTTGGTTTCTTTTCTGTCCCCATTGTGTAGTTGGCTGGCAAAGGCAAGGTGTTTGCTACTGATATTATCTTGGCTACCATGATGTGCTGTACACGCTCTGTCTATTCTTGGGATATCGTCGTACAGGTGAGAAAGAATCAGAGTCGACAATCCAGTGTTTATATCAAACCCCTCCAACATGTAGCCTGGAAAGTTGAGTGAAGTGTTAGTGAGGTTGGGTCCATGTAAAATGAATCAATTCAGAAAGATACTTGATTCTCAGTATGCTGAGTATCAAGTGTACTGACCGGATTACCAATGTAACCATGTACACTTTGATCAATTCAGACCATATAGTTACATATAAGAACTAGAGGGAGCACTTGCTATGTCACGCACAGAACTCCACTGACCCACCATGGGCGAAAATCCCTATGGTTCAATTGCGTACAAATGTCCACTTAGAAAATGTTCGCTGTGTAAACTGATGAGTGACCAGTGTAATATGATTGGTCAGCCCCATTTTCTCAAAGGTCAAAAATGCTCCTTGTCGGGCCGTGCTGCATGGTTTTGTACGCCCTCTAGTTTTTATATACCGCTGTGATTCAGACCTTCTTGTTGAGTGTTTAAAAAATTGGCAGCTGAGGTTCCTTGAGTGCATACTCTGCATGCCAGATGATGAACCTGTCAAATGATATGCCCTGCAGCCATTGTTGTTATCCTGATAAGTTTATTGTTTTCCCTTCAGCATGTTGGAGGCAAGCTCTTTTTCGACAAGAGAGATGACCCAGAATTCGGTGAGTTCCGTTTGGCAGATAAAGATAAAACTCAAATAAGCTGATGTGTTTTTCATCTTGTATTTAAAAAAAAGTTCAATAAAAAGTTTGAGGAGTCCAGAGTTTTCACATTAACCGGTAGGCGCTGGCTGACATGTAGCCATGGCTCACTCTGACTTACCTCCATTCAGCAGAAATACAATGAATGAACAGTGGTGAAAGCCTCTCGATGCCTCGTAATCCCCTTCTTGGAACAAAAGGACAAAGGTCTATAATCGGGAATTACAGAAAAAAACGCCTCTCAATGGCCACAAAATACAAGTAAACGCACAACCGTTTTTTGTCCTTGTGTCGGTCAATCAAAGTGTTACACGGCGTTCGTGTGGTCTGCACAGGCTCCGCAGTTGAATGACCGGGCGACCTTTGCTCCAAAATTACTTACAAAATGGCGTCGCAAGATGACCTCCGTTTTCAGGCAGGGAAAACATTTGCGTGTATTGATGTCATCTGGTTTCAACTGGTGAACAAGGCTTCCTGGTTGTTGATTGCTGGTCCTATTTCTATTGCATCTTTACAGATTTACTGACGGTGAACGAGACGGCCGTTGAGACTCCTCAAGATGAGGGAAATCATATGAACTCACCTCGTAACCTGGCCCTAGAAGCTACCTTCATCAACCACAACTTCTCTCAACAGTGTCTGAAAAAGGTGCGTTTTGCCCTCCTACAGACAAGCCTTTATCCAGAATTTTGTTGACAGATGCCCCTTTGCATTTTTGAAGATGTTGTCTTTCTGACTGAGAATGACATCCAAGTTCCATGTTTTACATGTTCCATGTTTTACCCTGTTTTACCCTGTTTTTTTAATATTTTGGGGAGATATAGAAAGTCTGTAAATCTTCTAAGCTGTAACAACTGAAGTTGGCAAGATTCATGTACAGATATTTTTATCTTTCTTTTTTTCTTTTGTGATATCATACCCTTCCGAAAAAAGACTTATAATGATTGAAAATACATTTTGTTAACAAATTTATTTATAAGAAAAACAATTGTTTAAATCCCTTTTCCCCAAATTTCATTCCCTTTTGATTAGTGTGCCCTCTTCAATGATTGGCATGTGTTTTAATAAAAGTTATGACAAATTTGCATAATTTATCACTTGAAATTATGTTAAAGAAATTCTATTTCAGAAAAATCTTACTGGAAGTAATAGTTTGGAGAAAAAAATTTATGTGAGAAATTGCAATCTGAAAAATGCATCTGTAATACTGTTTTTTTGCAAGCACCAGTATGTTATTTTTTTCTTGGCATTGTTTAAAAAGTTTCTCTGGAACATTCTTTACGATTTTCTTACTTAACCAGAACGGAGAGCGGTATAAGTTTACTGAACCCAACCCCTTCCAAGAAGATGATGAGTCTGAGGTTGCCTCTGTTGGATATAGGTAAGTGAAGAAGACATCATCTTCAAATTCTTTGAAAATTTTCATCGCATTCTGTGTTCTTATTCGCTTTGAAACGATAAAAATCATCTTCTGAGAAAAGAGTTCGGTTAAGCGGAACAAATCTATTTTGGATAAACTTGTAATTGTGTGTCCATTTCCAGTTGGTTATTCAATACCACATTGATTATTATTATTATTATTTTTTTAATGTTAATAACTTTGGTCATCCTACAAAGATAGAAATTCAACATTTGGATTCATTTTTCAAGGTAAAATCGGCTTGAGCACGGATCATACATCTTTTAACTAGAGGAGGAGAATTTGCTCCTCCAAAAATAATGATGGGGTATTTGTTTTTTGAATATCAGGTATCGTAAATTCCACATCGGTGACGACCTGGATTTGATTGTACGATGTGAGCATGATGCAGTCATGATGGGCTCCAGTGGAGAGACACAGTTCATCAGTATGAAGACACTCAATGAATGGGACTCCAAGGTACATTACAAATAGGCCTGGGTGACTAGTGTGACTAGTCAAGTATTCGCAACTGTTGATTGCAATGACTAGTCGTGACCACCACGTTGCAACTACTCGAGTAGTCATGCCACCATGACTACTTCAACAGTACTCAATGAATAGTTGCCCACTGAACGAATTTGTCATTCACGACTGTAGTTCACAACATAAAAAAGCAGGCTCCAATGCGACACACACACACACACACACACACACACACGATGTTCACCACGAGTGCCATTACACCACAGCGCTCAACACAATATTGCCCCACACAGTCATTGGAACGAAGCCTGAAATTGTACAAACAGCAACCTTTTACACAGGCTCATCCATATTTTGTGTGAACATTTGAGATAGTTTTTCTGATAATATGACATTTGAGAACTTTCGGACGTGTATGGCAAGTAATAGTAATAGACATGGCATTGTGTAAGCTTGACTTCTTGATGGGCAAAGCTTCTACTTTTATATCTGTTCTTGATTGCATGCTACCAGATGTTGAGCAGCTGGTCACATAACTTAATTTGCTTTTTATTGCCCATGGCCCGTCTGATAGTGTTGTGTTTTTATACAATGAGTAGTTTTATAGCTAAATACATGATGATAATAATAAGGTTTTAAAATAATTCGGTACTTAATGAGAAATCTTTCTACTTGTTGAGTTGTAGAAATTCTTTGGAGTAGGTGGTGTACTGTCAAACCTACAGAAATTTTTATGAGCATGCATCGGCCACAATTAATTTTACTTTCTATTTCCACAGCAACTTGGTATTGCTGAGTGGCGTCAGAAGCTGGACTCACAGAGGGGAGCAGTGTTGGCTACTGAACTGAAGAATAACAGCTTCAAGCTGTCCAAGTGGACCGTGTGCGCCCTGCTTAGCGGTTCCGACCACATCAAGTTTGGGTGAGAGAAGTTATTTTGCTTGTTGGAATAATCAATGTTGTGAAGCCAAATCACAAATAAAAAAAAACGACTAAGGGGTTTTAGTGGCTTTTGCAGATATAATTTTGGGTTTAGAATTTCAAGATGTCGGCTTTGTAATCGGAAGTTGGAGTCACTATTATACATGGTGAAGGTGAAGTACATGCTTCTGTGCTTTCTTAATTATAAGGTACTTTCAGAAGCTAAATGTTTAGCTGTTGTATGATCCGTGCTCGATTACACAAAGAGCTGAAATTTATCATAATTGCGAGGCGATCTTAACTGCTAAGCAAAGTTTGATGTCACAATACAAATGACTCTGGTAATATTGACAACTCATCTTAAGATGAATCTTTGTGCTTTGTGATATCCAGCCCAGGCATTGCAGTAACATACAAAATGTAACATAGCATCTTATTGTAGTATAGACCGTGACAGTCTGGCACATATTCATACTTTTTGAAAGCTTGGTTTCAGTTCACGTTACTTTGTTGATGCAAGTGGGAATCCAAATTACACATTTCAACCGAGCCGTTTTTTGTATACTTTGAAAACTTGCACAGTCCGGTGCTACTATAAATCAAATCATTAATAATTCAAATAAACATTATTGTTTTTGTATTAAATATATTCGGGGGAGAACATTTTGTAAAAACCTTGTGTTGCATACTTTAATTCCTTAGACACTCAATACTCGTACTTTTACTGTTATCAATAGGTATGTTTCCCGCCTGAACCCACGTGATTCGTCCAAGCACGTGATTCTCGGATCCCAGCAGTTCAAGCCAGTGGAGTTAGCCTCTCAGATCAATCTAAACATGGACAACGCCTGGGGCATACTGCGCTGCATCATCGACAAATGCTTCAAACTGAAGGAGGGCAAATACCTCATCCTTAAGGATCCAATGAAGGTAGACATCTTGAGAAATCTTTCAAATTGACTTCCCTCCCAGTGATACGTTAATGTGCCATGCTTCTTTGACTCTAAAACATCTTTCTAAAACTATGCTGGATGTACGCGAAAGATATTAAATTTGTGTGTGGAGCTTTCAAGCAAGATATGATGTTATTTCAAAACTGAGATTTGTTTTGCACTGACGGGATGAATTATGAAATTAAATTTCCTTCCTAGTAATGTATTGTTGTGTAGATGCAATAAGAACGATACGTTATTTCAAATCAGTTTTTTGTTGTTGCCTAACAGGACGATATTACTCTCTTCTATCCTTTTCTTTCTCATGTAAGAATTTCACAAAATCATTTGAAATGTTAAACGTTATTTATTTATTTGTTATTTTGTGTGTCAGCCCGTGATTCGTATCTATGACATCCCAGACAACACCTTCAGCTCTGACGATGATGCAGATGAGTCTTCATCAGAAGAAGAGGAGGAGGATGACAATGGTGAGACACCCCCCCCCCCCCTTTTCATTTTGTCTAACTCAATACACAAGTGTTTGGATTCAGATAAGAGAGGTTTGCATATCAACTTTGATAATCCTGATTTCCAATGTGTGTTTTTATCTATACTAATTAATCCTCACTATGCCCACTTGCCCATAGGCAACCGCAATCCTCCACTATCCTCAACTCTTACGTCTTTTCACACCAACATGGTTAGACTTGGATAAGACTGGTATGCCTGGCCCAGTGATAAGATACTTTTATTCAGGCCTGTGGTTCTCAAATCTGGTTTTAATGTTGCCCCTCTTTGCTGTCTTGTGGCTTACCGTGGCAGATTTAATGTAGCATTGCTAATTTTTGTCCCATTGGGCATTCCCTTTAGCCAGAAACAAGCTGCCATATACAAGAATCACCCCTGCCAAAACAAAATAATACCCCAATGCTAAGCACCCCAAATCCATCGGGCTCCTCCAATGGGAAGGATGTTACGTCAGTGTCTGCAATGATGAGCAAAAGTTATCCCTGTCTTATATCAAATCATGAGGATATTAATTTTGAACTGAGACAGACAACCTGACCATCCCCAATCTTCTTAAACACTTGAGGATTTTTAGTCACTTTTTAAAATTTTTATACTGGAAAAATCCTGAGTTAAGGGCAGGTCTGGATTTTCATCTTTAAAGGGCACTTCCAGTTGAACATCTTACCGTTTGCGGGAATGTTTTAAAGGGGCACTAAGGCCATGTCAGGAGTCAGCAACAGGGGCCTTGGCCTCCTTTAAATTTCAGGCCTGCTAGGGATCATCGTAAAGCCCGGTTCATACTTAACATGAAGCGAACTTGACGTCACTCTCCTACTTTCACAGCTAACATTTCACAAGTGAAAGCGCATTTCAACCTGAGCGAATTGTTCGTTGCAAATTTGTGACGTTAAATTTGCTTTGCATTCGCGTGAAGTATTAGCCAGGCTTTACTTGTGAGAAAGAACTTCTTGAAATCATCTTGACTCCTTAGAGTTATGGGTGCCTGGCAACCAAATCACCACACATGCATCTTCATATAAAACACAATATGCATAAAATGCCCAAACAAACTTCACTTGTCAGTTGTTATAGGGACATTCATTCTACTGTTTGATTTTTGCATGCTTCTTCATTTGCTATGGAATAATGCTTTTGTTTATTTTGCCTTTACTTTTGGCAGATGAAGATGCTTAAAGAGCCAGAGTTGGAATGGATCACCTTCAATCTTGTCACCAGCTTTGAGGCATCCCGGCCCGGTATCACAAAGCTGTTAAGCACAAGCATTTGCTAAGCAAAGAAATGTACTGCTTAGCAGAAATGGGATACTGTGTTATGTACACTGGTTCCCTGGTATTTTTGTTCTTAGCATAGAAAAAGTGATAAGCATTGTTTCCTGCTTAACAACTTGATGGCCTTTTGCGGGGCGGGATGATGTGTTGGAGCTGGAAGTGCAATTTAAGGAATACCATTCATTTACATTGCACTTCCGGTTCCACAACATGAGCGTGCACGCAATAAGTACACACACACATTTACATTTTCCAATAAGATTTTATCGTGTCAAACTTTTGTCAGACTTTTGGTGGCATACCCAAGCCTGTGATTGATCAACACGTAAGGGGGTGGGGCTTATAACACAGCATTCTGCAGGTTCTATGGCACTACCCTATAGACCTTTACCATGGTGAAGCCATCTTGTATATCTCCCATTCAAAGTAATATCAAACTGAGGGTGAAATGGTAAAAAATAGTCTGGCCCC
This sequence comes from Marthasterias glacialis, assembly GCA_911728455.2. Classification (NCBI taxonomy): domain Eukaryota; kingdom Metazoa; phylum Echinodermata; class Asteroidea; order Forcipulatida; family Asteriidae; genus Marthasterias; species Marthasterias glacialis. The sequence continues at coordinate 24,593,219 of OU452227.1, read as the reverse complement.
ATTCAATGCAATGAAAAATCAGTATCCAGTTTTGCTATTGGACAGACAGGAGACATGACAAAGATACTGGCAGCATGATTAATAAGTCTATGGGAATCTGAAACCGATGGACACAGCAAGAAAGCCACTCTATGACATTTTGGTTTATAAATTAAAACACTTTTGGCCAGAGTTTTCCAACCCAAGTCGTAAATGATAGAATTCTGCATTAACTTTTGAGTCCAAGTAAATCTAGGATGTTGTAGATTGGTGAAATGTTTATTTGTAATCAAGTAGAATCAATTATGTGGTCTTACTCTCCGTACAGCTTTTCAGGGTTTAGTGTAGTGTTGTGCATATGTACACCTTTTTCAACCCTAATTCTTTTTTCAGTCTGGATGATAAACAATGCTAAACTTTACTCACCCACCACAATTGTGTTTTTTCCCCTCAAGAAAATCTCAAGAGATGGTTGTGGGTGTAAATCCAAATCCAACCATCTAGAGATTTGTGTTATAGATTGAGGAGAAGGTGAACACACATAACTGAATGTGATTTTGTGGCATTAAAGAGTAAGAATGTGGGCCCAATTTCTTTGCTCTGCTTACTGCGTAATTCTGCGCGGATGATCACTATCTTGCGCTTACAGAGAAGTGCCCAATTTCTGCACTAGCTGTGTAAGAATGCTAGGTAGTGCACAAGTAAAAAAATTCTTGTGTACCTGCTTATGCTAAGCGCGGATTTTTATGCTTCCATAAGCGCTTACAGTAAGCAGATTGGGCCCCGTCGCATTGTCATTATTCCAACCTATTTATAACACTATGGTTTGGCAAACTAAATGCTCTAGCAAACACACACTGGTCTTGTTTAAAGGCTTTTGTATACAAGAGAACACATGACATGCTATCAAAGCATGAAAGTATGGCTCAAAACATCTTGAAAGTAGACTAATTGCTTCCAAGATGAAGTTCTCCTGTATGGCAAGAAGTTTGTACTTTTTACGGCTAAATCACAATTGGTGTAATATGTCCGAGGGATGTGGGGATCTTTTTAGTATAAAGCAATATATATTCTTTGAAGGCATTGCCACAAACCAGAATTAAATAGAGGCAAAAGACCAATAAAATATATGAACTGGCTGAAGTATTTCCTGTGATAGCTTTATTGTTGTCTCTGTACCCCAATCAACACAAAGTCTTTAGAGATCCTTTATCCTTTATCCGTTTATAAAAAATAGTCCTTTTAGTATATACATGCTTAGATTGTTAATCTTTCTTCAAAACAACTGTAAATAAGAAACTTGTCCAAACTTTCTTTAAAGCCAGAGATGACACTTAAAATTGTAACCATCAACTTTAAAAATCCTGGTTTCCAGTGTGTGTTTTCAATCTATCATTTTAACCCATACCCCGTAGGCCCACTTACCCACAGGCAACCTCAATCCTCAACTATCCTCTACTCTTATGTCACTCCACACCAAAATGTTTGGACTTGGATAAGATTGGTATACCTGGCCCAGTGAAAGCAACTTGGGGAGGCCTATGGTCCTCAATTCTCCGAGATCAGACAACTTATTGAAGTGGATTAGGGAGGGTTTGGGTGTTAATTTTGCCCCTCTCTGCTGCCCAATAAAAGTATCAGCCCCGCCCGAACAGATACACTGCTAAAAAGGGTATTTATGAAATAAGAAAAAATTGTATTTCAAGAAAACAATTCTTGTGTCACTTCCTTGAAAATGTTTCTATTAAGATTTTTGGGAGTGACACGAAAAGTTTTCTTGAATTAAAATGTTTGTTATTTCAAGAATACACTGTCTTTAGTGATACATTACTTTGCAGCTGTAATGTATCTTAGTCTTAGTTCCCATATGGACCCCTTATGGGTCCTCTTTGGTGTGTCCCCACCCCCCCTCCTTGTCTAATGTTACTTGGCGTCGCCCCTCTTTGACCTCTTAGCACCCTTCTGGTCCTCATCATCCGGTGCCTTCCTCTTTTCTCCATCGTCAAGCTGAGTCAAGAGGCTTGGTTGTAGCTTAGAAGCCATGTAGTGAGTCCAGAGAGCAAGTTCCACTTTGTGTGGTGTCCACTCTGCTGATGAATCTGGGTAAACAAAAATAATCAAAGACAAAAACAATCAGAGATGAATGGGTACCGGTACTGTTTGGCCAGGGGTGATTCGCGTGTTTTGCAGGTTGGTTCAAGCCTAAAATTGATACATGGCATTCCTGTTTATCCTGTGGGTAAGTCAATACGTCAGACAAGCTAACAACCGCTGTATGTGCAAGGTTTTTGCCACTTACAGTGCTTAAGTTGTTGCATATGTGTGTATAACTTCACTACAAATCTCTCATTTCATTTTATCATTCAAAGATATATTTGCAGCGACAGAAACCAATAATTCTGACAAGACCTTGAGTCTTCACAAAACATGGGAAAGACTAAAAAGTCCAAATGTATGGTTTTTGATACACTGATAAATCCTCAAAGAAATACTCAATGCATTCTTATGTGCCTAGCTAATAGTGGAATTTATGAAAGACTTTCGTGAAAGCAGACATCAGATAAATTCAGGAAATGTGTGCTTGCTCTGAATGATGCAAACAATGGAAAACTATCTAAAAAGACTTTTTAGATTTGGCCTCCCCCCTTGCCTCCGTCAGGCAACCCGGTATGTCTGCTGCCACCTAGCATCCAAAAGTCTCCAATCATAAAAGCAAAGAGCAGAAGAGGAAAATGAGTTTTCATGAAAATGTGTACTGTACCTTCTTTCTTGAGTCTTTTAATGCAAGCTTTCACCTCTGCAGAATACTGTGCATATTGAACTGGAGTATACTTGAGTGGTGCAAGGCCTGGTATGGGTAGCATACTCTCATCTGCCATGAAGGGAGCAAGCTCAGGAGCACCTGCTGCTAAGATAGCTGTCAAAAGAAAGGATGCGTCGAGTTTTTACAAACCAAAATGCTCAAGAGTATTTTGTTCCGTCTTCAGTCAAGGCTTGAGTCAACACTAGCAAAGAAACTGATGCCAGCACTTCAGAGAAATTAATCCCGTCAGGTGGCACGGAAAAACCTTGAGAACCCCAGCATTAACTGGTTAATAACAAAACGACGCATTATAAGAACAGTAGACTGTCTGTAGGGACATTAAGGGACACAAAGACCAAGACGAGGGCCCAATTTTGGGGCACTGCTTACCTCAGAACTTTTTGCTTTGGCCCTCAGATGTCTGCGCTTAAGATGGAGCCGTAAGTGCAAAATTCCATGGTGAGCAATGCCATGCAATTGCGCATCGGGGCATAAGGGGCCTCCTTGGCTTCGCTGGCCTCCAACTGAATTCTGGGCCCAACTTCATTGCTCTGCTTACCACGGAATTCTGAGCTTACTGTCACTACTATTCTCCCCTTACAGGATTAGCGCCAAACATTTACGCTAGCTAAGTATACAGGCCCACAAGCTCCGTGCTTACCTGTGAAATACGCTCAAAAGGAATTTTCTGCAAAAGCAAAGCCATGAAACTGGGCCCTGGACTCGTGCAACCTAATCTTTACCTGAGGCTGTGGCTGGCCCCACGGCTCTTAGAACAGTCATTTCCTTGATTGCCTTCTCAAGGTTGGGCAAGCTCTTGAAGGCTTTCTTGCTGGCAGATTCAACCAGCTCTGGTTTGTTCTCCTGCACCATGTCATTCAGTCTGGGTCGGAATTTTCCCCTCTGAGGAATGAGAAAATCATTTGGATAAACAATTAACAGCAAAGACTAATTTGAAGGTGTACTTTAAAAAATATGAGTGGCTGGCATGCTATATACTGACTGTAACTGGGCCAATCCACCAGTAGAGGGCGCCAGCACAGTGGAGCCCATTCTCGGGCGCCCCTGATGCTGGATGATTGGGATACCTGTCACCAAGGGACGTGCTTATTCCTTCTTGTATTGATGATTGTTAAAGCCAGAGTGGTGTCAATAAATGCTCTTGAAAGAGACCCCAGAAAGCGGAGAAACTGTGTGTTTTGTCATATGATGTTGTGTGGTTGAACGAGGAAAGAAATTCTTGTTACAATACACACTGTGTGTCAAATCTACATTGACAATTTACAAATAAAAAGCAATGAACTCCTATTGGAATTCAAGATTCCTATTAAAAAAACTTAGTTTTCCCTTCTGAATTGGTTTATACAATCCTTATTCAAATAGTAATAAATCTGCATTTGTTCCAACGCAAGATAAAGCAGATTAAGATAAAGAATTCCATTTGGATTTTCAAGCATTTGCGGAGCCCAGGGGCCAATTTCATGGCTCCGTTTACCACGGAATCTGCCTTACATCCCATCACATGCCTTACAGGGCGCCCTCACAGCATAATTCTGTGTTAATTTTATCGTTAACTACTTACAGTTAATTTCCACTTCATGAGTTTAGTGATTTCTTCATGGGTGATGTATTTGGGTTGTCGTCCCTGAATAAGCTCAGGCAGGTCCTCCTGGTACCTACAAGGGGCGGGGGAGACCAAGAAGCAACTTTCTTAGAAGATAATTCACAAAGCTAAATAGCTGTGATAATTGTAACTTGTAGCTTTTCCCAACAGCTTTTTCTGGCAGCTTTTTATTGGTGAAACATAAACAGTATTCTTTATCCCGATGCAATTACATCTGATTCAAACTGTCCTCTCGTCAGTGGTCAAAATGGGCAGGGTGTTGGTTCGAATCCCACCCGAGTAGTAATCCTCTGGATATATTGCCGCAGGACTCAAAGAACACTGACTGAGCACAGTGCTTATCATACATTGGTGTAAGGGTAAATTTGCAAGTAGTGATAAACTGATAATAAACCAAATTCAAATACCAAAACAATCATCCCCTCCAACTAGCCATGTGACTTTGTACTCTTTTAAGTTCACTAGTATCTAGCCCCATAAATAGTGCCAATACGCTGGACTACCACCTCCGGACGTAGTCCAGCGTACTGGCACTATTTTTGGGGCTAACTAATATCATGAACAGAAATGTCTGCGCTCAATCAGCAGTAGCTGAACTAACCATTTGTCCAAGTCCAGAAGTTCTTTCTTTCCACCCGGCTTCTTGATGGCAGAGGCTTTGAGCTTGATAACTTCACCATAGAAACCAAAAACCTTCTCCCAGGCCGATGGACTGCCGGATGTGAAGAACTTTGTTGTACTCATGATGCGCAAATCAAAGGTTTACTAAAATGTAGTTTTACTGATAAGATCTAAAGGGAAAAACAAATCCTCACTTATCACTAATCAGAGTTTTGAGTTTTATACTATAGATGACTTATGACCCATTTTTAGAAAACAGTCAAATGAAAACCTGAAACTCCACGGTCCTGATAAGTGATAGAAACCACGGAGGTAGAATTAGAATAGAAACAGTGTTGTTCAATGCTTGGGGAAGAATCCTTACCCAAAGCTTGAATGAAATGCCAGACACATATCTGTTAGCTCCTCCCTCCATCAAAGACTTATCCAGCCCACTCCATCCCCTCCATGTTGTCCTTGCTAAGAATTGGGAAAAGATGTCGAATCTGACACTGCGACATGCAACAGTGACATGTCTGACCCACACTGACCCACACTGACCCACACTGTCACTCGGTCCTTATAACACCCAAATTGCATTGATAAAAATGTTGGTCATAATGAAGGGAAAGTGGCGGCCAGATAGGAAATTCTTTTCCCCAAATAATACTATTAATCATTGCAATTTAATACAGTAATATAGTTCTACCTGTGCTTGACATCGGACTGCTCTGTCTCTCTCTCTGAGTACCCAGAATGTAAACACAAGACATGTGCCCATTTCCCGCGGTATCAACAGAACACGCCTTTTTTATTCAAGATCCAATGACTGACTTTGTTTTGTAGCTTAATATCACATGACCTTATACTAACCAATCAAAACTTCTGTCTCAATGGAAGCGTAAGACATAATCAAACATGGCCGCGGTTTGTTTGAATTTTCTACCGGACGGTAAATATTGGTAAAAATACCTTGGTAAGTAATCCTTTTGGATCCATATTTATTTCTTTTATTGGAGTAAATTATACCCATAATAATGAAAATTTTAAAACCGTTTTGTTTCTTTTCAATATTTGCTTGCACCGCTTTTTAAACGGCAAAAGTAACCTTTCTGTAGTGTAGATCAAATACTGCTTGCTTGGTGTCCAGACGTCGTTCATAGGAGAATTTACGAAATTAAACTATTAATTATTTAGAAACCTTACTACTTTATAAGGAAAGATTTAGAAAAAAAAGTGTCTTAATGAAAACTTAGTTTAAACTTAGTTTATACTCAGAGTCAGACTAAGTGAATAATATTAACACTAACAGTACACTAAACTAACACTGGTGGTAACACTACAGCACAGGAGTTTACTACAGTACTAACACTCAGTAACAATAACACTAAATTCATTAAACGTGTAACACTTAAGCCGACAACTGCCAACCCCGGCCCTGCCGACAACACGTTTGAAATGCACATAAAAACCACCTTAAGACAAGTAAACCCCTTTAATTTAAATATGTGTAAAGGAGTTAGACCCAGTAACTGGGGCGCTGTACTCCTTTTTTGAGATTTTGACATTATGGACCGATATTTAATATGCCAAAATCTCAAAAAAGGAGTACAGCCCCCCAGTTACTGGGTCTATACAGGAGTCATTTCCACCATGATCAAAACCTGTAAAAAACTGTGTTTTTAACTTATAAAAAAACGATTCTTTATCACGAAGTAGCCGTTTTTCTTTTTTTTTTATTAATAGTACTTTTAGTAGGCCTAAGACTAAACAAAAAGTAATGCCGTCCACCATGTTGTCTATACCATTATTAAATATTACCTGTAGGGTAGCAAAAGTTGCAAGTAAATTGTGCAACATGATGGTTATAAACATTAGTTAAAATAAATTAAAAATAAATATAACAAAAATATTTGCATAATAATGGCAGTGCATATTTTACCAGCGACGATAAAAATACCGAAACACTATTTTACTGTACCATAATTTTGGACTTTGTATCCCTCAACAACAAAAAATCCTTGAGAACCACAAATCAGAAAATAAAAAGGTAATATTATCCATTTAAATGTAGAAGTTAAATTTTTGTAAAAAAAAAAGAAGAAAATTCTTTTGGGATGAAACACATTGGATTTGATCGTGTAACATTGCGTGTGAGAGACAGTAGCCTAGTCTGCTCAGCTACGAGGATGTGGTTGAAGTTTGTGTAGTATATGTCAATGAGGGTGCTATACGATCTGCTGGTGAAATATCGTTTCGCATCATTTTACTGTCGCCGGTAAAATATCCATTTTCAACAATTTTGCGAAAAAATGGCAGTGGGATTTAGCATCTTTTCTGAATTTGACAGTTAAACCATTTCATTTGCAGGACCTGTTCTACTGATTGAAACACCACAACCATGGATTATACGACAAACTACTCCATGGGTAGCGATACCTCAAAAGGTAACCATAGCAGAATGCGGTTGCCTAGCCAGGGCTCCAATTTTGGGGTTAGGGAATCCACATTACTGCAGGGATTGCAGTTCAAAACTTTTATTGGACGATGCTTTTGCAAGACCATGGAATCAAAATGAGAAAAAACTTTTCTCAAAAGAAGTAAAGCCTGTCACCAAGACGGAGAAAGAAAACGTTCACATTGTGTCCAAACCTGTAGCTTTGTATTTCTGGTGATGCACAGAGTCTGCAAACCTCCTGAATTGTAACATCTGGGAGCTTCTGGGTCTTTTCAGGAATTGTTATATTTGTCAAATCTCATCCGTGCAGTCACCAGTATTCTCTTCAGAATATTAGCAATATTATTAGTATCTCTAAAAAATACTTAAAACAACTTCAAAAAAACCTCATTAGTACAGCTTTCTTGCTTACAAACTGCAATCTTTTATCAAAAACACTTCTTGTACATAAACGCTTCATGATTGCACTTAAATATTCAGATGACACTGCCATCGCTAATGAGCTGCTGAAGCGAATCAACTTGCCACCGGTCAACGACCTTTCAGAATGCACCTCATCTATCTTTGTTGCACTCTGTGAAGGCATTCTGGGAGATCCTTTGCAAGGTAAAACAAAATTATATTTAAATTTCAGGATTTGTGAATGCCGCTGTTGAAACCCAGGATATTTATACTACTAGTTACCCATAAGCACTGTATATTTTGTACCATACTCAGTACTTTCCTGAATCCTGAGAAGAAGAAAAACCCACAGGCATATGACTCGGATGGGATTCAAACCCACGACCTTTGCCATTCTAGAGCAGATGTCTATACCACTAGACCATCGAGCTTGCCCAGTAGCTAGAGGCTGCCCGAACATTACAGTTTAGAAGTGGGTACCACAACAATTTGCATCGAGGATAAAGAAATATTATTTGTGTGTTTTTTTACCCATACACCGATGTGTGTTAAGCACTGTTTACTCAGTACCAAAGATGTTAGTTTCTGAAATGTGTAGAAAGTATGATACATGGGTAGAATGTACGACATATGCATTTTGCTCTGCCCCAGGCCACTCAAAAAGTGACACACAGTGTAATCAAAATGGTGGGAACTTTTATTAGGATTTTAATGTGTCAGACTTTTGGGCACATTGTGGTTGGTCATTGCATTAACCCTTACAGTCCCTATGCCATCAAACTCTAACAGCAGGTTTTGTTGGGTTGTGTTGGACTGGGGACTGCATGAGTAAACTGATCATGCTTTACATGGGTTCAGGCATTACCATAATCAGAGTACCACAGTTTGGGTGTTGAGTTACCCATATGGTGTTGGAATTTGTTAGAGTGGGGAAGGATCCTAGTAAATCACTCCGGGGAGTTAGGGTTAAGGGATAGACCTTAATGGATTGTTAGTCTTACAAAGATGAAAAAGAAAGCCTCTTCAGCTGAGTTATTTATAATTCCTGATGTATTCTCTTTCTCTCTCTCATCAGGGATATCTTACGACCCAATCACTAAAGAAGATGAGATCCACAATGTCCAGTTGGTGGTTAACCACCTGGCAGACAAGGTACTCCATTGTGATCTGTCCCACATCCGCGGTGGAGCTATCATAGAGGGGGATCGCGTCGCAATGCAGTACCTACTGGAGATTCTACTGGGTGTCATGGACTACGTCATGGGAGGGATTGATAGTGAAGGATCAGCAACTGACTTTGAAGGTGTGTGGAGAAATGGTGTCAGTTTGTCAGTGTTTGAAACTTAAAAACTATATTGCTTCAGCTCCCGGGGTTATCTCAGCCCTGATGGGTCCACAGTTGTACAACTGGATGAAGAGAAGCACACTATGTTTAAGCTTTTTTTTTACACATTGACTGACATGGCTAGAATTGCATCCCAGATTCTGAAGACTAAGCCAACAAACTTTGATGCAGTACTTTTGCCAGGACACTCTAAAAAGTTGAAATTTGAAGCTCTTTTTATAATTAATTGTAGGGCCGTGTTTGAGAAAAAGTTTGTCATTGTAAGGCCTTTTTTAACCAGTTGCCACTGAAATTCTTTTATTTTTTCCCGTCCCCATGGCGGGATTATTTTGTCGGAATCACTAGAATTAATTTTCTTTGAGAGTACTGCTGGCACAAAGAAACCCTGACTGGACAAAACCAAGAGAACAAAGATTCTCATAATTACGCCGTGCATTTTGTTTTCTCTACTGAGAAAGTGTCAAATTCACACATGATGAATTGCAAAACATTGGCCGTTACCAATGGCGTAGGATTTGTACTAAATCCGGAACCATGGCTGGATCCCTGGCTCACTCTGACTTACCTCCATTGAGCCAAAATACAATGAATAAACAATGGTGGAAGCCTCTGGATGTCTTGAAATCCTCTTCTTGGAACAAAGGGACAAAGGTTTGAGGCATGAAACGTTTCCTCTGATCAGCTGATTTCCTTGTTTTTCACCTCACACTCATGCCATTGAAAATTGAAAAACACTGTACAAAGTCTTGTAAAGATTGGAATTTCCTCGTTCCTTGTTAAGTCCAAGTTGCATGCATGAGTCCGGAATTGGGGATTATACAAAAACCACCTCTCCATGGCCAGAGAACGGTAAAATATTAAAGACCATGTTTTGTATTTGTGTGGGTGAAACGAAGCGTTAGACGGCATTTGTGTGGTCTGTGAACGCAAAAGAACCCATTACATTTATAGTTAAGAGAAGGAGTTTGCCCCTGTGTTTTCTGGCATGGTTGGCTGCATTCAGATTGCGCCACAGCACCTTGTAAACCATTACAAGGTGCCACACATATATAAATGGGTCTTAAAAATCCAAACCTAGCTCTGCATGCATATCTGTAACACAAAAATAATGAGCGCTTCAGGACACACGTCGAGTGTGAAAAGCACTTACATAAAAACTGCGTTTTATTTTTATTATTACTAGGATTCAAAACCAACCTTCTGTAGACTTATGCCACCAGAAACTAAACTAAACACTGTGAATTGATTATCATACTTACTTTAATTGATCCTAGATGGTGATCTGATAGACCCAGACACAATGACTAGAGGGACGGTATCTGCCATCACGGATGTCTTGAGAGAAGAGCTTGGACCTAGAGGTGGGAAAGACCACTACTACAGACCACCATCCAATGCCAAGGAAAGGTACAATAAACAGCTTCATTTTTACTTTTTTTTTTCTAATTCATTTTTTTTTGTATTCAGAAAATGATTGGAAGGAAGATAAGAGGTTGGTATTATTTTGCTTTATTTTGCTCCAACAAATCATAATCTTTAAGTTCTCATTATGTAGGGTTCAATACAATTAAATTTTAATTATAAGATTATCTCAGTCTGGGCAATGTGATATAAAAGGCTGAAATTTTGATGATCTTTCTCTAAAACTACCTTTCCTGTTCTGAAAAAGTGTACATTTACACAGGTAAGTTTAACAAAAATAATAACAAATTGTGACGATGGTGTTCTGAATATACATTTCAAACCAACAGACCCTACGATAGTCACACCATTAGCGACATATCAAAACACCTCAGCCAGCCTAACAGCCAGTCAGAAGGTGACTCTACAGCTGAGCTCATCAAGCTGGGGACGAAAGATGCCTCATCACGGGACATCCCTCAAGAAGACATCCCTCAAGGAGACTACCCTCAACGAGACTACACTCAAGGAGACTACCCTCAAGGAGACTACCCTCAGGGAGACTACCCTCAAGGAGACTACCCTCAGGGAGACTACCCTCAACGAGACTACCCTCTACAAGACGACATTCAAAACGACATTCAAACTGCAGGTCAGGAGAAGACTCTACTTCTCATCATAAGTTTATACCTTAATCTGTTCATGAAAGGGCTCAAATTTTACACTGGACTGCAGGCCGGAGGCCAGTAGTTTTAGTGTTGGGCCAGTAAACTCATGACTGGACAAGTCCAGCAGTCTTGAGTTTTTCAACTGAATATTGATACCTAACTGTGTAAAATGTTGACTTTGAGTCTGATTTTTCAATTACCTATAATCCAAATGAGATCAATCTTCTCTTAGTGCTTGTTCAAATAAAAACAGTTTACATGTTAAACTGTGTGGAAAGTTTTTTCTCATTTAGATTCTGCTGGTTTTGTAAATTAAATTCTGGTCTGGTAAAACATTTGAGCAACTTATGAACCCATATAAGACACTATATTAATGAGTCTCAAATTCCAAACAAAATTACAGTATTTTATTAGCCTACGGCAACACAATGCTGGATGAAGACCTCTCCACCAACTTTCCATACTTCTCGGCCCCATGCCATTTGTTTCCAGTGCTTTTCAATAAAATCAGAGAGCTCATCTCGCCATCTGTCTAAACATGGAACCATGGCTCGATTGCCGGCCCACTCTGACTTACCTCCATTGAGTCAAAATACAATGAATGAACAATGGTGGAAGCCTCTCGATGCCACGTAATCCCCTTCTTGGAACAAAAGGACAAAGATCTATTATCGGGGATTACACAAAAATCGCCTCTGAATAGCCACAAAATGCCAGTATTTATAAGACCTTTTTTGTGGGTAAAACAAAGTGTTACATGGCATGTGTGTTGTCTGTGCACGCTCCGTAGTTAAATGACTGGGCAACATTTGCTCTGGTGGTCCGAAATTACATAATGACATCTTGAGACGATTTTCGTTTCCAGGCAGGAGAAACATTTGCGTGTATTCACGTCATCTGGTTTCAACTGGTTAAAGCCTACACCATATGAACATGTAGATCAACCCTTGTTTTCAAATGTTCCAACTTTTTCCAAGGACCAAATATCATGCCTGATGCACACCAAAACAATTATTTATCAAATTAAGAGTTATCTGACAAAATCTTTTCACACTGTATCTTTTCATCTTCGGAGGACTTCTCTGACTTCAAAATAATTACGTTCATACCTCTGCTCAATCTTCCAGGAGCAATCTCAGCAAGAGACTCAACGAGAGACATCTCTGATGGTCAGCCATCAAAGACGCTCCGTTACCTCCCTGATCCTGACAACAGACCAACAAAAACCTCGTCATCAAGCCCCAAGGCTTCAGGGGTGGTCGACTCAACCAGTAGACAGAAAGAGGATCTGACTCTACAGGTAGGTGATTAGTATTATTATTATATCTTTCTGGTAATAAAACCAAGGGACCCTCAAGTTGACTAGAACTGTAACCCGTAGGCCAAAGTGTTATGTCATCAGTATAGAGGTATATTTGTAAATGTTTTTGCTTATTTTATCAAAACATTTGTACTTTTCGCAAGAAATCAATAAAATATTTAAATAGATCATTGGCGAGAAAAATTATCAAACAAAATTTTAAGGCCTAATTTGTTACTATTATTGTTTTTTAAATTTGATTTTATTGTTAATCTTTTTTGGTAGGATTTGTCTGGCAGTTCATTCTCATCAGTCTCTTGGCCCAAGCCGCCACCTGCTAATGTAGTCTCCGACCACCAGCCACTGAATGAGTTTGATAGCTTGGGTCTGAGACCAAGACCTGCCTTTACTAAGGACAGACCAGCCGCTGATGCTTACGGGGCTGCAGACAGTCTGGTAGGGAGCCTAAGAGAGGGCGGTCCACAGCACCATGTACACACCCATCATCATTACCATCCTCCAGGTAACTTTTTAAAGTTTATTTAAAAAAAATTTTTTTTTTGTGAAACAAGAGGTAAGAATGAGAGCAAAAACTTATTTCATAAATGATCATGAAGCTGTGACAGCACGTTGCATTTACGATGGATTTGTATTGTTGTGTCAACCCATTTGCTCACAAGAAATGCCGGCAAGTTAATGTAACTTGTGATTTGTTTGACAGTAAGCAAGGGTTATGAAATAGACACTCTTCTAATCTAATATGCGGCGCATCACAAACAGAAAACATGATGTATACCGAGTGAGTAAACCTGTTGATGTATTTTGGTGCTTGGGCCAATATCATGAGTCTCCTTAACTTAACAAAGTTTGTACTTACCAGTGAGCAGCAAGCCCTCCACCAGCACAGGTCCTCCAAAGTCTCCCCCACATGCTACCCTCTCAAGACCCCCAGCATCTGGGGGGAACTCATCAGCAGGCAGTTCTCCATCAAGGGGAATCGGCAAAAGAAAAGAGCACAGAGGTGAGCATCTCCCTAATCATCAAATATTCCACATGTTTCTTTGCAAACATTACTTAAATTCTTCAGAAAAGCGTTTACTTAACCAGTTGCCGCCTGGATTATTTTGTTGTCTCATCCCCACTGGCAGAATTGCCAGTTTTTTTTTTTTGCTTTGAGGGTACTGCTGGCAAAAAGAAACCCAGACTTGACAATTCCAAGAGAAGAAAGACTCTCTTTGTTGGCTCGTCCGTTTTGTTTCTTGACCGAGAAAAAGTCAAATGTACAAAGCGTGAATTGCAAAACATCGGCTGTTACCTATAGCATAGTAGTGGAACTAAACATGGAACCATGGCTCGATTGCCGACTCACTCTGATTAATCTCCATTCAGCAGAAATACAATGAATGAACAGTGGTAGAAGCCTCTCGATGCCTCGTAATCCTCTTCTTGGAACAAAAGGACAAAGTCTATAATCAGGGATTACACAAAACCGCCTCTCAATGGCCATATGAGTATATTCACAACCATGACATAAAGTCAGTATTTATAAGATCTTCTTTTGTCCTTGGGTGGATGAATCGAAGCGTTAGATGGTGTGTGCGTGGTCTGCGCACGCTCCGCAGTTGAATGACCGGGTGACCTTAATGGCATTGTCAGACGGCTTTCGTTTCCAGGCAGGGGAAACATTTGCATGTTAACAGGACATCTGGCACCTACTGGTTAAAAGACTCATAATTATCATTGTATAACACACACACACACAGATCTTTGTCATTTGATTGGTGGAACATGCGTTGTGTGTCTTCCTTTATTTTGCCATGTATTTACTACTGCGGTGTTGGACTGTCCAATATGGATTTTCTCAGCGTTGTTTCCAAAACAAATGTCAACTACTCACCCCTTGCACCAACATCACACGCAGTTTCTGTCTGCCACGCTCTCCATTTTGGGAGTCAAATTGCACGTACAAATAATTGTAAGCTTGTAATCCCTGCGTTGCCAAAAATGCAAACTACATAAAACAAGGGGACATTGGCTCCCAAAATGGTGCAACTAAGATTAGTGTGATGATGATGTCAGGTGATTTGGGTCAATACAGAAAATTGTCTAAAGGTTCTACTATGTATTTGTCTATGTTATCTCCTGAGGTGGTTCTTTGTGGCATGAACGTCTTGCTGACCGAGATACAGACTTCCCCACCTCGTCTGACTACAGATTGAGACAGCGGTACCCAGCCACACTGCACTCCACCTACCCCGCTCCATCTCGGCACAGACCCACAAGCAGTGCCTCCCTCAGGGGTGTCACATCCTTCACACAGGCGCCCCCACCCATGAGACAACAAGGCAACGTCTTCATAGATGATGCCAAGGAGGTCCGGAGAAGGAGCCCTCCAAGACGAGAAGAGGTCAGATTGTATCCATTCAAAACCATCATTTCTTAATTTCTAGTTGACGACAAAGTACAGGATTGGTAGTCGATGGATGACTTTCAATCTGGAAGCTCACTGATCATAGTTCACACCAGTGCCAATCTTTCCAAGAAATATATCCCATTAACATTGCTTATTTCAATTACTGCAATCAAAATAAGCATGAATATGAACATACAAACATCCTGGGTTAACAATAAAAAGTTTTTCTTTGTTTCAATAATACTTGATCACCAAATTTGATGACATGTTTACAGGCGGTTGCATGGTGTGTTTATAAGATAACAGAGGATTTGAATGACGTGTTTACTCTTCAAAAGACCAATAATGTACCATACCTTTTGAAAGAAGGCCAGAATAGACATTACCCTTAATTGAGGCAGGAATTTTCCAAAACTATAAATTGCATTATTGCATCATCAAACCTCAGTATCTTCTCATTGTGAATCTTAGGAGCCCATCTTACTACCTCGGCCAAGGCGAGTGGCTTTTGAAGACAATGTCGGAGACAGCTCACAAAGATCCTTCTTTCGGGAGATCCTTGGCCCTTACACATCTCATGACAGGTAAGTCCCCCCCCCCCCTCCTATCTTCTCCACTTTCCAACATCACTCATTTGTTTCAGGAAACATAATATTTGCTAGATGGCTTTAATAATAATAATATTATTAATAAGTTTGTGGCGTGTTGTGGCCAAGTTGGTCAAGCGCACTAGACTCAAGCTCTGATGTCTCTGATCAGCAGAGTGTGGGATGGAGTCCTGGTCTTGACACTTGTGTCCTTAAGCAAGACACTTAACCATTATTGCTTCGTCCTCCTTGATAGGTCCCTTGCATTGTGTAATAGAACCTAGTTACATTTATCACTAAGAGAGGGTTTGCCCAGGTGTTTCATGCAGTGGCTGCTGAATGCGCCGCAGCACCTTGTAAACCCTTATAAGGTGCTGGATAAATGGGTCTCTCAATTCAAAAACTTCAAAAACCTGTCTTAAAAATAATAATAAGCACCTTGAGTACCTTTATGCTGGTAGATATGTGCACTATATAAGACTCTGATAATATTATTATTTCATATAGTGAATGGGAAAAATTTGTCAAAGTATACCGTGAAAGAAAGAAAAATGTCCCCTCAAAAAAGTGTCTGAAGTAAAAATAATTTGTTCATTTGGTATTTTGATTGAATGAAACTCAATGATTCTCCCTTCTCAACAGACATGAAAGCAGTGATAGCGAACAAGACTTAGATATCGATGTGTTATCTCAGTGCAGTGACAGTGCTGTAGATTACCAGCGTCTTGGTACTAGCTATCCAACTGCCCCCATCCTCGATGACCATGGATACCTTCCCCCAAGAAGCACCAGGGACCAACCAAGCCAGGCACCAGGCAGCAAACCATACGATCTAAGACCGCGCAATCAGCGCTCAAAAACAGCGATCCAACGGCGTCACCCTCCTCAGAGGCCTAAGAGTGTGCTCCTGCCCGTGCCAAGAACTCGCAGTCACAGAGTGAGATTTGAAGAAGCTCTTGAGGAGGACGCCACCGGGCCGATGAAAAGAATCAGGAAGAAACTCAACAAGGAGAACAGAAAACAATCCAGGCAGAAAGAGGTATGGAACTTCTCATTCCTGTTGTTACAACTCAGTTAAGACTCGATTGAGACTTCTGTTTTGAGGAGTTCATGCTGCTATGTTTATTTGTTTAATCTTTTATTCCCTTAATATTATATAGGTTCTTCGTTACATGTATGAAAGTAATCTCCAAGAAGCCAAGAGTGGACTGAAGAAGCAGATGAGTGAAAATAAGAGAGTCTTAGATAAACAAGTAAGTAATGATATGCAGATGCCCTCACAGTACAGTGTCAACAAAAGTTGGATCTTGATTTTGCAAAAATGTGCTCTGATGCACAAGAGAGGCTCTGTGCATAGACGTTGATTCTCTGTATTATTGGGTTTGTGTGTACACCCGGAATAGTTTTAGCAAGATGCATTTGTGCAATTTCAAACGTACAACATGTTTTTATACAGACTCACTGAAATGATTGTTTAGACCACTGCAAGTAAACAAATGTACCATGTGCTGTTGCCCTTCTAAATTCAACTTTATATTGATGTGTTTTCTATGACCATTGGTATTGACCCAATTTACCTGACGTCATCATCACAATAATCTTAGATGTGTCATTTGGGGAGTCAATGTCTTCATGTGTTAAACAGTGTTGTGCGCATTTTAGGCAACACGGCGTTTCGAAGCTTAACGTAATTGTTATGTGCAATTTGACTCAAATTGCGTGGCAGACATAGTGACTGCATGGGATATTGGTGCAAGGGGTCAATCCACTCAGGTGTTAATTGCATTTTCTTCCTCAGATTTTCAGATGTGTACTACAGTCATGAAACTGACAACTCAGCAGAGTGTGGGTTTGAGTCCCAGTCGTTACACTTGTGTCCTTAAGCGAGACACTTAACCATTATTGCTTCCTCCTTCGGATGGGATGAAAGCCATAGGTCCCATGTGCTGCGCAATGCACGTAAAAGAACCCAGTACACTTATCATAATGAGAAGGGGTTTGCTCGGGTGTTTCTGGTTTGATCGGCTGCAGATTGCGCCAAAGCACCTTGTAAACCATTACATGGTGCTATGTAAAGGAACAGGTCTCATACTTCAAAAACGTAACTCATCATACCTTGCAGGAAAAAAATACTGGGCGCTCTGAGATGCCCATAGGGTGTGATAAAGCGCTATATAAAAACTGCGTATTATTATTATCATTATTATTAACTTTTGAATCTCTTTGCAGGATGCTGAATACAAGAAGGTTTTCAACGGTCCAAAGACAAGCAAGTACCAGCCAGCCAAAAAATACAGTAGTAAGTTCAAATGTACTTGACAATTGAACAAGAAGGCACTAAATACAAACCCCCTGGGTAGAAGTTCAGACATTCTTGAGTATGCTCATGCGAGTAGTCGTATATTCCAAAGAGAGGGCGCTAGTTAATATATACAGGAAAACCAGACTACCCGAAAAGTTTGCACTCGAGAACGTCTCAATTGCTGAGTTATTATATAGTGTCTTTCAATTGAACGGAATATTTCTCCAAAGTAACTTGAGTTTATTTTCAAAGAAGAAACATACCGTAAAACTAACCTGAACAAAAATGTTATCGCAATGCGTGTTAGCATTAGCACGAGGGCTATTTCACAATGGCTCGCATCATCACAGGTTTCTGAATTATATGAGGGACTTTTGATTATAACAGAAATATGGAATCTGCTTCCAAATCGTTCTTAACTTGTTTATTTTTTATCGCTTTTTCTTGAACTGTTTTGGGGTGTTTTGTTTTTTGTGTGTGTTATTTTGCCATATTTTTGTTATTATGTCTGATCCTGTTTCATGTACCCGATTAACGTGATCCAACTACTCCAGTTTGATTTGATTTACACTGATTGACTGCTCAGAATTGAATCATGTTTAATTTCCCCTGAACAGTATATAAATATGTACATGGTTTTGGACCACTGTACTTTCAAGATCTTATTAGTTTCCATAAGCCCTCAAGAATTTCTTTGATCTAGTTCCCAAGTTCCTCTGTCTCCTCTCTCTGTCAAGAATTAAGACATGTAATCAGCGAGGCTTCCAATGTGCTGTGCCTAGGCATAATCTCTGGAATAAACGCCTTCCACTACCTTCAAAAAATTTCTACAGAAGAGCACTTTAAGACCTTGCAGGAATCTTCCTTGTTTTGTGATGACTTGTAATTTTCTTGTTAATGAGTCTTTCTTTCATAAGTGTGCTATGGTACTGTTATATGAAATGTATTTGATTTTTTGTTTGTTTGACTGGTTAGTAGGCATTCTGTATTGAGCTATAATATAATTTTCTCTGGCTCTCTCTTTCATTTTCATTTCCCATGTGCATTGAGACTTAAATGTAAAATGGCACGTTATCATTATTATTATGCTATGCGTCTTGTGTCAGTGTAGCTGTTGCCAAGTTCCTCGTTTGTCTGTCTGTTTGAGGTGTTTGTTTGGCTGTTACAAGCTTCTGGCTTTCACAACAGCCCATGCTTTACTTATTAAATTAATCTGGCTTGATGTTGTTTAATGTTTGTTTTGTTTACTCCTTAATTTCATGTAAATGTTATTTATCATAAAAGTATGGAAATAAACGTGTATCTGAAATGAAATGAAATGAATTGAATTGAATTGAATTGTTAATATCAATGTTGATCTTACCTTTGTAAATTTAATATGCAATACGTTTCACTCACCTCTCACCTCTGTGTCCTTATCCTTGCAGCCAAGTTAGCAACAGACAGACTTTCTCGCTCCAGATCGAAGGCACCAAGTTCCAAACGCAAGAGAAGTGCCTCATCAAGCCCCACCATGCACCGGCACAAGAGATGTAAATAAATACCAAGCAAATTAACTCTTTCACTACGGCGCCGGCACAAGAGATGTAAATACCAAGCAAATTAACTCTTTCACTACGGCGCCGTTTGAACAAATTGCTGCCAGCAGCTCAAAAACAACAAAATATAAAACAATTCTGTCATGTAGTGTTTTGTGGCTGAGCTGTTTAGTGCAGCGGACTCAAGTTCTTGTGGCTAAGTCATCAAGATGTGGGTTTTGCCAGCAGAACTTGTATTCGGCACACTAAACTGCCTCAGCATCCCTCAAAACTAGATTGACCCCAAGTGGATTGATGTATTTTATTTTGATGTCCTCCTTTCTTTGCTTCTTCATCCTCAGTGAGCATCGGTGAGGATGAGATGCTGCCTACTGTCATGCAGGAGTTTCCATTCCTCCACGTCTCCCCTCAGACGGCTCATGATATGTGGGCTAAACAGATGAGACAGATGGAACAGCTGACCAAGATGGGGATCGACAAGCAGTACAAGAGGACCAAGACACAGCTCAAGGTAAAGCCAACCAAACCAAGAACCTCTGAAAGTTATGCCAAGATCTTCCCCAAAACCAAACCCATACTTGCCTAACCACATAACAACCATTCAAAGAGCCTCACCTACAAGATGGAGCAGCTGATGAGATGGGGCTAGGCCAGCATTACAAGAAAATCAAGCCCTTCTGGAAGTTATGCCAAGATCTTCTTGCAAAACAAACGCCTTCTTGTCCTGAACCACTACATACTAACCCTACCCCTTTATCCATTGAGCCTAACCTCCAAGATGGAGCAACTGACCACAATAGAGCTGGACCAAGATCCTGTGAAAACTCTGCTCAGATCGTCCCCAAACCAAATCTTAGGTTTTTTTATTTTTAATTCTTAGTTTTTTCTTCTGGGGAAAAAATAGGGAAATTTTTTAATTTGTAAGCTCATTTATGATTTAACGTGCTTAAACTGCCTTTTTTTTTTTTGGGGGGGGTGACTTTTGTATTTTTACATATTGTCTTGTTTTTTTAAAAATGTTTCTGTGAAGTGCCTTGAGTGTCTCTTTAGGCGGATTTTGGCGCTGTTGGTTATCATTATTTATGGTTCATGGTTTATTTTCTACAGATTCATCAGACAATACAACAATGGGACATACACTGTTTTAAGATATCGTGGGACTGTAGAGGGGGCCCATTAGAAGCAAAATCTTGTAAACATGGACTCCCTTACTGTACATACATGCATGGGAAATAATAATTGGAACAGTTGAATTAGTTGTTATTAACTCCATACTTGTCCCAAACTATGTTCACGTATCCCATCTCTGTTTGTCTTGATTTAGATGGAGGAGGCAGAAAGACGTCAAGACATCCTTTTACAGATCATGAAGAAGGAGCTCGGCCACAATCAGAGAATGGTCAGTTCATTATGGAAAACGCATAATAGTAGTAGAAATTAATGTAAAACAACATCACATTAGCAACATACATTTCTGTGAGGAAAACAAACCAATTTAGACTAAATCAGGAACAAGTAAGTTGTAAGAAAATGTCTTGAATTGTTCAATTTATGTGACAGACTCAATGTAGGTGGGAATGTTCCTTTGCAGTTAAGATTGTAAATGCTCTATCTCTAGCAGGGCTGTATACTCCCCAGGGAGCTGAGAAAGATTACAGGAATGTCATTGGTCTAATGACCAGGGCACTAATGTAAAGCGCATTGAGACGTTATTGTAAAGTGCGTTATATAAGAACTAGTTTTTATTATTATTAACGATATGTGCTCAAGCTGATTTTACCTAAAATTAATCCAAATGTTGAACTGGTATTTTTTTACGAAGACCAAAGTTATTAACTTTCAAATGTGATATCAAATGAAAAAATCCATCAAGGAATAATGAAAGAGGAATTAATTAAGACAATGAATTTTTGTGTGGAGCACAATAAATAAGTAAACTTAGCGCGCTGCCTGCTCAATTTCAGCAAGGTGCCTTGCGACACAGATAAAATAAAGGCAAAATGACATTGGAATATAGCTGACTTCTGGGTACCAGCAGTGAGCATGGCCAGCGTATACATTTCCTCGTTGGGTGGTCGGCCGGGATAACTGTTTCAAAGGTCAAAACGCGATTTTTTGATTTTGTTTGTTATAAATTAACATTCTCTCGTAAATTTTGTTCACTGGAATCAGTTCGTTTTTAAGGTAAAAATCAGCTTGAGTACGGATCATATAACTGTAATATTATGCTTCACTTTTGAATTGTCCTTACATAACATCAGTGGAAAGTAACAGCAGTTTGGGTTTAATATTTAAACAAACAAACTATGTGGCTCACAAATTCATAATTTGCTTTGGCTCTTTGGCTGTGTAATTTGCTTGTAAACAAAGCACACCCCTTTCCATCCTGCAGAGGGAGATCAAGGAGACACGAGCCAAAGACCGAGCCCTCCAGAGCAAGGTACAGGAGCAGCGACAGGTCAATGCCCGAGCCCGCCGCTACTACGAGGAATTTCGTCTTCGTTCAAAATCACGGATGATGAAGAGAAGGACACGAGAGGAGCAGGTTATATAAATAGTCTTTAACCCTTTCAGCCCCAATGGCAACTATAGTCGACCAAGGTCACACACAAATCTGCACTCAAGCCAGAGCACTAGGGCCATTTGTTATAAAGCTGTAAATTTGTCCATGTTCCCCTTCCAAACTTAAGCTTTACCATCAATGGATTAGAGAAAGATCGCATCTTTCTAATGATGGTAAAATAAAATAAGGTTGCTATTATGTAATCCCTTCAATTGGAATGGAAAGATCCGAACTGCCAAACACCTACAGAACACCATATGGTTGTGTACAAAAAAGTGTTTGAGTTTACAGATCACAGTATGGAAACAAAGACCAAGAACTTGGACATTTATTGGCCGCTCTCAATAATGTTTCGATGCGAGGAAAGGAAATTCAACAGCATCGAAAGTGTTTCGATGCGAGGAAAGGAAATTCAATATGGAAGAATTTTTTTATTACTTACTTGCCTGTAAAACATCATCTTCAAGGTGAAAATAGAGTTTGTAAAATCGGCCTTTGTACAACAGCTTCCTGTTGTTTAAGATTGTGTGGTTCACACTTGCGTGGTCAAACAGGTGGAGGGTGTGCCCATGTAGAATCATACAAAACCAGGGGCAGGAAAATATTCTGTGAATGTTTTTTTTTTGGGGGGGGAAGGTTGTACTTTAGTGTGTATTCCCAGACTATATGAGATTGTGTTGTTCTCTTTCAGATTTTTAAGCGACTCTTTGAGGATGGTCTGAAAATCCAGAAAGCTCGCATCCATGACTTGAGAAATTACGCTCGGGAGAAGAGAGAAGAGTCGTCCAGAAGACAGCAGGACGAGATTGACTCACTGGAGAACTAGTATCCTTTTGAAGAAAAACCCAAACATTTCCATAGTTTTTTGCAGTGTGACATTTCACTCTGCCTCTGAATTTCCTGAGAGTAGAAGTTGATAAATGAATTAAACTGTAGCCCAAACATCGGACATCATCACTTTGATCACTCATGAATGCAGAGCTGCCAACTTCATAAGACGCCACTATTATTATCATTGGTATTTTCTTTAAAATGATACATTTCAAGCATGTGAGCGTGCAGCGCAAGATTAGCTCATAGAAAAAGAACATCATGAGCACGCTATGACCTTAAATGCACAAACGCACACATGCGTTATAACTCACCCAAAGTGGAACCCTCAAACTCTTGTCTCAGGAATACTTGCTTAATAATAATAATAATTTGAGAGGCCGATCATCCTTACTGGCAGTTCCTGCAAGGGGGCCTTTGGCAGCCAGGCACATCAACCCATATTGTCGTAGTATTCATATGAACCTGTAGTTTTGTGGCGTTGAGCAAAATTGTTTAGACTTCCTCTGGGATTGTTTTAAGCAAGATTGAAATTGGTGCAGTTACAACAAAATCATTCACACAAAGGTTGACATCTTTATGATGCAATGTTTGAAGTTCATGATGACATTGAATCTGGTTTCAGATATAATCCATGCATGAATGACCTCAAGTCAGCATTGATAATTTCCTTATTGTCCACTCTCAGCTATCGAAATCAGTTTAATATGCTAGCAGAAGCGATTGCTACTGAGAGGTACGAATTGCAGGTCAGAGACAAGGCACAGACAAAGGTGAGTCATTAGTCTCTTTCTGTCTGTACTGGTTTGTTTATAGACCTTATGCGCATGATGTCAATTGAGTAGGCCGCCCTCGGCTAAGGGTAAAAAAAAGGTTGCTCTTTGGCCCATCCTGTGCGCGATGCATACGTAGACATGTGTGTTTTCCATTGTTTAATCATTGTTTTACCTCTAAGATGGTGGTGTGGTGACGTCAATGCAGAAGGTCCATTCAACCTCCAGAGACCATAGAGGCCACAAATGGCAACCAAAAAGTCATATTAATGGTCTTGTCCCAAACTTCTGTTTGGTATTACATTGAAGGGCATTTTTGTTTATAGGAGAACTAATAATAATAATAATACACCATGCTTATATACCGCATTACACATAGAGTCCCAATGCGCTTTACAAAGAATTATTAGAATATTTTCCCAGCACCATGTAATGGTTTACAAGGTGCTGTGGTGCAATCTGCAGCCGATCAAACCAGGAACACCGGGGCGAACCCCTTCTCTTTTAAATAAGTGCACTGGGTTCTTTTACGTGCATTACACAACACACGGGACCTACAGCTTTACGTCCCATCTGAAGGACGCAGCAATAATGGTTAAGTGTCTTGCTTAAGGACACAAGTTTCACGACCGGGATTCGAACCCACACTCTGCTGATCAGAAACACCAGAGCTTGAGTCCGGTGCTCTTATCCTCTTGGCCACGACACGCCATGCCAACTTGGAAGTGATGACGTTGGATGTTCAAGCTAGATTCTTATGACTTTGGTTTTTATTTTTTTTTTTTATGAAAGGTAATGGAGAGGATGAAGAGAGATATGAGACGGAAGATGGAGCAGGAGATCCGAGATGTCCAAGAGCAGATGTACCAAGATGAGGACACGGAGTACTTCAGGCAGCTTGAGGCAGATAGATTGAGGAGTGATCTACAGGTGGCATCTTACAAGACCATGATTTAAGGATTAGGAGATCAACTATGTATATATGAAATTGCGCATGAGAAGGATTAAAAAAAAAATATACACTTTTTTCACTCATCTGGAGTCAATTTGGATGATTGGAGAACTCTATGAGGCCTCTTACAAGACCATAATCTAAGGATTAGGAGATCAACTATGGGTAACTGCATATAAGAAGGATTAAGAAACACAAGAAGACACTCTTCAGTCATCTGGAGTCAATTTGGATGATGGGAGAACTCTACGAGGCCTCTTACAAGACCATGATCTAAGGATTCGGAGATCAATTTGGATCCAAGAAAGATTAATGTAGTGTCTGAAAAGTCGGCCAAGTTCTAGGAGCAATCCAGTGAACAGACAGAATGTTCAGGACCACGACATTGTTCCAAACTACAGGAACATTCCTACACTAGAGAATAATTATGTTCGATGGCATTAATGTAGTGCTCCAGCAGTCCAAAGGACTGGTAGGCACTGAACCGATCCAGTTAGAACGTGCCTACCATTCACACTTTCCATCACTCCCTCAGAAACAAAGGAAGACACTTTGTTTGGAAGTAAGTAGTCTCCTGATTTGTCCTAACTACTCCGCAACAGTTCTTACAAGAATAATCTACACAGCAAAGTAGATATTACTGTACCTCATACGTATTCATGAACGAGAGTCAAAATCCCACTGGTCCACTGGCCATCATGTGTCAGATGCTACTTTTGCTGTGTACCTAGCGCATGTGCTAGTATTGACTCACAGGGTAAAATACTCATGCATTGTAGACTGTTGCATGGGTCACATAAATACGCATGCGTAGAAGACTATCGCATGTGTAGTTCAGTCTACTACGTAGCAGCATGCACTTTACAAAGCACTTATGGAACTGTCGCATGTGTGTAGTGCTCATGCGTAAACATTGTGCACATCTAGCTAGCTGATAGACATGAAAAGATGGCAGCTTATTTACAAGTAAATGTCAATGATGCTCAATGATGCCCAACTAGAGAAGTTACATGTATGATGAGGTATAGTAAAACAAATACATCATGGTTTGAAGGTGGACAGTTGATATTAGCTCCCCTCTGTATTGGAAGTCAACACACTAGTTCCCGAGGTAAACCCGAGGGAACTAGTTTGTCAACTTCCAATACCGAGGGAAGCTTAGATTGACTGTCCACCCTCAAACCATGTTTGTATACTGTGTGTTTATACCATAAACCAAAAATATATACCTTTCTTCAGTCTTCTATAGACAGGCTGGATGGAAGGAAGAACTCTGCACAGCACCTTACAATAGAGAAACAAAGAGAGTAATTGTCAAGATTTTTCCTGAGTTCCCAATTTTGTACTAATGCCGCTTAGCCTTCAGATTTTCTTGAAAAGAGGCAAACTGGTCATCACGGGGAGGATAACCAAACTTAACAATTTATACTTGAGGTAATGTTGAGAGTCTGTTAACCAAAAATATGATATCCTGCATATCTTTTGCAACCATTCAAAAGTCTCCAATCCGATAAAAATCAATTTAGTCAACGGTTGAGGATTGAAGTAAATACAATTATTTAATTTAGGTTCTTCCTTCAAAAGAGAAGAGCTGTAAAACAATCAAATAGGTTAACACAAGGCAAAATTGTATTTAAAAATCCTTTAGTAATATAAAAAAGTGTGTTAATATTTGATGTTAATAAAGTGTCTGATTGATTGTAATTGAAACAGAAACAGAGTTTTGATAATTTATTCTTGAAATATCAGTCTCTTTTTAAGTGCATTTTTACCCTTTTCTACGTCTATTTTTTTTTTATTTAAGTTTATTTAATAACATTTTTTCTATATGGAGATTAGTTAATTAATTTATTCATTAATTATCTTTCTACTTACCTAAGTATTTGTTATTACTGATTGTCGTTTTGATTATTATTATTAATTTTTTATTTTTTTTTTCATTGGGGGCTGCTTTTAAGATTTACCTGATGCACTTATTCATTAACAAAACTTTCATGTGTTTATTTTTCAATTTTTTTTTGCAATTATGTTCAAACTTTAAGTGTACGTACACGATAACTATCATGTACGTACACAATAGTGAGATTTGTTTTATTCATGTGGCGGCAATATGCTTCCGTAGTAAGCAGTTTTGCAATAGCTAATTTGTATTTCTCCTTTTTTTACAAATAATTTACACTTTTAATCATAAAGTACATGCTTCTATAAAGGACATCATTTGAGAAGGCAGTTCCTAAGTCTAATGGGGAATCTTCTAAGACCTTTCTCTTTGACAAAATGCTTGCCCACCAAGACGCTAAGGTATAGGATGAATCACTCTTAGGATTCAACCTATCACCACTATATCATGCCCGAAATATGGCAGAGGGAGCCCCCCCCCCCCCCCACGTCCAATTCTCCAACACACCGTTCCCCTCTTGTACAGAAGCACCCCCTCCCCCTAAAATCCTCAAAAGAATTCCTGAGATTTCTAGAACACAATGAAGACACAATAGGAGGGGGTACACCCTGCTACAATATATCGAGCACCAAATGATTACCGCGGTACAACACTACACGTATAATTATCTACACTGCCCAATAAAGAGTGCTTATCCATGCAATAATTTACGCCACGCAGATGAGGTTGGCTTTTTGTGTTGAGATTTTATGGGTGCACTCCACCAAGTCGTGAGAAAACAGTCCATCGGCCTCGTGAATATTTTGTAGGCCTCAAAATATTCCGTACTAGAAAGATCTGAGGGCCAATTAAAAGGGGTACAGTATAAAAACTTTGCACAATTCTGACTTGGGGTCTCCTGAAGACGATCAGAGTATACTGATCGAAACGTCGAGACCACTCTGGCTCTTTTCATATCCAACACTCCTCACAAAAGAGATTCAAACACATGGTTGTACCCGCAAGTTAACTAGCTAATAGTTTATTCTTGGCCTTTGGGGTTGTTGGCTCTGAGGTATTTTGGATGACCTGGGCCCTGAAAAAAATGGTCCTATTTGCTCGTAGGTTTAGGACCATTTTCCGAGATCGATGCTCGGACGTTTTGAAATGTACACGTCTGTAGGGGTGTTTTTACTTGGACGGAGAATAGCTCGACGGGCCTTGGGTCTACCCATGTCAAATTGACCAGAGGGTGGAAGGTTAGGACTCAATGAATACTTTTCTTTTTATTTGAAAACGCTGTAAAGTATTTTTAGAGTATTTTGAATATTTCGCGTTTTGCACTGTGTGTTATTAGAGTTTATTAAGTGGGGTGCACCCATAATATTATTCACTCTCATAAAAAGATCCAGAAGGAATTGTAAAAAAAAAGTAAATACAGTTTGGTCTCCTGGTTGTCATTTGTGAAAGATCCCCTGTATAAAGTAAATCGTTTTTCAAGTTGCATCCAATTCCATGAAATACTGTACAACCGTTGACATCTTTACAATCATCCAGTATCACAGCAGCAAGATCTTAAAGATGGCAGACAGTAATGTAAGTGATGACGACGGGGTTTTACTTTTTGATCAGTTAGCTTCCACTAGAATCCAATCGCATCGTTTTTCAATTGTCAACAAGTTTACCTTGAAAGACGAAGTACATTGATTGGTAATAAACGCAGGGGCGGATCCAGAGTGGGGCACACGCCCCCTTTTTCCTTCAGGAAAAAAAAGCAAAGAAAAGTGTTTAATAGGAAGGGCGAGATACTTCAAAATGACGGGATGGGGGGGGGGGGGAGGGGAGACAAAATCAATAGGACAGTTCACGTCAGACCGTGAGTACGCCCCCCCCCCCTCCCCGCAAAAGAATTAACTTAAACAGTTTCATTAGTAGATGGAGAAGAAGAGGGAAAAGAGAGTTGGTAACGATATTCTGTTTATTAGTCTCAAGTTGTCGGCGTACAAAGTGAAAACTGGAGTGACATTTTTGTATTATGGATACAAGTTAGATGCATTCTTGGCAACAAAAGGGATGTTAATCATTTTGCTTGGCGTTTGTGTTAAGCTCAACAAGGAGAGTCAGCGAAATATATTTCGATTTAGTTACAAGACAATTCTTTTGGGAACTCAAAAATATAAGTTTTAATACCCGAAAATTGTATTGGTATAATACCAAGGACTTCGTACTGGCTAAATTATGTTGTTCCCCCGTAATACAATTTCATTTCCTCGCAGTTTTATTCCGAGGGAACGAAATTATTTTGAGGGAACGCAACAATTTCAACTTAACCTGTCCCTTCAGGGGCTCCGTACCTCCAAACACCAGCGCCCAGTTTCATGACACAGCTTACCGTGGAATTCCGCGCTTACGCCCTGTGCCGCGGCCCATAATTATAGCAGTACGCGCTTTACAAGGCGTCGTAAGCGAAAATTCTTTGGTAAGCAGCGCCATGAAATTGGGCCCTTTATGAGTTATTTTCGAATACACTTCATTATAATTATATTAAGTCATATGGTTTGTGCATAAGTAAATATTAGCCCTGACATCTGACTGCGGGGTTATTTTCTATCATTATTTTATTACGTGTTTCATGTATATATTAAACCAATGCTCCATGGAGCTTCTTCTCAAACAAGCCTGTATGTGTGTTCAATGTCGAGTTTACTTTATTATACTTCAGTAATGTTAAAAACAATCATATGTTTTTGGGGGGTAATTGAGTAATTTGGGTAATAACCCATTGATTACCATGCTGCTAAAATGATTGTGTATGCCTACTACGATTTGTACGTGTATACATGGCAAGTTAAATTGATTCATTTGATATCTATATTATGTGTCAACACCGACCCAGTGTTAAATTTACCAACAATAATGGGGATAACTTCATTTCAGTGTTGTCGCATAATAATAGATACCAAGAGAATCAATTTAACTCAAAAGTTTTTGACCATGGAGCTTCGAATTGTCCGTGTCGCGAAAGGCGAATGAGAGTGTTTTCAACGTTTGTGGCATTACCCTTTCCCCACCCATTTGCTTCCCCCTAAAATTAATTTGACTAATTTCAATCCGATTTTTAAAACTGTGTTTTTATTTTTATTTTTTAAAAATTTATTTGCAAACAATGTATTTTGTTTTACCTCAACATGTCAGAAGAGCGCTGAAAAGGGGCTTGTTTCGAAAAA
This sequence comes from Marthasterias glacialis, assembly GCA_911728455.2. Lineage (NCBI taxonomy): Eukaryota > Metazoa > Echinodermata > Asteroidea > Forcipulatida > Asteriidae > Marthasterias > Marthasterias glacialis. The sequence goes on along the minus strand of OU452227.1, from coordinate 24,563,574 downwards.
GTACAAACGGAAACTACAGTTTTAATTGGCCAAAAGTACTCCCAGCAAAAATGGTGCACCCCTAAAAGTTTACCCTAGCTACGCCGCGAACAAAAAAAATCATTGAGCACACTCGCCCAACTCTTTGCACTTTGCACATGATAGCGCCCTCAATCATTTCAAAGGCACGGCGCCCTCATCGACAGACGACTGCTTGCACATGAACTCTAGAAGGGCTTCGTGGTTTACGGATAGAAACCCAGAATAAATTGCCAACATGGGTCGTCGATCGATAAATACAACGAAAAGTGGGAAATATATGAATCCTACTGATCAAGCACGTAAGTTTTGATGTTCTTATTTGTAGTGGAAATGGTTGAATTATCATGGTTCTCATAACATAGGCTACCTGAGTGTTTGAAAACCCACTGCACTAGTTCCGTGATAAAATAATTTGCTTATTATTTTTTAATGCCCGAGATCGAGATGAATCAAAATATTGAAAAGTCAATCATCATTGCTTAGGGTTGTAAAACATACCTCAAAGACATTTTAGATCCAGGCCACATTTTGAACCCCCCCCCCCCCTTAAAAAAAGAGAAGAAAATAAGCAAACAATTAAGCAAACAAGTTACATTACAACAAAAACCATAACGTTAGTCATATACTATACTAGTCTATAGACTAGTCAGTAGACCCAGTATTCAGTAACCTGGGCGCTGTATTCCTTTCTATAAAATTTTGACTTGGACGGTGTGATACCCTGTTCAAAAAATAGACCTTATTATACATATGACATGAGTATTTAGTACAGGATCAGAAAGGACACCCTCAGACTGAGCTGAGGTTCGATGCTGCGTTTGACCACAAAGATGGATGGTGGCAAATGCGTAAGGTCTATTGCCTAAATTACGGCAAAGACTCAACAAAATAGCTGAAAAGATATCAAAGATGGGATAACACAACAGTAACAGGCACTTAATTGTACTCAAGATCATTTTCTGTCCTCCAAATTGATGTTTTTTAGGCCCAGTGCCCGCCATGCAGCCTTTAGGTTCACTTTTTTACTGAACAATCATGTGACACTGCATTATCGTCAACAACTGTTTCCTTACATGTAAAAAGTCGTATTAATCCTACGAGGATTGCGTGTTCGCTGATCGCCCTGAGTTGCATTGTTTTGCTTAGTCAACGCAGGATACCAGCTGTGTAGTGTCAACAACACCCCCACAATGGTGACAGAGGGAGCGTGCATTTCAACCAGCCAACACTACACAGATGGTATTCTACATTGACTGCACAAAATAAAGTAACTCAGATCAGGGCATCAGCGAACGCGCAATCTGCGTAGTCATTAGGACTTTTTATTTACATGTAAGAAAACAGTCGTTAACTATTATCCAGATCCCAAATGTAACAGCTGTATGGTGGGCACTGGTTTTGTTTTAGGCCTAGAATCTATGGACTTGGCAGTGTTGTAGTCGAGTCACCTTGGTTGAGTCCAAGTCTTTTGCTGACGTGACTCAAGTCAAGACCGAGTCATAAAAATTCTAACTCAAGACAGACTCGAGTCCGAGTCTGAACTTGCGTCTCTGTGAACTGAATATTCACAGTTTTTCTCCCTCCATCCACGCCTGATAATTAAGGACCTTATAGCACTGAGTCAACAAATTTTGTTTCCAGGCAGGGGAAACATTTGCATGTATACACATCATCCCGCACCAACTGGTTAGAACAACGATGTATCAGTTCTTCCCCTCACTCTTGTTAATCTTGTGTAAAGAGAGTCTTACTTAAGTTTATTTTAATTACTCAACACCTAAATTCTTTGTTTCTTAATTTTTTTTAATTTAATACAGGAAAAGAAGCAAGAAAACGAGAACTTAAAAAGGTAATTTATTGATCCAGGTTTAATTAGTTTCAGACCCAACCATCTCTAAAAATCGACGCGGGAACATTTTCATTATTATTGATTATTTTCACTCTTAGTCAAAATGCTCGTGCTGCATAAACCATGGAGTTATATACCTCTAAGATCTACTTATACTAATTGACAGTGATGAAACTAACAGCAGTGAGGATGATTTGATAATTTGCATCGTAGAGATACAATCAAGTAAGGTTTTCAGTAACACTGTTTACATGAAATCTCTCTATATGAGGTTTGGTGATTCGGAAAAGAACCTGAAGTGTAACAACTCATCGATGCTCTGATTTTATTTAGGAACAAACAAAACAAAAACAAAAACAAAAACAGGTCCAAGCACACTGATCAAAGCATCAGGTCGTTACACCATCTTTTTTTCATCTTTAGAACCACGCAAGTCACAGAAAGAGATTTTTCGTAATTGTGTAATAACGCAAACCTTACTAGACAACAACAGTGAAACAATATGGCTGTTTTTCAAACGGGTTTACTGTAATACAGGTTTTGTTTTGTTTACCGACTATTTTTCATTGATACCACGTTTTTGTGCTTAGAAGAAGATCTGCCTATGGGTAGCTCTCAGCATTTCGATAAACTATGAGGGTCTTGTTACTGTTTGTATGAAATTCATAAAATTGATTTTAAAGTTACAGAGCGATTGGTAAGTTGACTTTATTTTGGTGATGTATACTTCCCCAAAGTGTTTGTTTGGCAACAATGATCAGGATTGGCTTAAAATAACACAAAGGAAAGACCAAGTTTATGAGCAGTTTTGTCACATCAGAAGAAATGGCAATAGAGGGACACCAGATAGAGAAAGTGGACAATTATAAATGTAATAAGTGGCGATAACTAGCAAACTCATAAACTTGCGGGTACAACCATGTATAAATCTTTTTTGGGAGGAGTGGTGGCTCTGAAAAGAGCCGATGTGGTGTTGACATTTCAAACAGTTTACTCTGCTCATCTTCAGGTTCGCGAATGAAGAGCAGAGTATCCTGTTTTTATAGCCAACAAAACTATCTTCTGTTTGTACTTTCAGAATAAGAAACAGCGAATGATGGTCCGCAGTGCAGTCCTCAAGACAAAGGATCCAAGTGGGATCTTCTCCGACTTGGAAGCTTTGGATGAATTGGGTACAAGACAGAATTAATCAAATTATCAGGAAAATCATACTTATTGCTTCTTACAGTAATGCGTCGGCTCAGTAATATAAGTTCCATTATGGATTTCATTAAATTGGTTTTGCATATTTTGGAGCTCCTGGTAAATGGAGTTTATTGATCAAGAGTGGTCTCTAAAGTATTTTTTTGCAACAAGAAACAATCATTTTCTCATAAAAATATTCATTTGTGGATTTTTAATTATCAAGCAATAAACCACAAGGGAAAATAATATGGTAAATTTTGCAATAAATTTTGGGCTGAACAAAGAAAAAATTGACTGGAGTGGGATTTGAACCTGTGACCACTGGCTATACGTATCGATGCTCTACCAACTGAGCTATCCAGCCCTAATGTTGGAGGCCTCCCAATTTTGTTAATATCTTTTCAGATATAAACACATTTTTTTCCCCCATGTAACATCCTTTTGATCGTTACGGATATGAAATTACAATTAAGGACCTTATAGCACTGAGTCAACAAATGCACGGTTAATGTCAGAGACCAAACTTGCAATGATCACAAAGATTGCACTGGTGGAAAAAAAAAAAAATCTTTATCTCTTTTCAAACTGGTAGAAGCTAGGTTTTAATCTAAATTGACTGTATTCAACCTGAATGAACTAGGATCTCATCTCTGCAACCAATAAATCTATGGAACTGTATTTTCAACTTTGTTGGCTTTTGTTGCCCAAACGTTGCCCACATTTTGTGTGTTTACGCGGGAAAATTTTACATGGATCTATTTTTTTAATTTTTTTATTTTTTTATGGACACTGCCAGACACACAAGGCCTGTATGCCACTCGAGGTGTGGGCTACAAATCAGCTGTTTTCCCAGGGGCTACTGCCACCTACTCCTTGAGCTGAAACAGGGTTACCCCCTTTACAGTCCGTAAGGATGTGGGCTTGGGTATCATCCATCAGAAGCCTGGCTGGTAGAGCAGAAAGCTCTACCTCCCCAACTTATCTATTAATAAATGTATAGTTTATCTAGCCTTATATAGGACTCTTCCTCTGTGCTATACACAGATACAGAGTCCTAGCTGTAAAGGCCCGTATGGGGGCGGAAGTTCAGAGCTCCATAATTCAAAACTTACCTCTAAGTCTGAACATGTTGGTGTGGAGTGACATAGGAGAGGAGGATAGTGGAGGATTGATGTCACCTGTAGGCAAGTGAGCCTATGGAGTGAGATGTTTAATATCTAAGTCTGTTGTATTTCTCCATCCAGAGTTGAACCCTGAGACAGTGACAGATCTGAATGAGAAGGTCATCAAAGACAAGAGAAAGAAACTCAAGGAGACGTTGGACAGGGTCCTTAAACTTTACGTGAGTATCAAACAGGGTTAAATCCACAGACCGCGAGGTTCATATCAAAATGTTTACTGGTCCTTTATTTTTTTTTACAAGAATCAAAATGAGAACAAAATACGTACACAGGGAACATGACAAGTGATCATGGTTTAAATTAACATTTTGTTGTAATCAACAGAGGCGGGAGGACCCAGATACCTATGTTGAGTTCAAAGCCATGGAGGTTGACTATGAAAAAAAGAGGGCAGAAAAACTGAGGAAATTTGGTGAGTTTGTTTATTTCTATTTGTTTGTTTAAGCCTGATACTTCGTTGTAAAGGCAAGGCAATTTTTCATAAGAGGTTGCAGCCAAGATTTGTTTTTATTTTATTCCCCCTCCCACACACAAACACAAACTTTAAGTTGTTGTAGTAAATATACAAATTAGTTAGTTGCATCGGAAGAATGAACACTGAGGGCGCACTTAGTATACCTAGAGTACATTATTGCTGCTCATTTCTGTACATGGAATTCTGCTCAATGATGATGATGACGCACAAATTTGTTATGAATTAATGCAGGCTTGGGTTTGGTCAAATGATTTAGAACACTTTTTAGGGGAAAGTGTGACATAATTTTTGTCACTGCTTCACAATTGACATGTGTTTGAACTTGATGCATTTTGTTTTCTTTATTTCAGAGGCAATCCGAGATGCTAGACAAGTCAACGTTGAGTCCATTCCACTCCCAGATACACCAGACAGTAAGATCAATTCTTTCTTAACAAAAATCAAACCACAACTACCACCTATTCCCGTCAAGCCCCAAATATTAACTAGACAGGGAGCTGTTTCACTGCTTCTTTCATCAGTAGAGGGAATTTGAAAACAAAATATACAAATTTCAAATTATTAGACAATAGAAACGTTCAGCCTTTAAAATCCAATTTCAATTTACTAAAGCCTCTAGAATTTGTTTTAATAAAAAAAAATTGCCTGGGTAGATTTTCACACCATCCCTAGCTACCAGGATGTCTCAAACAAAGTTTGTATATATTTTAACGAAGGCAACGAAAATAACTTTTTGAGTAATTTTGTGTCACATTATTACAACTGTACTTTTGGCAATTTATTTAGCTTAATAACCATTAAATGATTGTGATTTTTGCAGTGCCATCGTTGATTCCATTGCCTCAGGACATCCCTCTGCCTGGCGCCCAGCCACCCTCCATCTTAAAGAGAACCTCAACCTTTGGGTATGTCAACAATCATTCTTAGTTCAAATTGCACTGGTTGGTTTTGTGAAGTTTTTAATTTCTTTTTTACAAATAACTTTCTGAAATGTTGTACCCTGGTTTTATTTATTGCAGCATTTCTTTACCTCCACCTGGACCACCTCCAGGTCCCCCTCCAAGCATCATACCAGGGCTGCCTCCAGGAAGGAAACCTCCTGGTGCCCCACCAGGTCTACCACCTTATGCGACCGGACCGTACGCACCTCGATCACCCCCTAGGGTGTCTTTTGCTGGGCTTGTGCCTGAAGAGGAAAGTGAACCTTATAATCCAGAACAGGGTGAGAAACTAAAGAGCAATTAGTAGAATTAATATACTGCAGTTCATGTGAAGGGAGAATGTTGGCACACCCCATTAGCATGCAGTTCTGTATTGGTATTTTATTTGGCATTTAATAACCTATATAGGCGCTATGCGGAGCTGTACACGATACTCTGTCATTTTCTTTGTCAACCACGAATCAAAACTATTCAAGGAGGAAGTAAATTTTCCCTTCCAAGTATGTCCAAGTGCTATGGTGTTTAAGGGCAAACTTTGTCCTCATGGTCCACCTTTAGGAAAAAATCACATGCGGTAATGGAATGCATGCATTTCTGTAAGAAAGTTTTCAGATAGCATTTTTTGGGTGCAGATTTGTTGCGTGAACATTCGGCCAAGCTGTTCTCTTAATTTTTTTTTGATCGTCAAAGTACATAAACTAATTTTGAGGGCAGCACATTACTTTATGTGTTAATAATGTGCTGTGCTGGGCCGCTCGTGGGCACGGCGGGGGGTGGGTGGGTAGTCAATAGGCCTATGTGCTGCCTTTCGTCAATTGAGTTGTTCTTGAATGAGTTCTTGTTACATTTATATATGAATTTTGGGGTGAACATTATATGTATTTGTAACACACCTTATGCTGGTTCTGTTTGGCTGACTAATTTAGTGTTGGGTTAACTAATATACACATATGGACTGGCAATGAGGGTGCACGTCTATGCAACCCTCGGGCCTGTGAGTGACCAGGAGAGGGTCCTACTTCCCGAGGCCGAAGCACTATTGCCCGAATAATGCCAGTCCATATGTGTTTTATAACACACCTCAGTCCAAAATGTTGGTTAGAAGAGTAAATCCTATTTTTTTGGCTGGAGATTCTTCTCGATCCGCAGATGCCGTCATTTTCGTTCTCTTGAGGGCGCTGTTTACCAGTCAATATTTTTTGGGTTTTTGAAACTATTTCCCGCTTTGCGAACTATTTCCCCCAAATGAAGCGCGTGCGGTGCGTGTGGTGCAGATTTCATGCACTAGGCTATATTAGTTCACCCCACGTGTGTGTGTTTCAGCCAATCAGGATAAAGAACCAGGGAGAGGTGTGTTATAATACAGTCTAGTGCATGAGATTTGCACCACCCTAAACTAGACACTGCATTTTTAAAATAATCGGAAATGTCTTGAAACAGTTCTGTATTCGTTCATGAGTACATTTGTAGTTATTCTTCTGTTTGTCTCTTCAGACCTGTCGGACATTGAGGATGAGGAGAACATGGATGATGCCTCATTGTCATCCTCATCATCAGGAAGTGAGGAGGAGGAGGAGGAAGATGATGAGGAAGATGAAGACAAAGTTGAGGATGATGAAGAGAGACAACCAGCCACAGAGGATTTTAATCAGAGAGAATTAGAAGGTGGGTTCAACAGTTCCTGTCAACCTCATCCAAATCCTCCAAAATCTGGAAGTTGTTTGCCTTTGTAGGATATGGTAGTGCAGGTCCAAACAATAACTGCTTATCATCTGGGCCAGGCATACCAATCTTATCAGAGTCCAAACAGTTAGGTTTTGAGTTACCAATTGACCGTATTTTTGACCGCATGAGGGCGCTTTCAACAACCAATTTCTTTGCATCACAATTACAGTTCTATTTTATTTTGACTGCTTGAAAATGTTGCTTTCTTGTATCAATGGCCAAATAAATAATAATATAAACAAATATTGGCCTGAACAAATGTTTTGCATCACGTAAATTGGGTTCACACACGCCCTCCTGCGGCCAAAAATACTGCAAGAGTGGAGGATTTTGGAGGGTATCAAGCTAAAGACACTGAAGGGTTAGGGTTAAACATCAACGACAAGCGTTGCAAAATAATGTACATTGTGGTACAGCTAGGATTGATGTTAGAATGAATCTTGGTTCCTGTGACATCCCTTTTCTACAGACCTTGTAAGCATGTGCCTCAAACTCTTGACACTTCCTAGAGTTACTGATAAGAAAGGGACTATTATTCATAGCTTCAGTCACATCGATGGCAAGGAGCATAGGTGCTTTGACAGAATTATAGTATAAAGTTTTTTTTAAAGTTTGTTGTTTAGCCCAAGTGCTTGTAAGGGCCTTGAGTTAGCCATTAAGCCTGGTTTCAGGGTTGTATGCCTCGTTCCTCGAAAGGGTAAGGGCACCAAGGCATTTTCTCCTTGGTAAAGGGCACCTCTATGAGGAAATTGTAAAATTCTATTTGAACATTTCAAGGGCACCAAAGCAATGACCAGGGACAATGGAGGCAATTTTGGTTTTTTTTAAGGTTTTTTTCTTCGGGCAGCTAATATCGACTGTCCACCCTCAAACCAGGCCAATATAATGCCTGCATGCAAAACAGAGAGAAGGTGAACTAAACCACTGTTGCCCTTTGGCATTTAGCTCCCAAGATCATCTGATTAAGATACTAATTAAAAAAGCATACGACCGCCAAGTGATATGCAATTGAACTAATTGTGTTATTTTTGTAACAGGACAAACGATAATGAGGCGCTCAAAAGGTGACAAGGAACGGAAAAAAGAGCCTCGTCTACCGCCAGGAATGACCCCCCTCCAAGCTGCCATGTTAAGGATGGCTGGTCAAGAAGTCCCTGTTGTTGAAGACGAAGAAGAGGAAGAAGAAGAGGGTGAGGAGGAAGAAGAAGAAAAGAAAGAAGAAGAATCGGAAAACAAACAAGAAACTCTCCAGAGAGTTGCCGTCGCTCCAGTGTTACCACCACGGCCCCCTCCAGGTTTACCACTAGCACAGCCAGGTGTTGTTACCATACCCGGTGTACCACCAGGTCCGCCTCCCGGTCCTCCAGCTCGCCCCCCTCCTGGACCCCCACCTGGGTTCCCTTTGCCGAACTTTGCACGACCTCCCCTCCTTCGGGGAATGCCGCCCAGGATGCTTCCTCCAGGACCCCCACCTGGTAGACCCCGCGCACCTCCACCCGGTCCTCCTCCGGGTGTGCCACCATTGATCCGCAGAGCACTTCCCCCACACCGACTCCCGCCCCCGCCAGGCATGGGACCCCCTCCGGGCATGATGCCACCCAGGATGCGCCCTCCTGCCCCGGGTCAGCATGAGAACCCAAACGTCCTCAGTGCTCCTCCGAGCATCCACAAGCTGCCCATGAAGCAGGACGACATCACCGTAGAGAAGAAATCATCAGCGACGATAGAAGCCAAACCACAGATTCGAAATCTCCAGGCGGACGTCACAAGGTTCATGCCTACATCCCTAAGAGTCAAAAGAGACAAGGGAAAGTCGAAGGGACAGAAATCTGGGCAAGGCATGGAAGAAGAGCTCATTAAATCAGTGCCAGTGCCCAAGGCACAACCCACTGTGGCCACGGCAACCAAGGATGATGCCTACGATCAGTTCATGAAGGAGATGTCAGGACTCATGGCTGCTAAGGAAGAAGAAACATGAGGGATCTGGATGATTAAATGTAAACGTTTTTATTTTGACTTTTTAAAAAGTTGTTGTAGGGACAAGTGATACTTGCAGGCCTTGATCTTAACCGAGGCCACCGAGGCCATTGGCCTCATGCCCTGTTGAGTTAGCCAGCAGGCCCTTCAGAAAAATTGCACTGTCACTATCAACTTGGCCAGCATGCCCTTGTACAATTTCTCTGATTTGGCCAGCAAAGGCCTGCCCCGTTTTTCTTAAGATCAAGGCCTGTACTTGCACTTGTGCGCTGTTGTACGATCCATACTCAATGTTTGAACTGTTTCACTACGGTGCAGTGCTCACAGTACCTCGGTAAATTACTACATGAGCTGGAAAGCTGATGCTGGCTGCTCCAAGTCCAGACAATTTATAAACAATTCCGTCACATCTGCACATTTAATTCCATAGTGAAAGAGTTATAGAGAATGTTCCCAAGATGCAAGTTGAGGTCAGACAGTAAAAAGAAACCAGGGCTTAATTTTATGGCTCTGTTAACCTGGGAATTGTGCACGTACATCCCAAAGAATTCTGCGCTTCACGGGGGGGGGGGGGGGGGGGCAGTTAGCACAGAATTCCTTGGTAAGCAGAGCCATGGAATTCAACCCTGTTTACAATCTCGGTTTTTTTATTTTGGCTGATATTATTTCTTGACCAATCATCTCCCAATTTTAAATTTGATTAAATGACTCCATTAAGAAAATTGGTTTGAGGTTTTTATTTTAGATCGTTGGAAAAACAAATAGTTTTCATTAAATCGTAAAGTAACAGTACAAAATCAGGAAAAAAAAAGTTTGTTTTTCCATGAATGTTATCTTGTTTGCTACCGATGGAAGACCCATTGCTTGAAATTGTTTCAGGTGTTGTTTCCAGTCCCTTTATAGAATTTACCAAAGTTCCAAACTGAAAACCCATTTTGTGTTGCACATGACAGGTCGTATTGAGAGTTTTACATTGAAAATCGAAAATTTCTTATGTTTTCCTATTCCAGTTGAAGCTTTTTGAATGCGAGCCTATTTTCATTCAATCTGCTTTCCAATTAGTTCTGCAATTTGAATAGTCAGACATGCAACTGCCATTTGTCAACAACAACAAAAGTGCTAGGCACAATTCTGTGTATTTCAATTTTCAATAGCACAACTGAGAAACCAAAAATGAGGAAATCAGCTGATCAGCTGCATACTTGAACAAGATGTAATAATTGCACTGTGAATATAGAATTTTCTGCCTTTGATTTTCCAAGTTACAGGATGACTACAGCTCCAAGCAACTTTTCTCTTTATGAAATGTGTACACAGACTTATATCGTTCAATCGAAACCCTGTAGTGTGGTGTGGCCGAGGGGTTTAGTGCATCGGACTCAAGTTTAGGTGGCTAAGGCATCCCGGTCATGACACTTGTGTTTTTGAGCAAGACACTTAACTATAAAATGCTTCAAATTGGGGGAGAGGCAGTTTGTCTCACAATGGATTCATTTACCCCTCCCTGTTCTTAGCTGTGCTGTGAAAAGACATGCGTTTATATCTCGCCATGTCTTGTTTCTGCGCATTTGGGGCAGGTGTCTATCCCTTCAAAAGGTAGCCCACACCTCGAGTGGCCTTTTAGTCTTGGTGAGCAAGCTGGGCGGTTCGTGTTGTGGAAGTTGTTTGTGGGGGATAGCGCCCTCTTGCGGGGTAGTTGTGACACAACAGAACGAGAATGTTTTGCACAACAAGACTAGCGGCCTTGGGGCTTTGTGATGGGCGAATTGCATAGTATAAAATAAAAATATACGGACTCTGTCAAGATTTTATTGGTTTAGTTTTTATCAAGCAATAAACCTCAAGGGAAACTGATTAGGTACATTTTAAAATCAATTTTGGGGTAAACAAAGAAATTTACTGGAGAAGGATCTAAACCCGAGACCACCGGCTATACGTACCGACGCTCTACCAACTGAGCTATCCAGCCCTAATGATGGTGGTTTAGTTTTTAGTATGAAGGTGTTGTCATCCTGAAAAGATTGTATTCCACTTGAAATAACAACAGTTAAATAGATACTTATTAAAGAAAATGTGTAGTTTTTTTTTCCTTCTTGTGTAATTGTTGTTTTATGCAGGAGCATGCGTCTGCATTTAGCACCTCACACTAAACTAGTGTTGGTTTTTATTGTATTTAGCAAGGTGCTGATGAAGTTAGGATTTGGATAAACACTTGGCATAATCCGGCTTAACATATAGTTCAGTGTAATACAATTACTTCTAGTATTTTTCTTGGTAGGATGTCAAGCAAAGCATCGTGTATGTTCCACTTGCTAGGGTCTTATGTGGGGGGCCTTCACGTCTTGCTTCCTTTGTTATCAACATGACTATTCACTGGCAGAGCGTCTTGAAAGACGAAAGAAAACCGATCAATATTTACCCAATGTCAGTAACTAACGCCTGTCATTCTCAAATTCACAGAGTGCTGGGGAGATAAGTCAACTCCTTGTCTAGAGTGCTTTTCGATTTTTCTAAAGGAACGAAAAATCGTTTTTCTTCCAATTTGCAAGATATCCATGTTTTTGTTATCTCATGCGTCTTAATATAATATGTCCCATTAATGAAAACCATCTCAATCTAAGGACTTTGTCAAACCATGGATGAAGGCATGGTCAGACGAGTGCAGTGTTTACAGTCAACTTGGACACTGTCAACTGCAGTGGTAGTAGCGATGAACGTAACCTCCCCCTCGACGGCCGCACGCGCGACTGGAGAGTACCTTCGGAAGGAACGCTCTGATCCTTGCTCTATGCTCTGATCATTGCACCTGTTGCAGATTGCAGTGCACGACAACATAATATTTACCCTTTTTCCAAACAGTTTCTTACTATCGCCAGAAGATTATGTGACAATTGAAATGTGAATGTGTTTTCTTTTGCATTGTCTGATTGCCCGTTAATTAATTCGTGTGATGTGGCACATAAAAAAACCATTTTGTTCCAGCAAGATTTTGTTGCAAACTACTCAGCCCCCCCCCCCCATTCATTTTGCATGCACTCCAATAGCTGTACGATTTTCGATAAGAGAAAGAGGCACATCTTAAAACTTGTCAGTCATTACTTTTCCAATTCTTGTTTTTTTTTTGGTAAGTGATAGATAGATAGATAGATAAAAACTTTATTGTCCCAGGGGAAATTTATGCAGCCTTTTGACAGTAAAATACAAATAGTAAAAAAAAAAGAAGAAGATTATTATACGAAATGGGTAGTGTACACTAGTGTAGTAACTTGCCTGCCAGAAAATGCCATGGAATACACCAGCGTATATAACATAGTCACTTTTTTGTAAACTAGGTGACATGGTCTGTAGAAGAAAGGTATACAAAATCTCCCCCTACCCAACCCTACTGATGATTCTGCAGTAGCACAAAACAAGCAAACCATTGTCAAAACAAGTTGAGACGTGTTCACATGCAGACGTCAGCAGAACGTTTCTTTTGAAAAGTTCTCTGCTTCATTACACCATGGGTCCTTTCACTTTGGTGTACATCGTAGAGAAGTCCCTCCTCCGTATACACACACAGGAGTGACATCTTAAATATTTATAAGGATTAAAAAATAGCCAACTCGGTGACTCTTGATAACCCTATACAAATATTAATTATTCATGGCAAGCTTCGAGCCTTACATTGTATCCAACGGGTTCGAGGTAATGCTTTCGAGGTAGGCCTAAATTACTCAGTTTTTTGGAAGAGCAAGTTAAAATTGCATGGTCAAATTTTCGCCGAAAGATTTGTTTTCAAGATTTGTTTTTTTCCTCAGATCTTACATGTGTTTCCCCCAATCCTTTTTTGCGAGTCATTACGTCACGCGCGTTCGCATGTGCGGCACGCCCAAAGTTTTCGTTACTTTCGGTTCCAAAGCTGGCATAGGTAACTGTGTAATTTTACCAAATACATGTAACACTCATTCCTTCGTTCAATGACATTTCTTATGAAAGGAACCGATATTTCTTATAAGACCTTGAGTCTTTGCAAGACACTCGAGAAAGGCAAGTCCAGAAATGTTGTTCATACATAAATCATCAAAAACAAAAAGTTCAGTGCTTTTTATTTGGGCTCCTGGCACTCGATAGAGCCAGTTTTTGTGAAGTGGGCGTGACTTACAGTGGAATAACGTCGACACCAACAGGATAGTATCAGTAAAGTGTTTTGAATTTCACTTGGAAATTGTCTATCCATTGAGCAAGTCTATAGCTTATCAATGCGTCATCTTCTCAAGTTTCTACAGCCCCGGGTGAGACAACTCATTCTACAAGCGATTTGAATTCTTTAGGGTGAAGTGTTTGTTACCATTTGCCAAATGATGTCTCTTGAAAGTTGTTTTTATATGTCCTCAGTTCTTATGTGTTGGGGTTGTGACCATAGACTTACACCATGGGTTGGGGAATCATTGTTGTTTTTGGCCGACTCAATGTGACCAAACCGAGGCTAGAAGGAGAGAATAGAACGATCGCCATGACTGACATTGGACATTAAATAAAGGGGAAAACAGGGCAAACAAAGCGCTTCTCCCACTTGGCCAGAACGAGCTGCCGCCCACACCACTTTATCTCAGCCGTACCGCGCTCACTTGTGCTGTGTCATTGCCAGCACCCTGGATCTGTGGATTTACTCTCCAATTACGACAATGCCATTGGCCCTGTAGAATCACATGCCAATCACATGATCTAGACATTGCATCCCATGTATGCAATGTTTGATCTTTCTCCATCCATTGTCCGGCATTATTGACTCGCCCCGGGTCGAAACTCGACGTCAGTGTGGAAACGACAGCTTTCTGTCAACACGGTGTTTGCGAATCCTCAAGACAAGAGCAAAACTTATGTTTCAGAATGAATGAAGACATGCTATTTTTACATTGTAGAGCGTCATGTCTTTATTTGTTGAGCTACTTTGTCTTTATTCGTTTGGGCTACTTTTGTGAGAGTATATTATCGACTGTTTGCACGACATAATGTTTGTTCTTTTCGTAGTTTACACCATTACTATGCTGTTGTGTTTTTTTTAATAGTTCCTTTTCAACTTAAGCAGGACGAATTCTTATCAGAAATTAATCTACCCAGCGAAAGTAGATATCATGGTTACCCCATAATAGAAAACATAGGCCTTGCCGATATTCAATCAACCTCAAACCTTATACACAGTTCCCCAAAACCATTCCACGTAAGTAGATAAATAGCAGGACGAGTTCTTTTAGAACTAGGACGAGTTCAACTATACACAGCCTAGGCCTAGATGATATCACATGGTGTCAACACTGAAAACCGAAACAGTAAAACAAAACATTGCCAATGGTTAGGCCTAAGGTTGTGCTCCCAACTTCGAAAGGGAAACTGCATCCTCGGCGAAGAGATAATGGCCGTTGGGTCATTAAACCAAAGAAACGAAATGAGCTATGAAAAGAGAGAACAGTTAATACCAACAAGATGTAAAGGGGGCAACAACAAAAAAAAGAGAAAAAAAATATAGCTTAAAAAATATCTTTATTCTCTAATGAGTTTTCTGATTATTAAAACAAATGTTAAAGTCAGAATGTTGTCATACCTTACCGGTTTAATTTACGAATCTTGAATCGTTTACGGAATCTGAAAACTGGGGATGAAAACACTTTAAAATACTATTAAAGTATTAACAGATAAAAATGAAGAAAAAAAATCTTTTGGTAGATGGCCTATAGTAATTAATCGTAATCAATTCCGTTTTGTCATTTGGAATTTGAAGAAACAAAGGAAAGAGCTGTCGGCTGGGACTTTTAGATCTATGGTTTTGACGGCTCTTTCAGCCTGCTGTTACACTTATAAGGTTTCTTGTTGTTAGTGCGTGTCGACGTTATTTCTGCTCACATTCTTTTCCTATAGTAAACCGACCCGAGGAATGAGAATGAACAAAAAAGCAAATACTTGCTAATTGAAGACAATTCGAAATCTTTGTTGTATTAAGAATTTGACCCTAAAGTATTTTCTTGTATTGTGCTCGTCTAAGATGCATATTCAGTCTTCTTTTGGTGTTCTTTTCGCTGTTCTTTGGTACCCGGTATCTAGCAGTAGGCATACGGTAATTCAGCAACCAAAATGTCACCGCGGTGGAGTTTTTAACAGTTTTAAACGTGCTTCAAATTTGGAACCCTTGGAGAACTCATTTGCTGATGACCACGGACGAAACATTTCATCTAGGGCTTAAATTAAAGGGGAGAGAGAGTGCCAAGAAAATGTCTGAATTTTGCGGTAAAGTGAACATTGCCTTTCGTGGGAATTGAATGCCGTGGTACAGGTGGATGGACAGAAGTACGGTGAGCCTTTCGTGTGCAAACACCTTCGGTATGCCAGAAATTGAGTTAAATACTTACAAGCACGGCTGATTTATATATTCTGGTTGTTTACCTGGCCCATTTGGGGTTCAGGTGATGTCAAAATGTGCGCAATACCTTCTACAAAGTGGCTATATTTCTTCTACCGAAACTGTAGTTATGTTTTTTAACTCAGTGCTATAACATGACAACCGTGGAGACTGAATGAGTCACCTGATCTGCCAGAGTGCCAGTTAACCAACCACCGAACTGTAAAACTGTCTGGTCGAACAACCCCACCAAGAGCAGAACTTTGCACCAATAGGCCTTAAGATAACCACTGCGATGTGAAACAACCAGAACTAGAAACAACTGACCAACAAGACAAAAGAAATACACATGTACCAGTTTTCTAGAGCTGTATAGGGCCAATAAAGGCCGATTCAAACAACGGCTCAAGTTGGTTCATGTAACGGTTGCTTCAGATACATGCAGTTAAAGCAACGGCTGACTGATAGAGCTTCAAGTTGACGCCGTTAAATCAAATAATAGAGAACTAAAGCTTCAAGTTCAGCTCAGAATCTGAAGACGTTATCTCATCAAACTCATGATACCTCAACTTTAAAGAAGGTAAGCACTGTGACCATCCATTATCTAATTACTGACAATCATTAAACTGTTGCCTTTATTAAAGTTAAAATACAGGATTTTTAATTATCGATTGGGAAATAGATAAGTTTTAATCCGAAAGCTCGTTACGTATAAGTACAGGCTTACAAGTACAAATAGTCCTCCAGAGGATTCAGTCATTAATTATGTTGATGTCGAGGAGACTGCCCCGTTGAATATCCCACAAATCACCGTTGTGTTTTTTTTCGATTGACAGCAGGCGAAATAATGCCGGATTATGATAACAAAATCCGTTGCAAACTATAAACAGCGCATTAATAGAATTAGAAAACTAGAGGATGGAATCGACTTTACCGCGGCTGCCAAACAACGATGTACTTTGCCTTAAAACTACCAGACCATTTTATATCAAATCATAACGATCTAATATCTAATTGAGCCAGAGTTTCTTCTCTAGTTTAGTTGCCCAGATGATCCCAACTACTTTTCAAGTGATGGCTATAATTACTTCGGTAGCAGTGAATCAATAAAACAAACAGGATGTTCAATATTTGCTAATTTCACCCTTAGGACCAATATTGTTGATTGGGATTTTCTGGTTGGGAATCAGGCTACACACGGTGGCGTTAACTTCGGTAGCCGATGGTGATGTATTTAAACAAGAAAACAAAACATACAAGGACCGACCCGTGCGTGGGCATTGGGTGGAAAAACCATTTTCTAATTAAAAGCCAAGTCAATTTGATCAAACATCAATTAGGCAATATAGATGCTGAGTAGTTTTTAATTGCCAAGGTAGAATCAGCGTGACTGACCTTCTTATGAGGTTCCAAGTAAAATGACTTCCATACCCTGGGACTGTCCTGTAAATGTTTACTTAGAAATTCATAGGCAAGGAGACCATTAATGTCTGTGAAAAAGGTTGAGGAATTTTTAGGATGGATTTATTTAATCAGCAGAATAATTTTTGGCACATGCCCCCACCCCAAATTTCCAGTGCCCCCCAGGTGCCCGATGAAAAAAAATCCAGATACATTGTTAAAAAAACAACCGCAGGTGCCCCTCTCCCCAACCAGTGAATAATTCCTGAAACGCACTGGTGAAAGCCTTTACCCCCTAGGCCCTCTTGCCCATACAGGTGACCTCAATCCTTCACTATCCTCCAGTCCTGTATGTCACTACCCACTAACATGATAAGATTGGTAAGGCTGACCCTGCGATAAACAATTATTTGGGCGCTACAGCCCTCAATCCTTCAATGAGTAATTAGAGGATCCAGGAGAGTAATAGGGATGTAGCCAAAACTCTGTATCTATGAAAAAGAGGCTCAAACCTGAACCCCACCCCCGTATACTCCCGGGCCACAATTTACCCCGATTACGGGTCATGGGGCCCTGACCCAATGCTGGGTCAACATGACCAGGACTCTGTGTCAAAATGACCCGAAACTCTCCAACTCACGGAAAATTCGCGTCAAAATCCCCATCTTAATAAGTTTCGGGGTCAGCCTGAATCAGGGTCAGTTCTGACCCCAGAGTTTCTAGAGTCTACCTGATTGTTGCACAAGCTACCTTTAAGTACAGGGTTGGGCCTACACTTAGATGTAGCCAGCCTAACTTAAAACAAAATACAAACAACAACACACCTGAAATGCTAATTTTTTCTTTCTTTATAATCCATATAATTTATTATTTCCTCTCCAGACATAAATTGTAGACGATAAAAATAAAACGATATTTGAATGTGTTCATTGTGCACAAAAACCTCAGTTGGACGGACTTGTTAAAATGACAAAGGCACACGTTTGGACATAATATTGTACAGTAATTTGGGTACAGATTGCAGTCACAACAATACAAGTTCATTTTGCAAGTTGGTTAAGAATTGATTCAATTCATAAGATAAAATTTCATCTTCGATTTTAATTCAATTTCATTTCCTAGACTTTCAGTTTAATCTTGCAGATATGGCTTCATGTTCATACTTTAACATCAGCAGCGTAGCCACAGGGGAGGAGGCCTGGGGGCACGTGCCCCCCCCACAATTTTCCAGGCCCCCACCCCAGAACAAAATCCAAAGATTTGTAATCCATTAAAAACTATTGCCCCTTGGCCCCCACTAAAAAGCCATGCCCCACCCCTGTACCCCCTCCCCCCATTGAGAAAATCCTTGCTACGCCGCTGTTTAATATCTCTGTAGTTTAAGAGTTTAAAACCATCTAGTCTGTCTGACCATTCAATATTATCCATTGCAGTTTTGAATGATACGTACGCCATTCATTTCATTGCGGATAGTGAATGCATAAACTATTATACCAGTAGTAAACGCATGTACTCAGTTTGTTCTGTGTCACCATACACAATCCTTCAGGTTGAATGGTTTCAAATGGTTGGCCATCCAACTCGCTTGAAAATGTTACCTAAAGTAGGAGGGTTTTAAATATCAGCAAGAAATCAAACTGTAGGATACTTTGCTTGATGTAATTTCACTCCCCACGTAGTCCCCACGTAGACCCATGGAACATTCACACCAAGTTGCATATTTTAGGCAGAGACTTGAACCACTTACATGTAGTCTTAATATCACCCATATTTGGCATTTCTTTCGTGCTATAAGATATCCCAATTCCCCTAAAAAAGTTCAATTTCAAAACACATTATTGCAGAAATTAAACTCAGACAGACTAAGCTTTGACTTGAATGGTATAATGAATTAGCAAACTCAATAAATGTTTTTCCATTGATTTCATTTCAAGGGTATAAATAAAACAAAATTTAACTCACACATAGCAAACATAATGGCTGCTGCACGAAACACACACTGTACAAGTTTATAATATACTCTATGGTGATTTGCTTTAGGTTGCACCAGGCAAGACGCGATATTTACACATTTTATTAATGCACCATGCAGTCGGCTAAATATTAGAACACCTGCAAATGCTATGTGCACACTGCAAACAGAGAGAGTACCAGCTCCACTCATATCATTTATTTTACAGAAAAGCTGCCAAGGTATCAGGGAGGAAATTGTCACTTTTTGTCTGATTCGCTGCACACCAATATGATTTGAAGCACTGATTCTCAAAAGAAATATAATGGGGTCTGTCTATTTTTCCCACATAACCTGAATCTGTCTGCATAATTTAAGAAATGGTCCCAATTTCAAAGCTGTTGATCCCATAATTTTGCTTGGGGTTAAAGGCTATCCTGTAAGTATCTGCTAAGCAAGTACAGTCCACTCAAGGGTGTTGAATTACTGCTAGTTTCTAACGAATCCCTTGTCAACCACTCTGAGTGGTTACTGGGTTAGGGTTAATGTGTTGTGATTTTGTTAAAATTCCAACCCATTATTAGCAAAGACATACTAGACAAAACATTTTAAGCAAACAACATTCCACATACAGCCTGTCCACATTGTGGAGGTTGATTCTTCAGATTGCCGTCTATTTTTTGCATTAGACATATTTGCACAAGCACAAAATATTTCTTGATTATAAAAAGACATAGTTAGTTTAATTTGTCTTCTACTTGAACTTGCATGATTTATAACTGAATGTAAATTTGATGGATCGTGAACTTTAACAGACATGATTTGATTGATTTCATGGAAATCTCCCCATGTGACATTAGGCCAGATTGCTTGTTTGGACAATTTCGGACAACATAATAGGCACTGTGAATAAGAAAATAGAGTTTAAGTTTGTCTTAATGACCTCATGATGAGGGTAGAGGCTGTAGAGATAGGTCCCATGGCATGTCTTCACCCGGAATGCTCCTGAAATCAAGTAGATCTTCCATATCAAACGAGACAGGACCACCGGCTTCAGCCCAGGGATGCGACTGTTGGTCATTGATCGAACTGACCGGTGATGGTGGCAAGTCAATGTCATCAAAGAGTGTGCGTGCCTCCTCGGCTGTATAGTCTAGATCCCTGAATTGCTCTTCAAACCACGCGGGTCTTGGGATTTGAACCCCGCTGATTGACAAGTCCAGGCAGTCCTCTAGATTTTGCAAGCCCTCTTCACCCCCTTCATTAGAGGGTGGGGGACTGATCTGTAGGTATGGTGACACGCATCGGTCTTGCTGAACGTCATCCAAAATGTCCTCTGTCTTAACCTTGATCCCCTCAACATCAATCTCGGATTGGAAGATGGAGTTCCATCCAAAGTCATCCTTGAGGACAGCGCTCGGAAGATTGTCATCGGAATCCGAGAATTCGGAACTCCCGAAGCTGTTGAGCTGAAGAGGTCTGAATTTAAATGAACCATCCAGGTCATGAACCTTCTTCTTGGGGGCAGACTGTTTCCGACTGTGGTGTTTCTCAACAGGGTATGACTCGTAATCATCCAATGGCTCCACCTTGATTCTTTTGATGTTCTCCGTGTTGAAATCTCTGGATGAACTGTTACGGCGCTTCTTGAAGATGCCATTTTCCAGGAGGTCTGCATGGGCGGGGTCGATCTGCCAGAAACCACCCTTCCCGGGCTCGTCTTTCCTTCGCGGTACCTTCATGAAGCACTTGTTTAGGGAGAGATTGTGGCGGATGGAATTCTGTTGAGACAAAACAAAAATTTTCAAAGGTTTAGAATTGTCAATATGATCGACTCTTTTGGTTGATTTGATCAACTCTTTATTGAAATTTCTCCCTCACTAGACCATGAATAAAAGATGTCACTTGAAGTTCAGGGCAAAAGAATGAAAGTGAAAAAAGTGGTGATAAGTACTTGTTTAAAGTGCATGTTCTTCTCATCTTTTTTATGTCAACCCCTGTTCTTATATTAAATGAGTCATTGACAGCATTCAACATGCAACACCACAAAAATGAATTAGAATAATTTATCCCTAACGAGACACGATTAGTTTTTTTGTGAGTTTGATCAGTTTACAGTAAGCAAATATTTGCTCAATCTCCCTACATTGACATCAAGTTAGGGAGGTGTGAATGCGTGTGCAATGCCTGTATTCATAGACATGTGTGATTCATGGTTATGATCGCAGCTGATTAAATGAAAACACAGAGTATACAATATCACAAACATTTAATAAAAAAATAAAAGAAGCTACATAAAACATAAAAATAACATTGACAAATAAAACAAAGTGCAATTTGCCCAGGTACATATTATGAATTAGATTTCCAAATAAAGAGTAAAAAACATTCAAAGGACCTTGTTTCAGTTGGCCAAAATTCGGGTCCAGAATGCCCTACAGTTTTGTAAAAATCCTTGGGGTGCTTTATAAAAATGAATGAAAATCGGTTTATAAGTACATTTTTATAAAACCAAATTTTCACTGAAACTACAGTGTGTCATTCATTGCCAAAACAGAATAGTGTTTTACATTTTAAGAGAAAAAAACCCAAACCAAAGTCATATTTATGTTGTTACCTTGACAACAAAAATAATATCCAAAGTTCAAGGGTCACACAGACTGCAGATTATCCAGGCCACTGTATCACAGCCAGTCATTGGGGAGTTTACCAGTGTCTACGTGCCAAAAGACAAGACTCCTCGATCCTCAAACCCCCCACAGTGCAAAATGCAGAGAAATTTACGCAAAACCCACTCTGCCTATTTTCCAGGAGTTTTGTTTTCTTTGAATTGACAAATGTTCACGGCTTGATGATCTCCAAAAGGCCCATGCTGAAGGGGCTCTTATTGGATACCAAAACATGGGTTGTTTGAATAGAATCAATGCATGACTGAAGGTCACAATTTGTCCCCCGCTAAGAAATAGTAATAGAAATATGAAAATTGGACTGTATTGATTGATAATAAAATAAAAATTGTGAACAACTCCGTGCTATTTGAGCATGTTTCTTTCATATCAACTGAGTAAAAAAACACAATGTTGAACCACTAGTAAATAATATGCCGTCAAGTTTTCCATCACATTACACTGAGCTGTGAGGTAATGGTAAACATTACATGTACACCAGACACACATTTGAGCACCCAAAGAAATATTTCAGTTTCAAGAATGTATCCTCCCTCAAAAACGAAAAGAAAGCAGTAAGATATATTTTACTACATCCTAAACTTAATTACTCTATGCACAAACTCCTATACAAAAAAGGAGGTCTGTTTTTTTTGTCAACACTAGTTTTTAAAGGGAGTGCACAACATAAACAACAACATGTTCACAGATACACATAAAAATGGTCTTGGTGAAATACTTCCCTTGAAATATTTGTAATTGAAATACTATATGGTTTTAGAGAAATTAGTGAACATTTAGTTTTGATCTTACTTATTCCCAAACTTTAATTTTGTTTACAGTGAAAACAGAGATGGGGCCTTTAACAATTTTCTTGTGACTCCGAACACAGATTAAGCATAAACTTTTACAGGTTTGTTATTTAACATTCATGTTGGGTCCTACAAAGTGCAGATACTTATGTCGTTGACAATTACCAAAGTTGGCCACAAGCTTTAAAACACTGGAAGAAACAGTTTGAAATGAAAACTTTAGAAAATGAAATATCCAATCTTTGGACTTTGAAGATAATGTTCAGTATGAGGAGCGACTCCATCAACAGATCTGTGACATCCCATTTTGATAAATAGACTGTACCTGGGTAAATGTATTAACTTTACAAATCAACACAAGGGGATTTAAATCCCCTACAGGAGAAATTTGCATTTGAACAGGCAGAGGACTACACTAGTGGACATACCAAACAAACCCCCTAATCAATACACTACCAGTACACCAGCTGATTTCAATAGGTACAAGGTACAAAAGATGTGGTCTGGCATTTTGTGTCCCATGCAAAGTGCAAACACTGGGTCAGTCCATTCATAATTTAATACCTTGCATTGTTGATGAGGGGGAGGATTTACAGGCAAATCCATGAATTGAAAAATGAATTCCTAAACATTGTTGTGGGTCAGGTGCTGAGGAAATTACTTGAGAAATTGCTTATTTCCCCAGTTGCAATGCTCTCTGTTTTACTGGGTACGACGTGTTGTTCAGGACAGTCCAAGGGCATCTTTTCATGCAGAAGTGCATGTATTGTGAACACTTCCCAGAAGAGAAATCTCTATTGATTTGTAATGACAATGCTGGAAGAAAATGACAAATGGACTGGATTTATGAAATAAGAGACTTGTGTCTCTTCTTCCATGAGTAGGAACACGTCCTTCCATGGGTAGACCTTTATAATTTGATGTGCACAATTTCTCAGATTTTGATTGATTTTATAACTGATCCCCAACAATCTACTCACTTTGATGATCGCAACTGTATGTATAGTAAGTCTCAAAAGTCAAAAGCAAACCTACATGATGTAAACCAGCGCTCAGATCAACTGCCCACATGCCATGGTTGCTGGGATCATTGGATGTTTGTAAAGATACAAACTCATGAATGCAAACTCACCACATACTCTTGACGACCCCCACAATCTTTCCTAACAACTTTTCAAACATCATCCAACTTCCAGGTCAATTGAAACCTGAAATCTAACATGAATTATTCCACAAACAACTTTGATCTGCGTAAAACTATACTTTTTCTTTTACTACTGAGTCGGGACCATAAACAACAACAACAGCGATGGAGAGGAGGAGCCCCCCTGCCCTCCCCCAAATTAGAAAAATGCACAAAATGGTTCGATACACTAATTTCCCCTTCCCCCCCCCCCACCAAATGAACATTTCTCGTTAGGCCACTGATGGGGATGATTAATGCATTAATTTGCAAAGAGCAAAATCCAAATCCATCCATTATCCAAGAGTACGAAATATTGTTTCATTGCCTATTACCCTAGGACATTTATCACCACAACCTAGGTGCACTCAATTGCCTTTCTTTATCCAGGTCTGCAAACAACAGATATTTGATTTGGAAATTAAAACAATCTCCAGAGAATGAGGTTTCCAATTTTGGAAAACAGGTCCTACAGCACCTAGTTAATGGACATTGATTTGAGAATGCAGTTATTATAATACAAAGTGCAATTACTGGTTCTGTCTGGGACCATAAATTACTGATAATGCAATTTACATCTGCCCACATCAGGAATGAAAATTGCTTACTTCTAAACTATGATTAAACTAATTGTGTAGCCTGAAGAAGATTTATTTTTAATCTGACATCCTGGTCAAAGTAAAATGTTGCAGAACAGGTTCCTGTTTGTGACTAATATCCAACAAAGTGTTCAAGAATTTTAGTAATAGTACAGCTGACAAACTTTTAAAGTTGAATTCATGCACACCACTTAATGCCACGGTCTTTCATCATTTTATGACTTCAAATAAATTTAAAATTAAACTTCATTATAACAGCCCAGCTAGCATTTTACTAGTTGTAATTACCAAGTTCTAACTAAACATTTTATGATTGTTTTGTTCGCATTATCCTCCTTTAATATTTTACTTCCTGATCCTGTTATCTGTTGATTATGAGGGTGCTTCTTTAATTTGGGATGGTCAGTTCTGTTGACAATTGATAACCTTGTCAGATAAAAACTAAAGGATTCCATGTTTTAGAAAATTAATTCTCAATCCAGTATCCATTTCATGTTTTCCCGACATGGTAAGGACAATTTTGACAACCTTGTATTTATCTTTCAACTCAAAGTTTGACATGAAAGATACAAACTTTTAAAGGGACACAGTGCCTTCAAATGACTTCAAATGTTGCTGTTTGGAATTGCTCCTTGATCCTTTTTCAGAGTTGGTCATGCAATAAAACACCTACATGTGCAGTGTGTTGTAAAGAGTGTGCAGTGATTCATGCAATACCTTAAATGAAAGCTTAGGGGCCTATAGGCCTAACCTTTTTGAATCAATAAAAATAGCTATTTAAAATTTCACTCAATCTAACTACATTTTTCAGACAAATCAGCCAAAAATTGTACATAGCATCTTTAAGGACACATATGTAACTGAACAGTAGTTTTCAACAGTTTGTCAACACAATGTATGTATGTCGTACACACAAACGAACCCTATTCTGTGACTTATTTGACATTGATATTTTACGTTTGGACTGATGTCATGAGACATGCATGCACTGCATGCCGTGCATAATGCATTTACAGTGATTAATGTAACCACGTTGGGCATGCTGCTCTATTATTCATTTATCATTGATGATAATTATACTTCGAGTCTAGAAACGGGATATGAAGCCTATTAATTTAAATCACGGTCACATTATTGTGCAGCGTTGAATTTGAGGACTTGTGAATATATGAGCGCTAGACCTTAGTGACTCTACTACTAATAACAGTGTTTCAAATCAAAATCTAGCTTGTAGTAGACTTACAAATGCTGCACTGTGCAGTTCTCAGTCACTTGAATGCAGAATGGAGAACAATCCTACACTAGCCTAGTACAAAACTCAGTGTCATTCAAAAAGTCAAGTTTGCATTCAATGTCAACATCATTTTGACACAGTTCTGTATTTTAGGACAAATGGGGTGCATATTTACAAAGTGACCCCAGACTTGACCCTCTGCTTAAAACTCCACCTAACATGATGGTGTTGAGTAGCCAGAAGGGCACACTGGGTGTCTTTGTTTTTTTCAGAGCACCCTGTTTTCGGATTGAGACAGCCTACTTTAATATCAGTTACTTAAATGTAAAGGTACTGTAATTAAGCAATTTGGATATTGTGTTTTCCAATTTATAGCGAATTTCCCTGCTGAGTGTTAGCCTTTCGTCAAGGCCTTGCTGGTTTAGCTGTGTAGCTGCCAAGCCAATGCAACCGAGTGGCGAAGCCATGATGGGGCTTTTCCAACTTGATTTTGCGTTTTGTTTTTAAATAGGGGGCCTATTTATAAAGTTTCAGACCTAATTTATTCATAACTTATATAAATGCAAATATAAGAAAAGCGCTGAAATATTAACCAATCACAATGCGGATGAGGTTAATGCATGCTGACTTGGGAATGTGGCCACCCTAATTAAGTGTTAGACTGTAGGAAAGAAGACAATAATCATATTTACCTGCCAGCTAGGATCAGCCGTCTGATAATACTTGAAATTGTCCGTTATCCATTTATAGATTGCAGACAGTGTGATCTTATTCTTCTTGGATGCCTTCATGGCCATCCATATTAACGTAGCATAAGAATATGGTGGCTTCACATACTGATTTGTCTTGTAATCAATCTGGTCTATACTCGTCGTTGTGGTATGGTGGGTGCCGATGCGAGAGAATGCTTTGGCCTCCTCCTGCGTTGTCTTGGCAACCCTGACCACCCCATTGGGGTTCTTATGGTTCTGTATGGTGATGGTTGTGTTGAGGCGTTGGCACGCGGACGTCAGCGGAGACGGACTGGTAGGGGGAGTCGGCTGCTGGATGCGCATGATGCGCAAATTCTGCAGCCAGTTGAGACTTGTGAGGCTGTCATCCAGGCTTTCTGTGGATTCGTTGGCCCCCATGCTTGAGTCATTGTGTTGCGGAGGGGATGGATGGCCTGAAAGCCAGTTCTGTTTGAAGCGGTTTGCTGCATCCATGATGGGCACTGTGATCATTGTAGTGGCCATCTTGCCACACTATTTAAAGCAATCACTGTCAAATAAACATAATCGTAAACAAATAAATAAGTGTTAATTAAAACCCAAAACAAATTTCCAACATACACAGTAAGTGTAAGCAACTGACAGCCTACGTTCTTCAATGCAAACTGTCAGTGACTTTTGTTTAAGTTTGGCAAAGTCAGTTTTTTTTTTAAGTTTTAGTGTTTTTTGCACAACGAATGTTCCTAAAAAAAAAACTCAAGTGACCTATCAAATTTCACTGTAAAATGACATTTGTATTGGTAATAATTAAACCCATGATGACAATCGTGTTGAGGTGGTCATTGATACTGATGACAGCATTATAACAAACTATAGTCCATGTAGGGAAGCCATGAACTGTTAAATGCAAATTAAGTTAATTGAGAGGCCTTTCTCAGTTAAGTCCAAAAATAGCCCTTCACAAACTGTTTAAGTACAGCCGGATCCACAGCGCTTGCATAATCCACAAAGTAAACTTAACGGTGGTGAGCCCTCAGGCACTTTAGTTTATGAACACCGAGTAAACACACGGACACACCGATGGCGATTTAAGCAAAACTATTTCAGTCATACGAATCATGGTCCATGGAAATGAGATGACAAACCCACGTGAAAGAATGCGTCGCAAAGCACATAAATTTATAATGAATAACCCGGAAAAACATGATTCTTAATTTGTGCACGAACGTTCTGGAACGGCAGATTGCAGCACCATAAATATTAAATTGTACCGAATCCTTGAATGGTGCCAGTATTGCACAACACTTTCAGTCGAAGTTGAATTAAAAAATCTTTAAAATGACAACACATATATGGTATATGATGTCTCACCTGGCTAGTGTACAATACAGGAAGTAATACCAATTTGAGTATGGTTTGCGGTGATGTGTAGTTGTCCCACAAGAAAAGTGACGGGACTGCCGTCTTCCGGAGTCCACCTTCCCTGCTGATTTGTGTGTGACGACCGGCGACACCGAACTAGCGTTACTGAGAAGTTTCTGTCTGGATTTGCGAAACACGATCTGACCACATCAGTTTTAAATCTGATCTCCCTGGCGTTATCAGTTCTGGCTGATGGGTTTTAATCCGATTGCTGTAGCTGTTCCGACGATGAAGTATTAATTACGTTTAGCGTGGGTACGCTGTGTGCATGGCTTGCTGTCAGCTGGCATTCTAAACCATAACATGTGCGAATCATCAATATACCACACGTATAATGAATGGGAGCTTCCATCATAGCAACATCAAAACCGATATCAACAACGTCAAACGCGCTGCCATTGGTCGACCGTCGCTAGCCGAACAATGACCCAAGCGCCCCATGACCAATAGCATGTCAGAATTGTCTCCTTCATGAATAATAACAAAGTGTTCCTGCATAGTAATTTTAAATGATGAATAATAAATTTATGTTCCGTTCAGTACACGTGTGTAGGTATAAACACTTATAAATAACGATACTGCACTACAGCTAGTATGCAGGTGGGGGATAGTTGGCCTTCGTGTGTGACTTCCGTAGCTTACAGATGGTGGGGTTTCCGTTTCCATTTAGGGTGACCTAAATCAATATGAAACCAAAAATAATAGCGATAATTCTTAATATATCGAGAAAATAATTATAATATGACAAGTATTTTCCATATCTCGTTTTGCACAGCAGGCATTATTATCATAATCCACGTAATTATTGTTCAAATGTAAGTATTTACATTTGTATTAACGTGTATGACTGAAATATTTGTTTGTTTATTTGATTGTCAATAATGATAATGATTCGTAATATCTTATTTTTCTGAATTGTGCATGACGCTCATAATTGGGACAATTTTAACGTGTATACAAAGTCACACCCCTCCGCGAACTATCAAATTTACCGGATTGCTTCTTGTATTTTAAGACGCGTATTGCAGAAGGGTACCTTCAAATCATGGATGTGTAACAATCGGCTGTCATCGTCGTGTCTTCTTCTTGTTTTGTTGTTTTGTTTTTGTTTTTACCAAGCAGTTACATTTACACTGCCTCCTTTGGAAATCATCATTATCATCATCATCATCCTCCTCATCATAATTTTGTTTAGGCTGTGTTTATCCAGTGTAGTAGCCCTTTCCACGAGAACGTCATTCATCGCTGCCCTAAATGCCCATACTGTTCCAGCATAATATCTAATGGAAATGACCAGTTCATAATATTCGTATCCACACAGGAATCCTTGCACGTACCCAAATTTGCTCTATACCATCCCTCCCTCCCCTCATCCCCCAACCCCGGAAGAAAAAGATGCGCCATATCGTACTATTGATTTCCTTCTAGCCATCTCACATTAAGTATGTTGATCATTATCTACGTGCGTCATCTCTTTGATAAAAAATCCTTTACAAAGGATCAACGGCTTGTATACGTTGTTATAATACCGGGATGTGGTCTTCAAAGTTTGTCAAAAAGGATAGAGTAACTTTTGGGTAGGGGCCACTCAGGCTGGGCCACTGATCTCTATTATGCTGACAGCATAATAGAGATAGTGGTAGGGGCGGATCTAGAGAGTCGTTCAAAGGTTTTATGATGTCTGGCAGTCACTTGACACTGTAGGGCGCCCTCGTGTTGTAGGCCTACTCCACTGCAATTACAATCTTACATTAGTGTATGGCATGACAAATCACCATGCATTCGTAATATGATGGGGTGGGGGTATTTTCAGAGGCATCATGGTCCCCATGCGCCAATGTTCAGAGGTTTTTTTTGTGTAAAAACACACTTGTATCGGGCTTGCCAAAGATTTAATTCGGTCTTTTGTGTATCAGTGTCCAAAGTGGATCTGTCACTTTTGTGCTCCGCAAGTATTTTGGGACAGGCTGACATCGTGGTTATATTTCATTTTAAGACTCTATAAAACAAAAGGCAACATATTTAATTTATAGTAACTCTGTATGAAACTGACGTTTATTACTTTTTTAGATAAATGCACATTTTGGACATAACCATTGTTGTGTTTGTTCAATGTAAAGACGCTATACAAGAAATGCTACATACTAAATTTTAAATGACTGAGAGAAATCGGCATTCATTACCTTTTAAATGAATGACCATTTTCAACAACACCTTTGTTGTATTTTATTTTATTTATTTATTTATTTTTTTAATTTCAAGAAAAAAAAGACTCAAGCTTCATATACAATTTATAACACACGTGCCCAAATCACTGCTTATCGAGATCCAATTACGACTAAAAAGTGAGGTTGGCTTACTTTACATTAAGACAAAAACATAATTAGAAAACACACTGTTTATTATTAAATAACGGTTCAAATATTCTCCAATATTCTCCAATATCTTAATATCTGTTAAAGGGAAGAACATCATTTGCACGCATGAAACAAAAGTTACTTCCAAATAAATACAAAATCACTCTGAATGTACATATTTCTTATTCCCAATCCAGTGAAATCGTTTTGCTATTTCATTTTAAAGATAAATGAACTTCTGTTTCATTTTGAAACGATGGTCGGTCGACCATCGTTTGCATAAAAATCTGGTTTCGTTTGAATACCCATTCTCCATCTGCGTGGAAATAGACACCAGATTTTCGCAAATATTTCAAAAACGCTACCAACTTTTGAAACGAAATGTTCCCAGGTTTGTTTTATAGTATATAATCTACAATTATATTTGATTGAAACGAACACCAATTAAGTAATTTCCCTTTAATAACTTAACTTTAGAAATAAAGAGTTGCACAGCGTACTTAAAAGAAAGACTTACAGTTGGCTCTCCAGTTTACTCGTTGGTGTATTTATAGGTTATTTATTTATTTATTTATTTGTTTTGTTTTGTAAGCTAGGTTGACACTTTTTATTCACTGCCTTCGTCATCAACCGATGTCTGCTCTCTGTTATTTTCTCCGGTTTCATTGTCCGATACACCCACTTCGTCTTCACCATTTGAAGATGAAGAGCCATCGGAACTCCTCCCACTTGGGTTGTCATCTTGGATGGCATTGTGATTTGATTGAATTGTTTCCTTTTCAGCCCCTCTGTTGTCATAAACCACACTCTCTTTGCGTTCGGTGCTAGCGCCCTCTTGAATTTTGTCCATGCCATTTTCCTCATCATTGCGCGCTTCATCAGTGACCGCCTCTGAAAGTTTAGCAACGGCGCCACCTATCGAGCCTCGATGGCTAAATAAGCGTCCAGCATCCTGACCGGCTTTATTTATACTCATTCTCCTCTTATCTTGGGTAGGCGTCGTGCCTGTCTCCCTTACAATGTAATGGTGGCTTGTTTCCAAACCGTTTAAGGTGGTTTCAGATGCTTGATTGGATTTCTGGGATGCCCGGGTGCTCACATCCTCCAACGACATCATACTCTGTCGCCAATTTTCACGGACAACATCCATGTCAACTTTCACTGGCTCTTCCTCCAAAAGTCTCTTTCGGGTGTTGGGTGAATCTAACCCCGGCGGATGATCAGTGTCGAATGACGCTGAGGATTCCCCCTTTGAAACCCTCAAACTGCTTGCTGAAGCCTTGCTCAATCGTTGTCTCTCACGGATGGTGTCGATGTTGACATAAATCGGCTCTTCCTTTAGTTCTTCCCGGACCTGGTGTTCATCTTCCTCCTCCAGAAGTATCAATGGTCCTGGAGAGTCATTGTCTTTGGGTGATGCGGAGCCTACCCTCCCGAGAGAGGACCCAGATGTTGAAGACTCAGGTCTACCGGACACAATCTCGTGAGACAGGCGTCTTAGATTCAGTTCCCTGTCGCTCAGACTCTCACTTGGACGCCGTGTCAGATTCTCACCGTCCAACTCACCATGATCGTTATTAGGTTGCCTTTTCGATGATGGTCTTACTGTCGAACTTTCATACTGCCTTGGATTATTCGAACCAGATGTGACCGGGACTTCATCGGGTTGTGCCATGATGTACACTTTTGAAATCTCGTCTGATTTTGCGTCTTTCCCGCCAGCTTCACTTTCAGTATCATGTGATACATCAATATATTCTTTCGAATCAGACGGGACACGGCCTCGACTGAGTTTTGCTACAAATGTGTTCTTGGCTTCAATTGCCTTCTGCTTCATCGTGTTCTGCTTCTTTTTTGCCAGTTCTTGGTCGAATTTAATCTTCTGTTCCCGAGCCGAGAAGTCCTTATCAAAGGTGGCGTCGACCAGCATAAGGGTGTGATGGTCGAACATGTTTTCATCCCTGAGACACGCCCAAGAGTCAATACCAAGATAGTAAATGATAGACTCGTACATCATATCCAAGAAGAAAAACCTGTGTGTAGCAGATTTCAAAATGACAATGTTTTTATTTGCATGGCATGCTTGTGGTAGTGGGGATGGGGGAGGAGGTGTGGCAGAGAGGAATATCTAACTCTGCACAAGATATGAGAATGGGCTCTCAACCAAACAGCCTTTTCTTTCGCCACTAAGCGTGCCTTGGGCGTCTTTAGCTGTATTTGTTCATAATATAGTTGGTGTTGTTTTCATTAACAACTTTGTTTTCTACAAACCATTATTGACAACCGCTTACCTTCGTCTGCAACATTTGAAGCACGACAGGGCAAAGATGCCGATGATAAAACCAAAGATGAGTCCAATATTTCCAATGACAATATAGCCCACGACCGTCTCCACATCGAAACTGACAGCTAGAAACATACAAGTTGTGTAATGTTACTTCAAACTTGGGCCATAAATTCCGTTCGTGTACGTAAAAGGTGGCAAAGAAAACTGTAAAAAGGCAAAATATTGTTCAAGGGCTAAAGCTATAGCTACACACTGTATATTTAATACGTCCCTTTTATTTCTCTGTTTTCGATTTCGGACCTACCCTATTTTTGGCACTTGAACCTTAAAAAAATACTCCTACGACAGAAAGCTGTATCGGTAAATACTTGATTGAACGTTGCTGTATGTAAAAAAATGTTTAAAAAAAAATACTTCACTAGCCCAGGTGTGCTTCCATTTTACCCAGCTTCACGAGCAGGATATTGGAGGCATTGGCTGACTCGGTCAGCCACCAGGGTGACGTTATGATTCTTCAGGTGAATTGGGTCAATATAACATATTTTTTTCTTCTTCTTTCTTTTTTGGACCAACCGATCCTACTTTAATTTGAAAAAAATATTGGAATCATAGAATTAAAAAGGGACGCCACACAGAGTGACACAAATTAGAATCAAATCTTACCAAGTAAAGAAAGCAGCCTTAAAAAGAGCTATAATATCATAATATTTAGCTCGTCGTAGTGGGCGCTACCCGTCGCTAAGAAAACCACGACAAGAAAACGTGCCTGAAGCGTGAGCTAACAAGATTGGTACTCACCGTCTTGTGGTTCGTAGACAGAAACACCAAAGGCGTGAGTCACAATGGCCTTTCCTCGGTACCCGACAACACACGCATACAGTCCCTCTTTACCGGTGTCTAAGGCATGCAGAAGCAACGATGATACATACGGCTGAAAAAGATTCTGAAAATAACAATATTCGCCATTCCAAAAGTTGATGGTTAATAGTTTCCAGTGGTTATCTTTATTGAGTTTGTCGAGTCTGGTCAGATCTGCTGGACAATCCAAAATGATGACGTCACCTCTAATAGTTAAAAATGGCACGGGCGACTGTAAAGGAAAAAGACTGTATTCAAAAATACAATAATCTGAAATCCTATTCAAATCAGTTCAGTTATTCATTTTCAATTCAAATTGTGTTTCTATATAATTATACTTCTATGGAAAATTTCGAACTTAACAGGTAAACAAAGAGTGAATCAACAAAAGCCAGAAAAACCTTACTATTAACAGCGGAACAAAAGAGGTTTAGTTTACAAAACCCATTTTTTGCATTTGTAAAATAACAGCCTGTGTAAAATTTTCCTCGAGAGCGCACGAGTTTTCGCGAGACCTTTGACATCCGAGCACCTCGCATAGCAGATTAGCAGCTACAGAGGGTGCTTGTGGCAATTGTTTCATGAAAAGAATTTGTTTAGTGCCGATTCAATAAATTTCACCCATGGAATATGGTTTGAATGAATAAAAGCTTGGTTTTAAATTTGCAAACTTTCAACAATTTAACAACTTTTGGAGAACAATTTCTTTTGTAACACAGTCAGCCTAAATTCTCAATTTGACGCTCCGAGCTCCACTCAGTAGTTTTCCTAGTGTTGTTTTTGTCTTATTTATTACAATATAAGTTTTTAATACAGTCATTCCACCAATATTTTTGGGGCGGAAAAAGTGATGTGACAAAAAATAAAAATCACACAAAATTGCACCCGCATTAATCTGATGGCTCAGAGGTGCCCAGAAGCCCAATGGTGATATCTGCGTTCAAACAGTTGGTTTATTTTGTACGGAAAGAAACTTTGAAATGATTTTTTTTCTGTGGCAGAAGCCATCGCTCGCGAGCGTCTTATTATCTAGTACTTAAGTCCTTTACCTTGAAAATTTTGAAGTTGCTGTCGGTTTCAAGCATTTTGTCCCCGAGTATCCACGTGATGGTCGGCTTCTCGGTGTGGATATTGGCGTAGTTACACTGGAGTGCAACGCTGCTGTGACGTAGTTGTCTTACTTCGCGATAGTGTGCTGTAACAAGAAATTGAAATACTTACTATCTGTAGTTGTGGTGCCGTGTATAAAGTACAAAGTATTTTTATTTCGAGCGCTTCGAGAGTTTCTAGGGCTGATAAAAGCCTACCTGAAAGTGTTGTCGACTCCGAGTCGATGTACACGTCGTCCATATTAAGAGCAGCGTCCCGCAGCAAGTATTGATTAGTGTTGATCGTTACCTCGTAGAATGCCCCAACGTATCCCGTGTAACTGTCCAGCGATAAAGACAACGTGAGTATGTCGGCTGCCGGAACACCCCCTATGTCAACTCTTTCGGAAGACACAAAATTCTTCCCTGGGACGGCGAGTTGGATGGCCGGGCTGCCGTTTATCCGCATCTCAGCGTTCCCGCCAATGAGGGTCAATTGAACTATGACCCAATGTAAAAGCTGATCAGGGAAGAAAACACGTTTGGTAAACGCAACATTGTACACGCATAGGCATATATCAAACTGTAAAATGAATAATGTATCTTATGTAACATGGTTAAGAAGTTTTTTAAGAACGATGGGCACAAGACTATTGATGTTAATTTCACAAATTATTGCTCATCTCTTAGTTTACCATTTGTTTTCTGAGCGTTCATACTTTCAGAAATTGATGTAAAAAGTTATAATGCATCTAAAAACACTCCATGAACTTACATCCACTTCGATACTCTTTGCGGATGTGGTCTTCCCCCCAAGATTCAAATACAGGGTAACGTGTCCATCAATCATAACCAGTGCAACGAACGAGCCCGGAACCAGACCTGGATGGTACAGGATGAGACCGTCTGGAGCCATCGGTTTGAGAATCACTTTGACAGATAGCTGACCGTCTGTCGACGCGCTACACGGCAGGGTGGTATACTCCCGCCCGGTAAAGACGGTAACTTGCGAGTTTATGTCTGGATGGATAACAATAATATACCACACGCGTTACTCTTTCCTTTGTCCCTACTGTCTTAAAATATATCAATATCATCACAATGTCTATAACTGGCAATTTTCTCTGTGTTTTCTCTCTTAAACCTCTTCTTCACTTTAAAGCCTCCATCTTGAGAGTCGCCTCAAGGGCCATCGTAAAAATATAGACACTCAATCATGTCTAATATCGTTTCCTTATTAAGGCGGCTTGAGTTAAACCATTACAATGGTTTTATATTCAATAAATATTCAACCAATCTTCTGCTTAGCAGAAGTGAGCAGGATGCCACTCACAGATGGTACATGTGACATGGTATTTTGTCTGGTAACTTTATTCTGGTAAGCATTGCTTGTTGTGCTTTAGTTCTTTTCGTGCTTTAAGTTGCTCTAAGCATTTGGGCCTGAGAGAGCGTAATGTGAACTTTTATTTCAGATAAAGATTACAAGTCGATTCTTTATGTTAGTGCGTGTTCGATTGGCAATGAGGTTTTCCGTGTGATCTTTAACGGTACTGTGTCTCTGGTTGTTTTACGGTCTTACCTGCCTTCTCCAAGCCAACATTAAACGTCACAAAGGGTAGACCGATCCCAGTCCACTCTGCTTTAGCTTCGTGTAGAGTGTATATCCTATAATTCACTCGTAGTTCGGAAATCTCGCCCTCGAAACCTTAAGATGCATGCAGAAATGTCCAAAAAGATTGATAAATACTGACAAAATTACATTCCTAAGTCCCCAAAAAAAGATAGGAGAACCGCTGGATGCGACTAATATCTGTGCGGATGGTGTTGAGTTGAAAATGCTAAGATGCATGGTAATGATAATCAAGTGTGTGTTTTTTTTTATTGATTGTCAATTTAAATCTCAACGTTGTCATGAGAACACTCTGAACATGCTTTACAATTTGAAGGCGCAAGCAATCGGCGCTGCTGCATAGTAAGCC
Source organism: Marthasterias glacialis (assembly GCA_911728455.2). Taxonomy (NCBI): domain Eukaryota; kingdom Metazoa; phylum Echinodermata; class Asteroidea; order Forcipulatida; family Asteriidae; genus Marthasterias; species Marthasterias glacialis. The sequence continues at coordinate 24,527,297 of OU452227.1, read as the reverse complement.
AGAGTGACCCTTTGCATCAACGTCACACGCGCCTACTGCTGCCATGCTCGCCATTTTGGGAGTCAACTCATAATGTGTAAACGCCGCGTGATCTAAAATGCACACTGCACTGTATAACACACGGGGACATTGACTCCCAAAAATGACGCAACCAAGATTAATGTGATGATGACGTCAGGGGGTGCGTTCCACTCAGACGACAACGCAAACGTTTGCCAACTTATGCGCACGTTTTCAAACTTGAACGTGTTGAGCACAAAAGCGTTTGCAACGTTTGCAAAGATCGGCAAACGGTCTAGAGGAGGTGTTAGTGTATATGCTCACCAAGTTAAAAAAAGAAAAGAAAATGACAAAATCAGTCTTACCTACATATTCGGGCGCTGGCTTTGGGAACAGATGAGGCAATGCACCGCCGATGTACATGGGCTGATCCCAGTTCAAGTGTCCCGGTAGTGCGAGGGTGAAGTTATTGACGGTCGGGATGCCATCGTTTAATCTTAGGCTGGTGTTCCCGCCACTGACAGTGGCTTCAATGCGGTTCCATTCATTAAGGAGCTGTGTCAAAAATCATCCAAATATTGAAATCAAGTTTTAAAACTTGGCTTTTAATTTTCATGCATGAAGAAGTAGTATTTCTGCACTTTCTTAGCAGAGTTATTTTTCTACGAAGCAGCACGCACAAAATTACAGGAACGTCCTAAAGAGTATTTTGGTTTAACGCCCAAATCGTAGACTTACTACTTCTTTTGCGCTGAAAACTTCGCTCTCCGTTCCACCAATCGTAGCATACATCTTGACGTAGCCATTCGTCAACCCCACAGACACGGCCTGATCGGAGCCGTCCTCGTGACGTAAGGCCAACACGCCACTCATAGTTCTCGGCTTGAATTGTATGTACATCAGGAGATGTTTGGTGGGTTTTGATGCCCGACGGTACATCATGAACGAAGAGCCGTCAAATGTACGGACAATCTCATCAGTGGCTAAAAAAGAAGGGGGAAAGTGACAGGAAACATGACATACACCACTCGCGAATACCTCACTTTCCTATGAATAGTCTGCTTCGATCACCGTACAGAGATAAGTAATCAGTGTGTCTACACAATATTATTCTCTAAGTAAAACGATATATTTTAAGGAAAGTACACCAGTGTTTTTTGGAATAGTAGAGTCATTTCTAACGCATACACTGCAAAAAACTGGGGTGTTAATTTGATTCTCTTTGTATCTATATATGACAACACCAACATGATGTTAATTTTACCAACGATGAAGCAATTGGGATAACTAACACCATGTCGATGTTGTCACATGTAGATACCGAGAGAATCAATTTAACACCACAGTTATCGCAGAGTATAGTTTTCGATAAAACTTGCCACACAACGGATCTGTGGAAATTTAATAAAGTTCTGTGGCCATGTTTTAGTCATGAAAAAATGGAATACCTGGACAGGGTTGTGTATAGCAAAGCAACATTTCCGTGCCGTAGCCACCGCATACCTCGCCTGCTCCCGCAGGTGCAGGGTCGGTACACGTCCGGTCTCGCTTTACAACACCTTCACCACACGTCCTACTGCAGCCTTCCCATTCTCCCCAACTTGCCCAGTTACCATTCACTGAAAAAGAAAGCCACACCAACAATCTCACATAATAAAAGTAAAACTTGATGTTAAAATTTGAAAAAGTCCGTTGTTAGCGTTTGAAAGCTGAGCAAATATCTTTTTTTTTTTACCTGGACACGGTAAGAAATTGCACACGTTGATCTGGTTGTGCACTCCGTCACAACTTGGAAGAAACAGTCGATTCAGTTCACCCACTGTGCCGTGAGCAGTCGCACACACCCGCGTCCGTGTATTGGTTCCCCCGTCGCAGGTTACTGTGCACTGTGACCACGGGCTCCATGATTCCCAAGTGGGGGTGGAGGCTTTGTAATAATGGGGGTTAAAAAATTGGCCAGTTAAATTTTGATTTAAGAAAGTGCTTGAATTTAAAATGTTTTGTTTGTTTGTTGGCTTTTTGTGTGTACTTTTTAATGTAAACAATTGATGATTCAGCTAATGTAATACTAAGTGTAAAATATTATGGTCTCATTTAGGTAAGGTTTTTTACTGTATATTTCTATTTATTATACATTTTGTGTGCTGGGTTGTGTGTTTGTTTGTTTGTCTGTCTATTTTGTCGGGTGGGCTGTTTTCCAGTCGGTCTGTTTGTCATTTTGCTTGTTGGGTTTGTGTTTGTGTGTACTTTTTAACTGTAAACATTTTTGAATTTCAGATAATGTAATACTTATTGTAAATGTTTGTTCTCTTTAAGGTTTTATATTTCTATTAATTAAACATTTGTATGTATTTTTTTAAAACTAATGTAAAGCGCCTAGGAGCATATTTTATGGATTGGCGCTATATACATGTTTATTATTATTATTGTTTTATTATTAACACTAAAGCTGATTAAAAATTTTATTTAAGTTTATTATCAATTTATTTTGTTTAAAGCAATTTGAAGTAAACGGCATCGGTTACTTTGATTGTATTGATACGTTTTCCAGATTTAAAGACATTATACAGGATTGGTGAAGCTGGTGCAGTGGTCTTACTTACTTTGTCTGATTCAATACATACATGAAAAAACAAACTTGTGAAAAGTTGGGCTCAATCCATCGTCCGAGTCTGGAGAAAATAGTGAAAAACTTTTCAGCATGCAAACACATGTCCTTAATTTCGATTGTTGCAAACAAAATCAGCTGTTGCGTTTTTAAGGTTTTCAGAAACAGTTTTCTCGAGTATTTCACAGAAAAATTGGTTTTAGTGTAAACTTCATAAACAGTGAGAATTCTAACTAAAACTAAAAAATGATGTTTTCATCTTTACCAATCTTGTATAGCGCCTTTAAATATAATATATGTTTGTAACTATGATTTTATTTTCATTAAAAACATTTCTTTTTCTCTTTGGTTTAAATACAACACCTGTAATAAAATACAAGAGTTTTTAATGTGCGTACTGAAAATCAACATCTGCTGGTGGTTTTTGGTACTTATAACACTATCAAAAATGAATAAAAAACATAGGTCAATATAAACTTATTGTTGGCATCTTAGAATCTGTTCCTTTCTAATTAGAGTGGCTTTGTTTTACGGTACAGTTATGGGATACTTCATTATTTAAAAAACGGTATTAAATTAGGTCTACCTGGGCACTCGCTGACGATGCAGCTTTTCTTCTCGTTAGGCTCGCCCTCACAGCTTGTGCCGCCGAATTCTGGCCTGGGGTTACTGCATTGTCGAAACCGCTGCATCTCCCCGTCCCCACACGTTACGGAACACACTGACCACTCCGACCACTCGGTCCATCCACCGTCGGCTGTTGGAGAAGAAATCAGAGATACCTTGATGCTTAAATAATGTTTTCTCATGTGGTGATTTTATTTCTTAGTAATAAAGGTATATTATGTCATCGCATCGGTTTTTGGAAGAGTAAATTCGTTTTCATCCTCTAGCTTTCTCTTCCTTGCATCACTCATTTCTCAGTTTTTCTTCAGATATTTGTTTCCTCTTTCCTATTTTGACATTAGATATTTTCTAATTCTCGTTTTTTTGATAATTACCAAATCTACTTTGTCTTTAAAACAATGTTTGATACCCTATGGCTCTTGCCCTGTGTTTAGTAATGAAACTTGATAAGGTGGTTGACTATGTTTTGTTGTTGTTGTTTTTACCCGGACACGGTATGTCTTCGTTGCAAACCTCCAAGCCGTACAGCTCTCCCGAGCATGAATGCTTTTGCTCCGGACAGGTTCGATGGCGAATTCGCATCCCTCCATCGCAAGGGGAGCTACAGTGCGACCACCTGGACCACGCTTCGTGAACTTAATCAAACAAAATATGAAGAGGTTGATACCAAATTGAAGTCATGTCAGGATTGGTATTTTCTAATTGGGATTGATTGTATTGCAACTGTGATCAGGCCTCAATTCTTCTTCGGTGATCTCTGTTCCTCAAACCCACCTGGCAAAATGCGGAGCTCTGGGCTCTTCCATCATCAGCTGGGTCCAATTTCATGACTCTGCTTACCACGGAATTCTGCGCTTACGGCCCCTGTATACAGTGCATGATGCCATGGGTCATTTGTAAGCGCGGAATTTCGCGTTAAGCAGTGTCATGACATTGGGTCACGTGCACCGCATCTCCGGTGCATGTACTCTGCTGTATTTAAATGAATCGTTTAATAAAACAGTGTGAGTTGGTGACTAGTTTTTAATGGAACATGTATTTATTAACTTATAACATACGTTGCTGTTCTTTCGGCAGTCCCTCACAGAACGCTGCATAATGGGTGCATTTCTTAACCATGGACGCCTCCCCAACACAGTCATTCCCCTCCCCCTGGGGACGAGGGTTGTTACATGACCGCTCTCTCACCTGACGTCCATGGCTGCACATACCCGTGCACACCGTCCATTCGCTCCATTCACTCCAGCCTCCTAGCACTATCAAGTAAGTCAAAATAATACAAGTTTTGAAACCAAGTTCGCTTTTTGATTTGTATTCACATTGTCTTTTTTCTATCAGGTCTTTGGTCTAGGTACATTTGTCACTTGTCTAATGTTTTAGAGGAGTGGGTAGGGAAGGGATGTGGTGCAAAATGGTAACTTCCCACCCTTGTTCTCCTTGTGAATTTATCGACCTTACTTTTTCTTTACCTGCAGTCATGATTTTCGTTTTTTTATATTGGCTTAAAACTGATGAAATTATTTGAAGAACCAAGTGTTGCGGGCTGTACTATTCTAAATTACCTGGGCACAGACCAGATCTGCACGGTATCTCGCGAGTCAGTATTGAAGCTTCTTGCCCGTTACCCACGTCACACGCATCGCCACCGTGACACCGTCTACGTGACGTTCTTACCCCGTCATTGCAGCTGGTAGAACACTCTGTCCACATCGACCAAGGAGTCAGAAAAATTCCAACTGTGAAAAAAAACAATAAAATAAAACAATTGCAATTAGTGTATCTATACCAAATCCCTTTAACACAGTTGCAATCCTTCCTTATTAAATGATAATGATGGTTTCAAAGACAAAATGGAAAGTCTGTATGGTTTGTACTTTCAGAATATGCATGTTTCCAATCCCGGCTTCATAAGAATCGTGTGCGAAATTTTTCTTCATCGTTTCTGATCGTACGTATGGCCTAGTTTGTAACAAAAAGTGTAGCAAATGAATGGTACACTCACGCAGACAATGCTCTACATGATGAATGACGATCCCAACATTTTATATCTCTTCTAGATCCAAAACTTACATTACTGCCACACTGAGTAGACAGAGCTACAATTCAGCACACTTTAAATGGTACACTTTAAATTGGTAAGATTGAAAACATAAATGTTCATAGATTTGCACACGACTTACATGGTATGGTGGAAAACTTCACCTGAAATAGTTTTGCTTGAAACGCTTCAAAGGTTTTTGAGAAATGAGTGAAAACAATTTCGGTCTCGCGGGGCCAAAACCCGACCAATTGCGATGACCAATTTGAGCCTGAACTTTCACAGGTTTGTTGTTTTGTGTGATAAGTTGGGTCACAATAAAGTATGGATACCGGTCTTCGACACATACCAATGTTGTCCATGTTAAATCACAACTCAGCTACATTTGAGAGTAGGTCCTATTCGTTGACTCACCTGCCCCAGCGCACGTATCATCAAAGCAAGCACCTTCTTCGTACTCGGGTCCACTGCAATGATGTCCGCCGTGGCGTGGCTGCGGGTTGTGACATCGCCGTGATCTGTACGCCTTCCCGGTACCACATTGAGATGAGCAGCTGCTCCATGGATTCCACTCAGACCAACCACCGTCAACTAAGTTTTTTAAGGGGGAATATTGATGTTATAAACTTAGTTTGATTTTTATACTAAACAGGTATAACAACGACCTGTACCTGATGACGTCACTTTCAGTGGAAATGCTATCCTAATTTTCAAATGTTCGGGACAGTCTTAAACCTTTTGAAGGTTTAAAGGTACTTAGTGGTCAAATAAATAAATGCTACCCAATTTCGATACCATAAAAACATGATGATGAAGTAGTTAACGTTGATATTTAGTGTAAGCGATGGCTATCGTTATTTCAAAATGGCAGACTACAGAGAAAAAAACTGCACATGCCATTAACTTGTCCTCGAAACCGCCCAGTGAAAAACCACAACGGATTCATTGTATGAATGTGATACTCCCCACCCATGGAGATAACTAAACATCTTTTCCAATTTTTTATAACGTGTTAATTCTAGAGCCAAACTGTTTCCTTTAACGGATACATGACGTGGCAACTCACTCGCACACCCTTCCAAATGCTTGTAACAGTTCAAGTTGGTCCAGTAGGTATCCTGAAAATGCAAAATTCAAACTTAAATTCAGCTCGACATCTACAAAAGTCAAAATAAACTTGCTTTATAAACATTTCAAATTACCTTTACGATGATAAGGCCATCTTTGCAAAAAGAAAAACAAATAACTTTGTTGTATTGGTTGCTTTGCGGAAGTGCAATAGTATGGCAACTAGTAATGATACCATTGTAATAATTGAATTGCTCTATCATTCATGCTTCTAAAATTAACTAGATGTGCTTCTTGTAGGCTTCATTTATTAATATAAAGAATGGCGGAACAGTAAATCTCTTTGTACGTTACTGTAAAGGGCATAACACAAGCGATAGTTGTAGTACCGCAAGGTTCCGTGGTGTGACCATTTCCAGTACTTGTTGATAGCTGCAGCGTCCAGTCATACACATGTCTCTTAATTCAGCATCCTCCTTGTTGAACGGCTCCATGAGCTTCATGGCTCTCTCCTGTACGGAGTCCCCGATAGATTCACCCACTGTTTTACAAAGAAACCCACCGACAGGTTAATGTTTCATTCACTGCTGTCGGGGTGTTACCTCACCTTGTCTTTGACATTGATCACTCATTGGCAAAGGAGTGGATGGGCTAGGCTGGGGTCATCAATATTTTTTTTTCTTGAAGATTAGGAGTGATAATATTATTTACTCATGACTTGTGTCATGTCTAAATTTACCAGCTCTATTGGTACGATTTTTTTTCTCTTAACCTTTTTGAGTTTGTATCTATAAACTGGAAAACAAAAACGTCAGGCCCTGGGTTGTGGCATTGCGCTGCATGTAAAAACAAAATATCAAAGGAACAAGACAAACTAACCACAACATGGAAGATACTACGAACCAAGCTGCCTATGGAAGAAACGCTAGAAACACAATTGCTGAATTCATGGTTCCAAGTTTCTTACCATTCTGTGGGCATGCCATAATCACTCGACAGCTTGTAATGCCGGTAGTCTGGCCGTGACATCCATTGCCGCCGTTTTTTGGTGCGGGCCAATTGCAGATGCGCTGTCTCATCTTGGTTCCGTCCCCGCAGGTCGAGATGCAGTCTCCCCACTCACTCCACGCGCTCCAACCTCCGTCCACTGTCACAATGATTTACAGAATGATGCTTGATGATAACGCAGTTAGGAAATGATTAATGACAATATGCGGTTCCCACTTTCATAAAGCTATTAAAATGAAAATATTGCCAAGCAAATGTCCTTGCTAAGCAAACGATTAACTGGGTACCGGTTGCAGTAATGTAAACTTTGTTGTATTTTGGCTGGTAACCTGATCTCAAGATGTTTTTCTGTGAGCAATTTTGTTCGTGCTTAGCAGTTGTTTGGAATTCGGCTAAGGCCCTCCGCCTAAAACGGACAATGAGCACCGAGGAGTTCTAATTTATCAATTTATACACCTAGATGAAGAGTAGCAAATAGTTTCCTTTCGCAAGGGCACAGTACCACAACAAAACCATGGCTTATTTGAAAAGCCCCCAAAGTTACACTATCGGTCCTTTTCATAATCATTATCACTATCTTTACAACTCGTATGAGATTTTTTTAAAATTGTTTTTCAACAGCTTCGATTTTCATGTCTTCAACGTATTGCTGGTGTATGAGGATGCTGCATATAGTTTTTTATGGTTTAAACTGACAATGTTTGTCAAATGAAATTTATTGCGTTGACTAGGTTGTACCAAGTGTACACACCAATTAAGTTAAATGACATTTAATGAATCATTGAAGCTGCTTGGACTGAATAAAGAACTTTATGCACTGGGATTGAACCGGTGAGTACAGGAATTCTGTGCTTACGGCACCCAAAAGCAGTTCTATTAAATTAGGCACTTTCCTCGGATTTTATAGAAACTAATTCCAAGATAATATCAGTCAGACTTATTACCTGGGCACATGAAGGGATTATCCATCCACATGCAGGAGTATGTGTGCCAGAATCGATTCAGCACCGCAGTGTCCACGGGTTCCTCCCATGTGAAACCCATTAGGTCTGCATGGGTGCAGTACCTCTCGTTCAGGCACAGCGCGCCGAACCGTAGCCGCTCTGACGGCTTGAGGAGATGCAGGGCGTCCGACATCTCGGGGGAAAGGCGGCGAGCATTAAGACCTGTTTCGGAATCGAGATTATTTGAGAATCATGGAAGAGGGTTAATTGTTTGGTAGGAGTTTCTTACTTCTTCTCACTTTTTTTATCTCAGTTTTCCAGACTGTTGTTACATTGATACTTAATATTAGTGTCGTTGGACTAGTGTTTACATCATCTCATCTGTTGTTAATTATTTTTATAGTAAGCAGGTACCAGTTGGCATTTCCATAACAGGCTTAGCTTAGACTCGGTCCAGGGGTAGTAGCCATGTGTAACGACATGGTGAAATGAAAACATGTCTTGATATGTATTTGAAGTGGCATAATCAGCGGGGGGGGGGGGGGGGGGGTGGCTGAAGCCCCCTCTCGCCCCCCGAAGAGATCGAAAACATGCAGTCACTGTAATAAATGATTCGATACAGAAAAAGCCCCTCCAAATTGATGTTTGCCCACGCTTGTCCACCCCAAATGAAAATGTTTGGTTACAACACTGAATTAGTTATCTACAAATTGCATTGTTGGATTTTATAAACGAATAGGTTTTTCACAAAAATCTGGACTTACCCAACGTAAAGTGAATGACTCCAATGATGACGTAGGCAAAATGTTGCAACCACATCTTCCATTTAAATCACTAAAGGCTTCACGACCGTTAGCATGCTACCACATGAATGTTAACCCGAGAAAAACTACAAAATCATTCTTTTTCACATAATTTCACGGGAAAAAATCAACGTGGCACAAACAGTTCGGCCACCGTTGTTCAGCCCCCGTTGTTCAGCCCAAGCTCATCAAACTTCGCCGTAAAGTGTTATTGAGTAGCGAACACATTACAGACAGCCAACCAGAATGAGTTTTTAAAATGAATTGGTGAAGCAGAGTTTCAAATTTGTTAACGAGTCATACAGACATGGCGAGTAACATTTGCGCTAAATGTGCATTTAACATAGTTTCTGTTTGAATTTTCAATATTTTTCAATGCATGCGCGCGTTGCTCTGGGCGCAGTTTATGTTTTCTTAGTAACGCCCGCGTAACCAAAACGCAACACCTGGTACGTATTCTTTGGAGTATTTATGACGCAAGCAAGTTAGGTATGTTGTTCGTAACGGGCCGCGTGTACTTCTCGTTAAACGCGCGTACACGTAGCACACAAGGTCATTGGGTGGGGGCGCACTACGGCAGGGAGGTGATGGAATAATTGTGCATAGGCGTATGGGAACTCTGGTTAATGGGCAGAGGGTGTGATTTGCCCGGAATTTTACACCGGTAAAAACACCAAAGTACCAATTCCTAATAAAAAGTATTTCCGTGTTTTGTTTGTTTGTTTGTTTGTTTGTTTTTTTCGGGGGGGGGGGGGGCGGTGAACTTCCCCCTGCCCACGGCTCGTACGCCTTTGGGATTGTGCCTTTGATGATACAAGCATGACATTTGGCATAGAGTATGTCATGAAAAAGGCATAGGGCCATCGCTGATTAATTTGTCCTTTGAAAAAAACTATAGGTACAATGACAAGTAATTTTAAAAATGTTCAAAACGGCTGGGAAATATCTTTCTCATGACATACTGCTTATTTGAACAGCCTCCATACTCGTCTATTTTTTTTATTCTTCTGTATTTGTTATTATTAATGGGTCCACCAGATTGGACCTAGTGTAGCTTAGGCTACTCTCCGTTGTTGATTTATTACTTTCGTTCGTTTACAAACTGTGTCTATTGATGCATTTAAAGTATGAAAGAAAATAAATGTAATATTGAATTGAAAAAAATATTAAATAGAATACTCTGTGTGCCAAATTCCATCATCAAAGGCACAATTCCCCCAAATATTTCCTTTATCTGTCCCACCTCACTCCTTTTGCATATTTGTAGATTTCTTCTTTGTGTGGTACTGGTAGATTTCGAGCACACTTCGAACTCCTGTAGTATTCGGAGAAGTGATACCGTAACCTTTTTCAACTGTTGCTTTGGTTAGATAAAACCTACATTTTACCCCATGATTAACCGAGTAAAGGACACTGGCTTTCTCTTTTTGACCATCTTTATGAGACATTCAAATAACAATTTCCTGAGGACAAACACTTTTGAGCTTTCTGTGATCAATCATTTCCTTTATAAGTAAAACATATACAGAGATATGAACGATGTTGCTAAACCGTTTCTATAATATACAACTTTTTTCAGGGGGGAGGGGTAGTTTCTCTGCTTTACTCGCATCAAAATAAAATCCTTAAAATTATCTCGTTAAATATTTTTGTTTTTAAAACAAGATTTATTTTCCCCACATTACCATTAATTTGGTCAATCCACCAATGTATGACAACTCTGTATATTCAATAACTTTCAATTCTGGTAAGAAAAATAATCCACAGAGTAAAGTGCACTATATTCATTAGTTAGTGGAAGCAATTTTAATTACTTATGTCATATAAAACAATTCCAGCATGGTAAAAAAAAGATGAAAATGCCTTGAACTATTTCAACAGAATATTTCAAAGAAAACGTTTGGCAAAAGTAATAATAATAATAATGTGCCCCCTTGCCCCCTTGGCTACGCCGCTGGATGGGCGTCTCAAAGCGCTTTTCCTGCAAAGTATGCAGAGTTACATTTTTGAAGTGCGAGACCTGGCCAATTTCATAAAGCTGCTTAAGCACAAAAAGTAGCCAAGCACAACATAATTATGCTTACCGAAGTAAAGTTACTGGCCAAACTACCATGTCACATGTACAATTTGTGACTGGTATCCTGCTCATATCTGCTCAGCAGAAAAATTGTAAGCAATATTTTCTGCTTAAGCAGCTCTATGAAATTGGGCCCTGTTCCTTAGGTGTCTTGCTTAAGGACACAAGTGTCATGACCGGGACTCAAACCCACACTCTGCTTATCAGAGACACCAGAACTTGAGTCTGGTGTTTTTATCCGCTCAGTACAAAAATATAGGCCAAAAGTACACAAATTTGGCCAAAAGGAGCTTTAAACACTTTATAGTTTACACTTTATAAGTAATGTTTAATGATAAAAATAGTGTTTTTATTACCATTATTATAACATTTTTCTATGGGTGTCTAAAAGCACTCATTATTGACAGAAGGAATACAAGTCTATTTTGAAGTGAGACTGAGACCCATTTATATTGAACCCTGTAAAGCTATACAAGGTGCTGTGGTGCAATCAGCAGCCAACCATGCCAGAAACATTGGGGTGAGCCCCCTTCTCTTAACGGTAAAAAGAACACTGGGTTCTTTAATGTGCATTACACAACACACAGGACCAACAACTTTATGTTCAATCAAAAGGACAAAGTAATAATGAGGCATGTTTGGGTGACCCTGACCTGAAACAAGTTTCTGATGTAAAATTCTCTGACCAAAACAATTTCTGTAAGCTATGCAAAAACGGGTCGGTGACCAGAAACAGTTTGTGAAGTAGGTACATCTCTTGAAAATTAATGTCCTTTGTTAAAGTATACAGCCTTCATTTTATTTTTTAAGTAGTGGAACTTAGTACGTATAATTTTATCGACATTATTGGATTGGTATGCTTCAAGGTTTTTCATTTATAAAAGAATTCTGTTGACATTCTGTGTTAGTTTGTAGAATCCGCCATCTTGAAACCAAGCCTAACTGAGCCAGCAACTCAGGTGCTGTTTGGTCGGAACAGCTGCGTCACCGTGGCTGAACTGAACAGGTTAAAATGCTTAAACAATAACCAAAGCTCAAACATGTTTCTGGTCAGGGTTGCCAAAACACACCCCTGGTTGAGATAAGTGCTCAAAGACATAAGTGCCATGAATGACATGTTGGAACTCTAATATATATGTTTCAAACCCTGCTTCTCTTCAGAACCAACACGTCTCTCAATGGTTGTTACCCATAATCCTACTCAGTTCTTTGAGAAGTTTATTCATTTCTGGTGTCAAGGTTCTGCTTCTTCGAGTACTTTTCACTGGGCGGTTCATTGTGGAGATCAAGACACTGCGGTCCGTTGATCACACCCTCAGGGAAACACTTCCAGGGATCATTTGTAAGATGTCGCCATCCACATATCGCCTTCTGCATCTCAACCATCGTCGTCTTGTGATCTTGCTGGTCGGCCAGGTTGACTGTTTCTGTGGGATCGTGTAAGAGGTCGTACAACTCCCACTCCGGTCGGTAGTAGTACTGCTCCAGCGTCTTGAACCATTTTGTTGGTTTACCAGCCGCGGTGTTGTTTAGAATATCTACAAATGTTGGGCATGATGCAATATCCTGAGCCATGGGGTATGGTGCACGGTAGTTCATGTTATGAATGAGGCGGTATTGCTTGTTTCGCATTACACGCATCGGGTATGACATTGTTATCTCGTGGAAGTCGTGGCTGGAGAACACAACATCCCAGTCTTTTACCGGCTCAGACAGGGTGAGCGGTAACATGGATTTACCGGTCAGGGAGACTTTTTGCCTCAAGAGACTGTAATCTGGAAACTTAACCCCGAACCAGTCTAGGACAGTTGGCACTATGTCAGTGGTACTGGTCATTGCATCACTGTACTGCCCCCAGCGGCTCTTGCTATAAGGGTTGGAGATCATCATGGGTTCACCCATTCCTGTTTCGTAGAGATTGGTCTTGGCATTGGGGAAGGGGATTCCATTATCGGCAGTGTAGATGATGAGCGTATCGTTCAGATAGCCAAAGGATTTCAGTTCGCTCAAAAGCATGCCAACGCCTGTGTAGCAAAAAGGAAATGTAAAAAAAAATGTATAAGTAAACGACAATAATTTGCAGTTTGAAAATGAGAGTACGATAAAAACGGGGTATGAAACTCTCTAGTCTCCTGACATTGATTAGAACAGGTTTATCTCACTCACTGATAGTGAAGAAAATTAAGAGAAGCTGCCCTGGATCAACTCAATGCTGCGGCAGTAGATAAATAGCAGAACTAAGCAGGATAAGTTCTTTTCAGAACTAAAATTCTACTCAATGAAAGGAGATCTATATATTAAGTGTCACATGGTGTAAACATGTTGTCCCAAACCAAAGCGTTGGTGATAAAAAAAAAATGGTAACTTTCGAACAGTAAACTGCAGCCTGTCTTTTAACCAATACTAGCTTAACACTAATCAACCAAATACCTGCATCCATTCTGCTGATAGAAGTATACTGAGCACTTATGTCTTGTCTGGTTGCCATGGTATCTGGTAAATACCATGGTACAACAACATCAGCGGGGTAATACTTTGATGGAGTCCAATCCTTTATCAGCCCCATACCCGCCTCGCCATTGCCAAAACGCTCTGCGAATTGTCCATATTTTGGAATATCAGTTGGGTCTGCTCGGTGAGGATCTTTGAACCCGATGTAAAGAAAGAAAGGCCTAGACAGAAATAAAGTAAAAAGATTAGGTACCTTGGTCCATTCGACTGATTGATGTATACTGTGCGGCAATATCAATGCGGGTCGCAGGAGTGTCTGGTAGGTAGGGTGGAACGATCACGTCTTCGGGTTTATAGATCAGAGGGTGCCAGTCTGGAATGACCCCCCGCCCAGGTTGTCCATTACCCCATTGCTCACAGAATAAACCTAGTTTGAGGTTACCACAGCGATGAGGATCATTGAATCCAACATACAGCATGAAAGGTCTGGTGAAGAGAAAATATGGCATGCTCAAATAAAAGTGTTCATCGAGTGGTAAATATTCAAACAAAAATTGATTTTGTATCAATCGGAAAGCTTGTTTGTATACCAGCATACCTCTATGAAACCATCTATTTGGACAACATTTTTCAAGTTTGAAAACTAGAGAATGGGATTTCCAAGAACCAATTATTTACTTTTCCTTTTAAAATGTTGTCCTGTCCAAATGGCAACTGTGGAAGATGACCGTCTGACAGTAGCCATTTTTTAGGCTGCATCAAAGTCATGTATCAAACCATTCCATTTGTGTTCCGTCCCAACTTGTAGCGTGTCGTGGCTGAGCAGTTTGGTGCATCGGACTCAAGTTCTGGTGGCTAAGTCATCAGGATGTGGGTTTAAATCACGGTCGTGATACTTGTGTCATTGAGCAAGACACTTAACTATAATTGCTTCAAATAGGATTCGCAACGGATTCATTTACCCCTCCCTGTTCTCAGCTGTGCTGTGAAGAGGCTTGTCTTGTTTCTGCACACTGGGGCAGGTTTCTATCCCTTTTGTAGCCCACACCTCGAGTGGCCTTTGGGCCTTGTGATGGGCAACTTGCATAACAAAAAAACTATAAAAAAACTGTAGGATTGGTAAGGCAGTGTCTTTAGCGCGTCCTTCACTGGAGCGGGCAAGCGCGACCACAGTTGGGGCGGTGACGGCGCCACCACGCGGCAGCGGGCAAACACTGTCTGCCTGCCTCGTGTGTTGGTTCGGCCAACCCAACCTAATATTACAGGTATGGATTTTCCTTGTTTTAATCATTATAATTGCAGAGAAAACTATTTGCCCATGACAACTTAACTTTATAGATGCCACTCTTATGTTGAGATAGTTCAGAAACCTGCTTGGGGCTTTGTAACTTCCAGATTTTGCATTGTTTATTTTGGTCCAAGATGGCGCCGCCCATGCCAACGGTGCTTTATGCTAGAACGGCATCGCATGTTGAGGGTATTTTTGTGTAACAAGGTCACGCATATTCTCTTAAAGTGTGCTTGTGTCAAACTTACATTAATTATGATCAGGTCCATGGTGTAGCTCTGTTAAACTAAAGATGAATTACACTGATTTTAGGTCTTACAATGTATTTTTAGGGGTATTTCCGCTAGAAATGACATGTACATGTATTCAGCATCAAGGGCGCCCTCATTCTTCACCGATAGGGAAAATAATACGTGTGTTGTCAATTATAATTGCTGCGTAATTTAGAGGATAAATATCTAACCTGATGTAGTCTTATTTAGCCTTGACTGGAACTGAGGTGACACTTTAGGATTTTACATGTACTTGTGTGCACTTTGATTCAGTGGTTGACATTAGACTTCTCCTAGTCCTGCTAAAGTTAATGCCCGGTTAGGCTACTATCTGCATTCAATATAATTATACCTCTGCATTAATATTTGCTGGTTGGCCTACTTTGTGATATCACTATCCATTTAGGTGACACCTATTGTTTTTAGAGTCCTGTTAATTATACTCATTGTACTAAGGGGTCATTTTATTATGTAACTAATGGATTTTATTTTCTCTTTTTTATTCCATCCTGTTGTACGTTGTCTTGTGAAATAAAACACTGTCTGCCTGCCTCGTGTGTTGGTTCGGCCAACCCAACCTAATATTACAGAGCCAATTTCGAACCTACTTTTTGTGGTCTTGTTATCAATCGATACACTCCACTTTTAACCCCCGCCACAAAACTACAGAGTCGACCCAACTATAGGACAAACCAATCCCAACTTGAGTGTTACTGTTGGGTTGGCCCAACTATAGCTGGGGTCCAGGGATCTTTCACCGTGCCGGGGATTTGGACCAGCGGCTGTTTATACATTGCATAACATTAACACTAGGTAGGTAGGTAGCGGGGTAACACTGCTGGTCCCCTGTGTTGTATTAAAAATCGATCAATGCATGCAAAAGAATGCAGAACAATTATCGCTGAGAGAAGGGGTTCACCCCGGTGTTTCCGGCTTGGTGCACCCTCATTCACATCAACAATCCCTACCCTCGCAGGCATACATTTACTCCAGGGTGATAAGAAGCAAATTAGTTAAGTATTTTGCACAAGTGTAACAACCGGTACTCAAACCCACACTCCACAGCCACCTCTGAGTCTGACATCCCATCCAACTGGCATCTCATTTCCCCAATATAACACCAGGTCCTCCAATGGTTTGTTCCCTTTTTTAATAACATTAATAGTCATAATAAGTAGTTTTTATATAGTTCTTTATCTACAAGCCTCTCAAAGCATTTAATATTATGTTTTGTACAGGTTTTTGAAATTTTGAATTGTGAGATCCATTTATGTAGCACTTTATATGGGTTTACAAGGTGCTGCGGCGCATTCAGCAGCCACTGCATGAAACACCGCGGCAAACACCGGGGCAAACCCCTTCTCTTAACGATAAGTGTAGATAAATGGGTTCTTTTACGTGCATTACACAACACACGGGACCCATCCGAAGCAATAATGGTTAAATGTCTTGCTTAAGGACAAGACTTGAACCCACGCTTTGCTGATCAGAAACACCACAGCTTGAGCTGGGTGCACTTGACCGCTCAGCCATGACACGCCAGAAGTACTTACTTTGTAGGATCCATGGTAAGAAAGGTCTGCACAAACTCTTTCATCCTGGTGATATTACGGGCACACTGAAGCATGGGGTTGTTAAACTCTGTTTCTTCGTAGTCAAACTTGAAGACAGTTGCAGGGGCAACATGTTTTTTGCCGATGATTCCTGCAAAAGTGATCACATGAGGGCCCTTGTCACATACATGGTGATTTTACTGGCAACCTGGGGCAGCAAACTCCCCTGAATTCAAAATGAAAACTTTGGTTCCACAAGAGGCATTTTTCTAACAGTATCTTACGGTCCCAGAGCAAATCATGCGAACGTTGAGTGTGAATGTTCTTCTTTCTTGGAGATTGCCTGGAAATTGTTGTCTATTGACCCAATTCACCTGACGTCATCATCACAATAATCTTGGTTGTGCCATTTTGAAAGTCAATGTCACTGTGTGTTAAACAGTGGGGTGCGCATTTTAGGCGACACTGCTTTTATACGTATACCTTTTGACTTCCAAACTGGTGAGCGTGGCACAATCAACGCGTGTGGCATGCCTGCAAGGGCTCAATAAATTGTATCTTGTGACAAGGCCCTAATAAAAAATATTACACTTGCATTTGTAGAGACAGTCGAACGAGGGAAGTAAAATGTAGACAGATTCTTTTCATTTATAATTCACCCTTACATCCCAATTCCTGCAAAGTCTTTCCATGGTTTTGCTATACTGCACTGTGTAAAAGCCCAATTATCTATGCTTTAGCCTGACATCATTGCTCAAGTATGATATTCAAAATCAGTGAAACTCATTTTTTTTTTTGAAACTTTAAGCATGTTGAGTTTTTCTATTGTGGAGGTTTTTATTTTAGAACTGAACAGGAAATTTTGATGAGAAGCCTAAATCATTTTAGTAAAAATATAAATATTTAAAGGTATTATCTACAAATTTAAATGTCACCTGTTTTGATCCCAGCTGGCTTGAGTATAACAGGTAGAGACAATGCTTCATCAAATGAGCGGAAGTGATGAGGATTATGCTCCAGGCCAAACATCCCATTCTGATGTTGTGGCAAGCCCGTCAGAATGGCCGACCGACTGGGGGAACAGCTACTGACCGATGTATAGGCATGGCGGATGACGACACTACTGTGTGCTAGCTGGTTGATATTGGGCGTCCTACATACGCTGTTGTTGTATACTTGCGTTTCAAAACCTGCATCGTCGGCTGTTTAATTAAAAGAATAATTTAAGCTCAACTATTTGTAAATGGTCATGGAAGGAGAGGTTAATGGTGTTAAATGTATTAGAAATTTGTGTTTTATTTGTCTTGCCAGCAGTTAGAACCCGCTGCATACCCTACCTCCAAAAAATAAACACCAACTTCCTATTTCCTAAGAGCGTTTCTGAAACACACAAGTTTGGATGTGTAGAAACATTTTATCTCGCGTAAAATATCCCAGATAAACACACAAAACCTACATGACACAGAAAGTCGACATTTTTGCATCTTCTTAGCAAGACTTTTTTATGCGAAACATGACATTGTTGCACTGACAAGACAAACTAATCAAAATGTTTACACTTGAGTCTGGGTCATCAACATTTAACTTTTAAGCACATACAGACATGAGGCCAATACAAAATAACAACAAATTTGAATGAATAAAAAAAAAGAACCAAAGTCACCATCAAAATATCTAATCTGGTTTGTAAAATGGTTTAAGGGAAACCTGTTTTTGCGATGTTGCGTTTGAGGAACAACATCTTTTTCCCCAAGTGCCCTGATGAAAGAAAATCGATACATTCATTAAAATACATGGCCCCTGCCCCCCCCCCCCCCATGAAACAATGAAAGAATGAAGGCAAGCCCCCTGTGGCCCCCATGCCACACCCCCCGTGCCATATTCCCCCCCCCCGTGCCACCCCCCCCCCAAGTGAAAAAAAATCCTGGCTATGTCGTTGCTTGTGGGGCTACTTTTTCACAGGTACGGTAGGCTACCACAACCCCCACAAGTTTCTAAATTAAAAATGCGGATAGATCGAGGATATAAAAATACAAAAATGGGGTTGAGTCATGGAGGTAGAATTAGATCTCCATCATCCATGGTCAACTCAACCATGGAGGTAGAATTATGGTCTGGAGGTAGAATTAGAAATACTCACCTATGATGACCAAGGCATTTCTTTTACCAGTAGCACTAGCAGTACCCAAGGCGGGGGTTTCCAACAAGAAAAAGCACACCACGACGAGCAAAAAATTCCACACTTTCATCTTTGAATTTAACAGTCAATCACTTTTTCAAAAAAACACCTGATTCACAAAATCACCTGATGTTAACTTGTTACTGGGAGTATGCCATGGTCCAGATGGATTGTTAATCACATAAACAGCAGTCACTCACTGGTCACTTGTTAAACAGAAAATGGTCTATCAAAAATTGGTAAACAAACTTTTAACTTAAAAAAGATAGTCAACGACCGTTGAAAACGAGCTCCCTGTCTGCCTCTCTTTGCAGCTACAGAGAAGCTGTAAAGAGAGGTAGGTCGTTGACGGTCGTTAATTATCTTTTTGAAGTTTGGTGCCAGCACCAAATTTAGTGCCAGCATCAAACCTCAGTGCTGAAAAAGTAGCCTGGTGCCTGTGCAGTGTGTGTATACCGTGTGTGTGGCTGAGACTAGTGCTGGAGAGATCGAGAGATCCACTCGGCTCGAATAATGGAAAAAGTAACATTTGTCCAAAAGGTAATGGATGTTTGACAGTAGTTATTTAACAGTTCAAGGGTGAATTTATGAAGAATACAAGTACTGAGACTGAGAGTAGCCTAATTAAATGTATTGGAAACATTATTGGCGGAAGTTTTAATGTTGGTCCAGTTCTCGGACACAACTACTTACTTGGTTGGATACTTACTTGGTTGGATACTTACTTGGTTCATAGAGAAATGACCCACAGTTCTCTATGCTTGGATACTTGGTTGTTTAGTCCTCTACTCCAATGGGAAGGACTCTCAAATTAGTCTTAAAAGTCTGAAAAAACTTTCCTGGCTGCACCCTGGAATCTCCATTGAGAAACTTAAAGGTGTTGAGAAGGTCGGTCTTTGCTCTCCTCTCCTCTAAGGCCAAATAAAAAAAAATACCAGTTGATCGTCCCCGCCCGCATCCTTTTTTGAGGCCGCATCCTTTTTTTTACTATTTTTTATTTTCGATTTTTTTCCTCAAAAAGACAAAACTTGTATGAATTTTTAATCCATCCTTGGTAAAAATTTTTTTTGATTTTATACTTTGTTTTTACTTACCGATCTTTGAAAATTTGAAACAACAAAACGTGGGTCTGGGAAACAGAAACCGCATTTTGAGCGGGGGACTTCCGACTATCGATCGGTGGACTACCTGCTACACCAGCCGCTGCATGCAGGATCAGATCGACGCATGCAGGCGGCGGGCGGCATGTCTCACACGGTGGTGCAACGTGCACGATCATACAAAGCAGCCTTGCTACCATGGGAGCTGAGCACGCCGTATAGAATGGCATGGCGAGATCGATCACCTCTGGGAATGGGGTTGAGCTCCGTGGTTACGATGTCAAGACCAGTGAAGCAGCGACAGAACATAGCTATCTTTTGGTGAGCTTTTTTCACAATTTCTTGGACATGGTTTGTTGGGGATAGAGTATTACTTATTGTAACGACCCAGGTCCTTTTGGCTCTCCACTTCAGGCAGGTAGGTCCCGTTGAGGGAGTACTGGTATTGAATTGCAGCTCGAATGCAAAGGACAACACATTTCTCTGCATTGAAGTCCAGTAGCCATAGACAGTCTTGACCATGATGCGAGAGCATTAAAATCTTCTTGCAGCATGTAACAGTCGGTCTTAGATGAGATTTCGTTGTATACTTTAGTGTCATCTGTAAACATTTTGGCTGTTAGTTTAACTGAGTCAGGAATGTCGTTTACATTAAAAGAAATAACACCGGGCCCAGGATGGATCCTTGTGGGACTCCACTGGTGACTTGCCTCCAGTTAGAGACTCCGTTTCTCAGTGTTCACGCTGTCTTCTGCTGCTGAGGAATCCCTGGATCCATGTAAGAACATGACCTCGGATGCCCATTTGATGCAACTTGTATAGGAGATGTCTGTGTGGCACAGTGTCAAATGCTTTGTGGAAGTCAAGGTAGATGGCGTCAACACCTTTACCCTTGTCGTATGATGTGGTCCAGTCGAACAGACATTCGAGAAGTTGTGTAACACGAGCACTTTTTCTGGAAACCATGTTGGTCACACGAAATCAACTTATTTTCTGAGATAAAATCCATTAGCTTGACATCTATCCTACATACCAGACGACTTTTCTGCAGCCCCATTGCAAAAAGGGAAGTGGGAACAGCAGTCGAGTTGTCTCAACGGACGACATTCTCAACGAACGACATTCTCAACGGACAAGTTGCCTCGAGTCTACTTGTCCTACCGTCGACTTGTCTGACATTCATTGAGTAGACCTAGTATTCAGTAACTGGGATGCTGTACTCAATAAAAACAATTTATTTATGTAACTGTTTAGGCTACAAGCCCTTCAGTCTTTTGTGAATTTCCCCCCAAATTCGACCCCTGCCTTGCCCTTTTAAAATAACAAAGCATCAGACGTGTGATAATTTTTTTTTATGACTCCACATACACCTCAGTCATGTCACTATGACTTCTGACAAAATATGAATGTTTAATTTCAGCTGCCGATGATTATAAAGGCAACCTCTGATGATGATACTCCAACACCAGGCTATCTGTACCAAGAAATATCAGGTATGTTGTCATCAACTACGTACAAATTACTACAGTCTAAGCTTAAATTGTCTTTACATTACTTTGTTACCGAGGCAATACCCTGAAGGAAGTTGGCAACAAATATCTGCTCTGGAATGCGGGGTCATTGGTTAGAATCCCACCCCAGTAGTATGTCTAGGTTTAAATATTTCAGGATTCAGGGAGGAGGGGGGAGCACTGAGTATACAGTGCCTATTACACATCGATGTATTATTATGTTAAATATATCTTGGTAAAAACATAAATTTATTTCTTAAAACATGACATTTTAAGATAGTGTATAACAAAAAACACACAATTGTTTTTAGAAACGTCAATTAATTTGGAACTCAGTGAAAAGGTATCCCAGAAACTAGGAATTCAGCGATAAGGTAGCACGGAAACAAAGAATTCTACGATAGAGACAATCTTATCACTGAATTTCCAAGTTGTCCGAGATAAGGGGTCCGGGGTCAGGGTAATCATTCAAAAGGATTTATATACACAATTTCCCGCATCTCCTTCACAAAACTTGAGTTATAATAATTATTTGCACCCACTAGTTTCAGTGTTTTAAACATGTTGTTTTTGTGATGATTTTCAAAAATGTATGGTCCCAAGTTTCAAGTGAACTCTTTAAAATTCAAACAATCACATTTTTTGATATATGATTCCAGATTTGACGTATGTATCAAGTGGCTATTGCAACTCTTTACTTGATGTCCTTGTGGATAGACTGGACAAGTCCTCCCACCATGTCAAGTTCAAGGTAATACAAGGATGTTTGCTATGTTGTGTTATCATTCATGTCATTATGCCATGCCAAAGTTTGTTATTAATAAATGATGATTCAAATAAAAATATACAAGTTATTATCTCCTTTTTGAACAAATTTTCTCCCAATTTATTTCATTTAAAATAATGCTCACTGGGAATGCTCCCCTCAAAAAAAAAACCCCAAAACCCAACAACAACAAAAACCAGCCTGGCTCATGATGTATCACATGTGATGTCACTGGTAGAACAAGAAATTAAAAAACATGCTTGTCCTACCACAAAATGAGCAAAGCCTGTTTTTGTGGGCGTTCCCCCGGAGAGCGTTAATTTAACCAGTTGCTGCGTGGAATTACCAGAATCTTTTTTCTTTGAGGGTACCACTGGCACAAAGAGACCCTAACTTGACAATGCCAAGAGACTAAAGATTCTCTTTTTTGGGGGGTCATCTGTTTTTTTCTCGACCGAGAAAAAAATCGGCTGTTGCCTTGGGCATTGGAGTGGTACTTAACATGGAACCATGGCTCGATTCCTGGCTCCTCTGACTTGCCTCCATTGAGCTGAATTACAATGAATAAACAATGGTGGAAGCCTCTTGATGCCACGCAATCAAAAGGACAAAGGTGTGGAATCGGGGATTCCAAAAATACCTCCTCTCAATAATAGCGAGAAAACTCACAAAATGTTCAAGACCTTTTTAGGTCTTTGTATGGGAGAAACGAAGTGTCAGATGGCGTTCAAAGGGTTAGACAAAGGGTGTGTGTGTGGTCTATGTACGTTCAACAGTGGAATGTCTGGGCGACCTTTGCTCCAGTATTCCAAAATTGCACAATGGCGTCTGAACACGGCTTCCGTTTCCAGGCAGGGGAAACATTTGCGTGTTCACACGTCTACCGGGGCCTACTTGTTAAATGAGATATAATGTTTTTAATGTAAATGGTATGGTAAGAGGTTATTTTAAGCTAATTCATTATTTTTTAACTTTACAAATTTTGGGTTTTTGAGTTACTTTGGTGTTGGATTTTGTTTAGAGTGAGGAAGGATCCCAGTAAATCCTTGGAGGGAACTAATAGTTGATGTAATTTTATCCTAATGTGTGTGTAGGTGTTGCGTGTTATGAAGCATGTTGTTGAGAATGGGAGTGAGGAGTTTCGTGGTGGTCTTTTAAGACGCTCTACTGGAATCCAACATGCTACCAGTAAGTCTTTACTCACCAAGACAAATTTGTCGTGTTGGTGCAACAAGATCATATCTCATAAATTTATGGGAATAAATGGAAATGGGAATGAGTTTCAGAATATTGAAAGGTTGTATCATGCTTAAAATAACCAGGATACTTACTCAAAGACAATGGACGCCGAGATATGACGTTGTTGCTCAGAGCGTGTTCGCGCAAAATACAACCTTGGTGCCTAATTGAGTTACAGCCATGTTGCACCGACACAACAAATTGTTAACATTTCATAAGAGATAGTTTTCATATACTTCACAGGGTTTGAATTCAAGAAATTTCCCCTCTTGATTACAGGTCTTATACTTTTATAGACATGACTGTCACTAGAACAGAAACAGTTTTCAGAAGATCTATAAAAATATTGTTTATTTGCTGAACTGGTTAAGCAGAAAAATTTGCTTTTGAGCATAAGCCTATTTCACAGGTTAGCAAGAAAATTAGTAGGCCAGCTTGGATTTGCATTGTTATGTCATTTATTTGCTTAACTTACAGTAAGCGTTGAAAGGTTAGCATGCCTTTTCCTGTGCTTACAGGTCTATGAAATGGAAATCACACAGTAAGCACAAAATCAGCCGTTAAGCAGCTCTATGGAGTTGGGCCCAGTTGTGGGGGTTACTGACCCCAAACTAAAATTACTGGACTCTGGCCAGTGGTCCAGTGGGTATAGACCTTTATCATGGTGCGGCCATCTTGATTTTCTCCCATTCAAACCAATGTAACCAAACCAAAGCTGGAAGGGCAAATAGTCAGGTTCCTTTTTGAACAACGAACATCATCATCCATTACTGTATTGGATGCAGGGCACATGACCAAGATGGTGGCAGCATGATAAAGGTCTATTGTAACCCCTGCTCCATCATTTGGGATCTTTTCTTAAATGGATCGTCTAAAGTATCGTCTTACTTTTACATGTATGAGAAAGATTGATATAAGACGCAATAAATGTTATGATAATACATGATATCATGTGATGACCCTACACAGTACACTCATGTACTCATATGCGCACTGTTCTGTACAGTTGTGCCATCCATACGAGATCCTTGTGAAGTTGAATGGTTTCAAATGGTTGATCAACTCTCTGGAAAATGTTACCAAGAAGAAGGAAGGTTAAGGACAATAAATTTTCCCATATTCTTTCAGAATTCAGCGGGCCACCAGATCCCCTTCATGGCAATGCTCCGTACATCGCAGTCAGATCTGCTGCTAAGGTAGATGATATCTGCATGGTTGTTAAACCAGTGTTTCTAACCCCTTCAGGGCCCTGTCACTCACGGTGATTTTTGACAGGAGGCTTGGGGCAACAAACTCCCCTGAGTTCAAAATGAAAACTTTGGGTCCACAACAGTATCTTCCTGTCCCAGAGAAAGTTATGCAAAAATTGAGTGTGAATGTTCTTCCTTCTTTGAGACTGCCTGGAACTAGTTGTCTGTAAATTGTCTCCTTGTGACGAGAACCTTACCCAGATATGAATGGAAGATGTATCTCCTTTTTTCGGACACACAAACAACTTTTTTCGTACACAAAAAGATTCAGAGGTTGAGTAATATTTGAGAACAGTATTTGTAGAATAATTTACTATTCCTAAAGAAAGAAGAATTTAAAATAGTTGTGCTTTATGCTTGGGTGATCAAACAAATCATCCAAAAGCAGTTTCTGTCATAGTAAGTTGGTTATGAAAGGGTTCAATCAGCCCAGCCATTTACATCCATTCCGTTGAAAAAGGTCATTAGTTTAATAATTTGTCATCCCTGAAGAATGAAGAATGGAAATATTAATTGTCTGGCTGGATAACTTTCGATATTTAAGGTTGTTTGTTTGTTTGTTTTTTCCCCTCAGCAACTGTCAGAAATTTTGTTTGATACGGAGGTTTGCAGAAGCAAGGAGACTTCAAGCCCAAGGAAGGTGGTACCAACCAGCGGACTTGGGTCAAGTAGGAGTGGGAGTGCTATGCAAGGGTTTGGCAACACAGTGGCTCCAGTTCACAAACAGAGTAAGTCTGGTGACCTAGCCCCAATTTCATGGTGCTGATTTTCAGCATTTTGTCATTATGGTCAACATTACTCGATTGCAGGGATAGTACCAAATGTAACGGTGTAAAGCAACAAATACTTAATACAGGCATTAGATTTCTCAGGAGTTTTTCTGATTTCAGGATTTTCTCAAAATCTCCTTGAGCCTTCAAATTTTCTTGAAAGAAGTAAAGCTGTCACTAAAGGGAGAAAGAAATAGTCCACATTGTTTCCAAACCTGTAGTTTTGTATTTCTGCTGATGCACAGAATCTGTAAACCTCCTGAATTGAAACATCTAGGAAGTTATGTGTCTAGAATAAGGGGGAACCCAGGCCTGCAAGCCATTTTTCAGGAATTTTCAGATTCGTCAATTCTCATCCCTTTTAATAAAATGAATAATGCACACGCAGAAACAAAAATCTCTAAATCACACTAACCTGTGAAATACAGTCACACAAGCACAGAATTATTGCCATACCTTTTTGCATTTTCATTATGGAGGGTTTTGAAAACAAGTAATTTTAAAGTTTTAAACCACTGTACCTTTAAACCTGATGACGTCATCATGACGTCACAACTTCTCATACATTTTGAAGTTATAGTCTTACTATATGTGAAGTTTCAAGCTGATACAAGCTTTGAAACTATGTGTTTGCTTGCGGACAAGTTTCATTTCATTTGAAAAAAACGAACAAAAACAATAGTTGTTTGGGCTATAGCCCAAACGCCTAATAATCGTTCAAACTCTGCTAGAATGCTTTCTCCAGAAAATTTCAGAGAATACATATCAAAGTATTAAATTGTTACACCACAGGTTCTTTTCGGAACAATCACGTCTCAGAGGGAGATTATTTTCATGTACATGGTGTTACCGCAAACCACACTAGATTTTAATAATTAAGTCTTAACCCTTTAGCACTCATACCACCGGGAAGTGCCCCGCCTATTACTCCACAAACCACCTGCAACTGCCCTTGAAGTTTGACAAGTTGTAACTTGAGTTTTGCACAAGCAATTGAAACGCACCATTAAAGTTCTCTCAAAAAGCAATCATGGTAAATCCTCCATTTGCACCTTCTTCCTTAAAGCAAAATTATTCTACCTCTACAGAATCGTTTACAGAAGCTATCAAAGGTGGCTTTCAACAACTCGCAGAGAGCTTCCGAGAGTCCACAACCCCTCCGGCGTACCTCAGGGTAGAAAGTGATTACAAACCCCTGGGAGGTTCAGACTCGGACTCCCGTACATCGGCAGTGTTCTCACTTTCTTCTGGAAAGAGGAGAGGTCCCTCAGCATCAGAGTCTTGTAACAGACAGGGGGAGTATAAACCTGTTGTTGTTGACGATGGGGAAGCGCCGAGATCTAGGAGTTATCATTTAGGCAATAAGGATCTGGGACGGGTTACAGCAGGTAAAAACTACTGTTCTGAAATCATTGATAGTTCGTATTTTTTTTTAAAATATGTTTTTTTTTCAGAATAATCAACAATTTCAGAAGATCTGATTTTTAACTTGTGGCAAAAAATTGGCAGAATTTAAAATGTAATGAACTTTTACTAAAAAACTCTTTGTGAACCTGGGGGCTGGGGGATCCCCCACTTTGATTGGTTTTGCATTTTATTTGATCTCAGCCTCACTGAGTGAACATTAAAGAAGGAGTTAGAACATATTTCAAAAATTTTAATCTACTCTATCACCTTGCATGTACATGTACTCTCAACATTTGTATTGTATTTCTGCATGAACAGGACATAAACAAGGTAAGCCAGCAGGAGGCTGGGAAGACAGTTCCAGAGGGCGTGGCAGCAATACATCAAACAGCGATGGACAACATAGCGGAGACAGTACAGAATTGTCAGAAAGGTAAATAACTCAACAAGAAAACTCTTGCCAAAGTTTTCCTTCAGATACAAGCAGTCTGTTATATCGGTCGCAATTTCTGGTAGCTGATTGGACAGAGTGTGGGTTTGAAATCCAGTCGAAATTAGTATTTTTGAACAGGACAGATATTTCTTTGCACCATCTAGGAGTTATTGGGTACCTGCGATGGGTTGAGATTGTTACTGCGACTGATCAACAACATGGGTATCAATTTTGCAGCCGGGGCTGCATACTCCCAATGAGTTGAGATGGTTTCTTGAATACATTTGGGGTAGTACTAGTCTAAAGTGCTTTGTTGAGATTGTCCATTATATGACACTTTTCAGGTTAGAGTCTGTGTCAGTGGAAGATCTCTCCTTGGAAACCAAGCTAGTGGAGGACTTTGTCAGCATCACCAACGGCAAACCTACTCCATCTAGAGATGCGCTGTCTCAGTTTGTCAAACAGTAAGACTGTCCTTATTCCTTTACTCTATGTTCTTTCACATCTTCCATAATCCCACCTCCAGTCTTTGCCCGATTTTGATGGATACACAGCCTTTCATGCTTGCCACAGGCTTGGCATACCAATCAAATCCAACTTGCAAAGTTTTTGTTCTAAGTTGCTACATGCTGAAGGATTTTCTAGGAGTTGGGAAGGTATAGGGAACGATTTCATCCAGCAATTTTGCATTGCTAAAATATTTAGACCTGGCCTGTTTAAAGTGGAATAAAGCCCCAGCTCAACATTGGTAAACTGACTGCAAATGCTTCCATTCTTTGCATAAATCAAGATATTTGTAATAAAACCAACCTGTGAAAATGTCAGCTCATTTCATTGTTTCATTTGCAAGAAAACGGTAAAAAAACATTCAGCATTTTTGTACACATTCCTATAGGCAGAGTTTTCGTCTCACTGAGACGAAACTAATTTTGGATGTTATTTCATTTATTCAAAAACGATATCACTTTAGGCAGAAATATTTCAAGGAAAGTTTTCGACCATCATTATCTTTATACTATGTAAGGTATATGTAAATCTGTGAACATTTATGTTTTTCTTCTTACCAATGTTGAGCTGGGGCTTCAACATTGGTAA
This sequence comes from Marthasterias glacialis, assembly GCA_911728455.2. Taxonomy (NCBI): domain Eukaryota; kingdom Metazoa; phylum Echinodermata; class Asteroidea; order Forcipulatida; family Asteriidae; genus Marthasterias; species Marthasterias glacialis. The sequence continues at coordinate 24,498,810 of OU452227.1, read as the reverse complement.
CATAGGCGTGTATCATCCGGCACCTACTGGTTAAGAAAAGTGCAGTACATTTATTTTCAGCATTTCTAAAGTTTCATTATTCACATCAATATTTGTTCCTGTTCCCTTTCTTGTAGCTGCAACACTCTCAATTGTGAGAAGATCACTGAGCTACTTGTTCTGGAGCTGCAATCAACATCTGATTCTGTCCACATGGTAAATTCATTCTTTCTGATTCTTGAGAGTTTGGATTTGATGAAGAGAAGCAGGCCTTGCGCTTAAGTTTTTTGTAAAGTAGCCCAAGGGGCTAGTAAACTGTGCATTTAACTTGCCCCCAGGAACTTTTTGTTGCCCAAATTTTGAACACGTATTGTCATAAATGTAATCTTTCTGATACTAATGGAAGCAATTACAACCAGTTTAACGGTCAAATGAAATTAAACCCACACACCCAAAAATAAATTAACACATTTCTTAAATGTATTATTCACATCTGAAAAGGAAGAAGTATGAGCATTATAAACAAGTAAGTTGCACAGTTTTTAGTAGCCCACGGGGCAAGTTGAGAAGTGGTGTTTACTAGCCCATAGCAGTTTTTACTAGACATGTAGACAATGGACGCCGGGCTAGTGTTAAGGGTGAGCCTTGAGAAGATAGTTTTCCAATGTTAAAGAATACCAAACGTTAACTAATAACAACGTACCCAAGGGCAGTTAAATCATCTAAACCCTAAACATCAAGGCTTGTTATTTAGTGCAGTGTTCTTACTTTATGTGATTCAATATATACTTGAAAAAAACAAACTTGAGAAAATTTTGGCTCATTCGTTGTCTGAGTCAGGAGAAAAGTGCATATCTTTAGCATGTAAACACATTTTCCTTAATTTTGGTTGTTAGAATTGAAATTGAAATCGTTTAATTGGTCAAATTCTATTTTCTTGACTTTGACTGTATTTCAGACAGAAATATTTTTATGGAAGATTGGTACTGGTATGAACTTAATAACCAGTAAGCTTGCAGACCGATACTAATAACAAAAAGTTTGGTGGATACTAATCCTGTATTGTACCTTTAAGTAAAAATATTTAAAAAAAGCTAAGTGACATTGATGTAAAATTATAATCATTCTGAGGTTTTAAACATTTTTTCTAGAGATGCTTGTGTGCTTTGGAGGCTCTTATGAGAGATGATATAGTATCATCAGACTATCTGTTTGGATTCTTACCACACACGTTAACAACCCTTCAAGAGCACTCTACAGACAAACTCATCCAATCCAAGGCATCCAAGGTAGGTTTCCTGTTCCTCTCCTTAATTCTCCTTAATTCTCCCTACTCCCTTGGCTCAATTGCTCACGGCTGCTTAACCAGTTTCTGAAGGGAATCCTCCAGTTTTTCCAATCTAGCCTTAACGGCATTATTTTCTCTGAATTGGAATACTTTTTCTTTGAGAGTACCACTGGGAACAAAGAAACCTTGACTTGACAAAGTCAAGAGAACAAAGATTCTCCTTAAAGGACTGAACTTTGTGGTTTCTCTATCGAGAAAATGTCAAATTCATGCACCATGAATTGCGAAACCTCGGCCGTGTGCCATATGGCTTACGATTGGTCCTCAATCTGTGTGGCGTGTCGTGGCCGAGCAGATAAAAACACCAGACTCAAGCTCTGGTGTTTCTGATCAGCAGAGTGTGGGTTCGAATCACGGTAGGACACTTGTGTCCTTAAGCAAGACACCTAACCATTATTGCTGCGTCCTTCGGATGGGACGTAAAGCCGTAGGTCCTGTGTGTTGTGTAATGCTCGTAAAAGAACCCAGTGCACGTATCGAAAAGAGAAGGGGTTTGCCCTGGTGTTCCTGGTTTGATCGGCTGCAGATTGCGCCACAGCACCTTGTAAACCGTTACATGGTGCTGAACGAACACGTCTCATACTTTAAATCATAACTCCAAATACCTTGCAGGAAAAATACTGAGAAGCACCTTGTATCCTTTGGCAATTTGGCGCTATATAAATCCAGTTTTTATTATTATTATTAAATCCGGATCCAAGGCTGGAAACTCAGTTCACTCAAGACTTACCTCCATTGAGCTGAAATATAATGAATACACTATAGTGGAAGCCTCTCGATGCCACGTAGTCCTCTTCTTGGAACAAAAAGACAAAGGTCTGGAATCAGGGATAACACTATAAACCCCGCTCATTGGTCAAAATTTGCAAAATATTCCACTCCATCTGTCATGTGGGTAAAACGAAGCGTAACATGGCAAGTGCATGCTCTGTGCATGCTGGAAAACAAAATATGCGGGCGCGCTTTGTTCCGGTATTCTGATTTTACACAATGGCATGTTTACGTGTCGTCCGTTTGCTGGCTCGGACAATATTTTTGTGTATATATGTGTACACGACATCCGGCGCCAACTGGTAAACCAGAAAATACTGCTTAACAAGCTTCTGCAGTGGGGAAAAAAGGATGGAACTGGTCATATATCATACACATTACATGGTATTTTGGCTGGAAACATTTTTCTGATCATCAAATTGTTTTGTGCCCAGCTAATTGTCTTGCTTAGCTCAGCGTTATATGAAAATTGGCCCAGGTATGAAGCTCTCCCACTTAAGCATTTTCTTTATGATTATCCCAAGTACTTCAGTAGGATTGTCACATGATACATTTCTTAGAAACCAAGTTAAACTTCATGCTTCAGAAGATTTTAAGCTACACCCTTATGACCACTGGTTTGTTTTGTGACAGATTTTAAGGCAACTGGAAAGGACGCATGAAGAAACTAACATTGCAAAGTCTTCTACTCCACATCACGACTACACGTCAAGTACATTGACAAATGCTGCTATTGATTTACAGCAGTCAGCAACTTTGAGTGATTACCAAAGTGACAACTTGGACAGTCTGGTATCCTTCTCACTCCAAGATGAAACAACTCCAGAGGGTCACTCGGTCAGTGTTTCCAGCGTTCCCTCACAGAAATCCAAATCTCTGTTCTCTGGTATGGACATAGGGTCACCATCCCCAGAGAGAACTTCTAAACCAACATTAATGCCAGCTGACACGGCTGGATGTAAACCTCAAGGGAGTAATCCTGACAATGATGTAAGACTGAAGACTGGACAAACGCAGCTCTTAGATGGTTTATTGGATCTCTCATTCACTGACAAGCCAACTCTAGCACCAAACACAGAAGATCGTCAAAGGACGAATCTACCATCCTCTGTTGACACACATCAGTCAATTCTTCAATTAAATGCTACAGCTCAAGATTGTCAAATGAGTGGACTTAAGATTGAATCTGGTGTCACTGAGACGCTTTCTAATCATAGCAGTACAACAACCACAGGAACCAGACAGGCAAATTCTGACGGCAATAAAAAAGTGGAACTTGTCAACTCAAAAGCTCGGACCGTTTCAAGTAAACAAGATTCTATCATGTCCCGTCAAGCCAATCTTGATGACCTGCTGGCTGCGACAGGCATCACTGTCACCACAGGAAATATCGGCAAACCCCACCCTGTATCGACTAAGGAATTGTCCCCGATACAAGGAATAACCAACAACCCTGTAACGTCTGGAAAACCCATTGTGAATGCAGAACAGATATCAAGACTTTACCCTCAGCTGGCTGGGGTCAATCTTAGCGGCTCGAGTGCAATTCCACTGAAACTTGGCGAGAGACCGAGGGATGGGAAGTTTGCCTTCATGGTTACCAAGGATGATGGAGGGAAGGAAAACTCTAATAGAAAAGGAAGTTTTGATTTTGTGAAAGATGCAATGATGACCAGCAAGAAGTGAGGATCACTTGAAATATTACTGATAAATTATAAACCATTGTTTTACCGATGTTCTTGGAGAAATATAAGTTTCTGTAATATTTGTTTACAACCTTCCTTTATTGTGTTGTGGATCTAAACCAAGGCAGTGTACAAATACAAAAGTTTGTATACAATTAAGATGAAGGGATAAGTCAAGATTTTGTGGTGTTGCTCTTTGTCAGTCTGTACTTGGGTACGCAAACATGGTACACAAAGGTAGTTCCTTTGTTATTTATTTATTTGCAATTAACCATAATGCAAGTCTGTATATTTAAAAAGTCACAAAAGTTGGCTCTCTTCTTTTGACCCAATTCAACTGACATCATCGTCCATGGTAAATCTTAGTTACGCCATTTTGGGAGTTGGATTCCCCCGTGTGTTACCGTGCAGTGTGCATGCTAGCTGACACGCATGCAAATAGATGCGCACCGCATTTTCACTCCCAAAATGATAGACCATGGGTAGACAGTATCTGCATGTGACGTCAGTGCAAGGGGTCTACACAAGGTTAGCTCTCTGTTTCCCGTGCTGGCTGTGTGTGGTCCTTGTAATTAAAGGGGCCATCCAAAGACGTCAACATTTTCACTCATATAAAGATTACAACGGGGGAATGGGAGCTCAGAGACCATGTACAACTTAGCAGGCATTTAATAGTAGTTTCAAGGGAAGAAACACATTAAACCAAACAGATTAAAAAACTTGCTCAAGTAGGCATTCAGTATGACTATGCTATGGGGGCAGGGGTACCGTTAACATTATATTGATGCTTATTAATACTGGATAATGTAAAGAATTATTAACTGGGGGGGGGGGGGCAACTTAACAAAACAATACACTCTGTGCGAACTTAAAATGTTGAAAACATTTGACTACTGTCAAGTTCAGTTATTTGTAGTCTGCAAACCAACATCAGCTTGGTGTCCATGCAGAGCAACAGGCTATTTTGTATATAGTGGATTTTTTTTTTGTATTTTGCAGACAGCTTTCTGATGCATTGTTTCCATTCAGCAGGTCATATGAACTGGTTGGCTACATTTATCACAACTACATTTATCAAACAAACTTTCACTATTTTCCTCAATTGATACAAAAGAAAGGTACACCATACACTTCTTCAATTCCAAATAAAATAATTTATTACAATTCTGATGACTTGTCCGTTTTAATGTTGTTAAAACAAAACTGTTGTATTGACATTACTGTCTTCAGTAATTTAGGCTTTTATTTAGCATGGGCAACTTTGATAAGTACTGAAGCTCAATAAGTGTACACCTAGTAAAAGTGGAGCTTTAATGGTGTTTAAGTGCATTCAAGGTCATTCTTCCATACAATATTTTTTTGTTTCCATTGTGCCTGACAAACTGTTGATCCCACCAATAAACCAAATGCAAGAATGCATTTCAAGTTTCTTGAAACCTCTTCCTGAGGTTAAAACAGTACAACTTAGGATTTCACTCAATGTTTTCATTGAATGATATATCGATTGAATAATTAAGGAATCGGGAGATTGTAAACATGGGGTTCAAGTGAAGTATGGGGGCTCATACTTCAAATAGATGAAAGTGTGAAGACAAATTTGTGGCAAAAGATTCCAACAGTCTGAAATGTTTTCGTGTTTTAAATCTGTTCCACTTTCTGATATTACAAGTATGAACATTGACCAGGCTCACAGTAAAAATCACTTCAACAAAATCACTTCAAATATTTATTAATGTCCATAACTTCTCTACAAGAAACTGCAGTAAACTCGTGAATGTCCAAACCTACCCTTTCAAATTCAGTTCTTTTAAAACCAGTTTTCAAACCCACATCCCTAAGTGAGCTGCAACCTGTTTTACAACTCAAACAGAACCTTTCTAAAGCAGGTCCATTTTTCGAAAACAAATATCTTTTGAACATAAAGGGTTATTCAATAAAACTTCTAGACTTCTCAATTAAATTCTTTAGTCTAAAAATGATGTTTCTCCTTAGACAGTGTAGGGACACAAATCTCAGATCACAGCATCTCATCCACACACTGCATACAGGTTACCAGACTACCAGTGGTGTTTCCTGAGGCGGTGGTGCTCTGTTAAAATAAATAAAAGCAATAATTATCACTTTAAAATAAGTAAACATGCCAAACTCTGATGTCAAAGAGATGTTTCGCACAAAAACTCTTCAGACAAAAACAGTTTACCAACAATTTTTGTGGCTATCATTTGCATCACTGTAAGGGGAGTCCTATTACTTTTTGTATGAAATTGTGAAAGTGATATTTTCCACTCGAAAGCTTGATGAAATTGGATATGTAGTGTTAGAGTTCGCTAATATCTTATACTTTCCAGGGCTTGTATTTATTATTTCACCAGTGACAATCTATGATAAATGTTTTTGTAAAAACTAATTTCTATCCTACTGTCTGATCATTCAATATCATCCAAATGGTTTTGAATGATTGATAGATAAACTATATGCCAGCCAGCAATATATCATGTAAATGCATCTACGCAGTACACAGTCAACCCTCCTACGGTTTGATCATTCAATATCATCTACTGTGGTTTTGAACGATAGATAAGCTATGCCACCCTGCAATATAATACGCATCTATGCAGTATACACATGTATACAGTTTGGTATTTGCACAGTTGTGCCATCCATACACAACCAAACCTGTGCAGTTGAATAGTTTCAAATGGTTAGTCAACTCTCTGGAAAATGTAGCCAAGAGTAGGAAGGTTAAAAAACCCAGCCATGATCTATCTGATTGAATACTCACTCTCTCCCTTGTAGCGCCAAGCGTAGCTCACCAATATAACCATTGCGACGAATTGGCCAACTGGAGCGACATTGGTCTTCCTCACATTGATGTACTTGTTAAAGTATCTTTCCCTGCCTGTAAGGTGTACAGTAAAACAAAATATGACTTCATTGATTTATTTGTGCCACAATTGACTGTTAAGTATCTCTTTACATTATTGCTTCCGTTGAGACAGACGTCTGCAATAACCATTAATCAAGGTTCAATTATTTTGACCAAACCAAGGCTCAAGTTAAAATTGTTGCATCTTTTTATTACTTAAGTTGTCATTGTCGACATGTAGAGGAAAAGATCTACTGTACATGATTTTTATCCGTTTGGAAGTACTGTCTATGAAGACCTGCATTTTTTATACAGAATGTTGTTTCAACTAAGCTTTTCTAATTTTCAGTGATGTACATGTAGTTCTCCATGGAATACCAAGCAACATTTAGAAGTTGTCTTCTTCACATAGAGAGCTAGTTTCTGTTGCACTACTGCTTGGCCCATACTTCACAGATAGGATAGCACAGGTTCAAAAATAGTGCATCATGATATCCCGAGGGTGACTTCTTCCAGCTCCCTTTTTTCCTTTCTTCAGAAATTACCTCGGACAATTGCACGTCCAATTCCACCTGGTGAGAAGTTACAGGAGGCTAGCCATCGGCCTAGACCTCCCAACTTCACTTCACTCAGTCTCAGCTCTGCAACTGTATAAGAATAAAACATAAATACATGTTATTATTGCATTCACATCATGGCTGCACATCTTTGCATTGATGGTTTTACAAACTTGAGGATTTTGTAATAATAGAACGTAGAGAAGCACTTTGGCTCACAAAATGAATGGACTTGCTTCTTAATTTCTTAATGGACTTAATTTCACAACAATTCATTTTGGTCACCCTTACGGTGATGAAAAAAAGTTGCAAAAATGATTTTTGATTCGTGGTTCAACACTTTTGGGCAAAGCCCGAAGAAAGTTAACTTTTTGAGCAGCAAATTTGCGCAAGGAAGGCTTGAAATTTGCGTGGGAACTCCTGCACGCAGGTTTAAACCTGCGCGCACAAGTTTATGTGGGCATGAAGTTTGCGCGCTCCAAGCAGATTTAAGTTTGTATGAGGATTGAAGTTTGCGTGTACGCATGACAGTCATTAAGTCACACACTGGCATCTCTAGGGTGCCGGAGGGGGGGGGGGGGCCCTACCTCTCCTTTAGAATTTACCATTTTCAGTCAAAGCTGACTAGTCTATGATAATGTGAGATTTATGGGATGAACTAATATTACATGATCATTAGAACAATGCATAATACTGGATTAATAAAATAGGTCTAAAATTAAAAAAGTAAAATAACATTACAATTTACTTCACAACATTTTTCATCTCCAAATCAAGTCTCAATTTTACAGTAGGTTCCCAGACGTCATTAACATTGAACAAATAGTGCTTGTGGGGTACCATTCTAATTTTGCATACTTCTCAAACAAATTCTTGCCGTTGCAGCAATTACGGATAATTTTCAGGTACATAAACACAACACAACATTTCAATGAACAACAAACACTAATAAACAAAATATGATTGATCATTTAAGTGTACAGTCAATAACAACCTGCAGGTAAATGTCTTAAAATAAAGTGAATTTGTAAGAGAAAAAAAGTTACCGGGTTTGTCGGCCATGTTGGAAACGGCGGTGCTGAGCGGATGAATAATATATCAACTATAAATTATTTTGTCAATGTTTTAATTTCCACATGAAAATGTTCCCCCATAAATCGAAAAAAATCTCTTAATAACATTTCTAATAAGATTTTCTTAATCTAAACGTTTAATTTACCAATTGAAATAATAAATATGGAACTACTTTTCTAAGGAAAATAGCGCCCTCTATTGGTGGAATAAGCGTTCTGGTTTTATTTTTCATCTCACTGACGCTGCAAAGTGCAAGGCACAACTTTTCTCAAGTTTTAAACCCTTGTTAGAATTGTTGAAACTGTCTGTTCCTCGCTGAAGACATTCTTCAACCCTTCCAGATAGGTAAGGATAGAATTTTACCTAAATTCATGGATTAAGTCTAGAGTGGCAGTCGGTTCAGCGGCGTAGGCAGTTTTTTTAAACTAAAGTAGAGGGTAGGCCTGGGGGGTGGGGCATAAGTTTTCAGTGGGGGGGGGGCAGGTACCATGTTTGTTGGGGGAGGGCACTGAGGAGACATTTTTTTTTTTTGGGGGGGGGCATAGGTAAGTATAAATTAAACAGTTTTTTCCCTATAGACCTTATGCATATATGAGCATTTATTAGTAGAGGAACGGGCTGAGGTCAATAAAGCTGCAATGCACGTTTGATGCTGCATTTGAACTCAAAGATGGAGGCGAATGCATAAGGTCTATTTTTGTATAACAATCATCATTCAGCAGCTGTGCAGGCAGGCGACCACAAGTTTTTTCCATGCGTCTCTATCTTGGGCTATGTCGGTGATCATGTCTGGGGTTAACATCCCTTCTGTGTCACCAAGCAGTTTTTGGATGTAATGTTTTTGGTTGTATAACTATAACAAAGGGTTTGAATTGAACAGCCAAAGTTGATTCTTGGGTGTACCTTAAAACTACCCTTTCTCACAATCACTCAGATCTAAAATAACTGTTTAAAATTCAAAGTAAAGAAATGCCTTTTTTTAGGGGGGGGGGCTTAAATTTTAACCAAGTGTGACGTGAGACGGTTTTCCTGTCTCACTTTAGTTAAAAACTCTAGGTCCAGTTAGTAGTCTTAAATTTTACCTGTAGTGCAATTTCCTTTTTTAGTTACTCCAGAAGGTTATTTCCAGGGTAAAACAGTAAATTTATACGTGTGTGCTGTGCGCCGTTATGATTGATGGGCGCCGCCATGTTTTGTGAAGGAGCTCCACTCAGGAAAATGTTTATTCATAAGTAGTGACACGTGACTGTCAATTTCCAAATATGGTAGTGCTTTAAATTTTGCTTATTTCTGTTATACTAAGCTCAAATGTCACTCTTCACTTATAGTTCTATCAGTACAAATTCTTAAATAATTATTTGTCGGCGACTTGGTGGTTACCTTGGGAAACTTCCTTCTATTAGAGATTTTGTAAATGTGTTAGCCTGTTCTTCAAAAGAGCGCGAAATTTGTATGACGTAGCAGACTCTTAGCCAATGAAAACACGTTTGGCCACTGCTCCTCTATAAAAGGGAAGTTTTTCAACACTTGAGTTAGTTGCTGTGAAGTAAGCCGTGCATATTTAACAGGTTAGTGTCATTTTACAATTTATTGATCGAAGTAATTTCCACTCAAATCTGATTGCTTATTTCTAAACGATTTCATTTCCTGGACTTGAGATAATACTGAAAACGATGGTGTTATTCTTATTATACATGATGAACATTTCAGTGCATAATTTAGCTGTTGTTTCATGTCATTGCACCAGATTTATATTACGTTATGTAACTGCGTATATAGGGCTTGCTAATTTTATTCAATATTGTGCTGGGATTTTAGAGTCAAGATTCGGTTGTGCATATTAATTAAGTTGAGTGAGTTGCTGTGAAGTAAGCCGTGCATATTTAACAGGTAGTTCAGGTGGACGGCGGCAGCAACTCGGGGACGAATCATTAATCAATTTACTCCGCAATTACACGGTTGGGAGTCGGCATTAGTCAATGTATAGGGTCGGCGGAGTGTACTGTACTACCAGCAGAGGTTCTGCTGCGATGTGCGTATGGTATAGCTGTTATGCCCGGAGTTGATTATTGCAAGAGGCTGCTAGAGTTACACGGGGTCGGGAACGTCAGCGGAGTAACAGTAAAGCATCAGTAATACTTGCGGAGTAATAGTAAAGCATCAGTATTACTTGCAGAGTAACAGTAAAGCATCAGTATTACTTGCAGAGTAACAGTAAAGCATCAGTAATACTTGCGGAGTAACAGTAAAGCATCAGTATTACTTGCAGAGTAACAGTAAAGCATCAGTATTACTTGCAGAGTAACAGTAAAGCATCAGTAATACTTGCGGAGTAATAGTAAAGCATCAGTATTACTTGCAGAGTAACAGTAAAGCATCAGTATTACTTGCGGAGTATACAGTAAAGCATCAGTATTACTTGCAGAGTAACAGTAAAGCATCAGTATTACTTGCGGAGTATACAGTAAAGCATCAGTATTACTTGCAGAGTAACAGTAAAGCATCAGTAATACTTGCGGAGTAACAGTAAAGCATCAGTATTACTTGCAGAGTAACAGTAAAGCATCAGTAATACTTGCGGAGTAACAGTAAAGCATCAGTATTACTTGCAGAGTAACAGTAAAGCATCAGTATTACTTGCAGAGTAATAGTAAAGCATCAGCATTACTTGCAGAGTAACAGTAAAGCATCAGTAATACTTGCGGAGTAACAGTAAAGCATCAGTATTACTTGCGGAGTAATAGTAAAGCATCAGTAATACTTGCAGAGTAATAGTAAAGCATCAGTATTACTTGCGGAGTAACAGTAAAGCATCAGTATTACTTGCGGAGTAATAGTAAAGCATCAGTAATACTTGCAGAGTAATAGTAAAGCATCAGTATTACTTGCGGAGTAACAGTAAAGCATCAGTATTACTTGCGGAGTAATAGTAAAGCATCAGACTAAGGGAGCTAGCGGTGTAATGAGCGTCATAAGGTTGGCAGAGTAATAGTTTCAGCAGGGAGCTGATGATAATGAGCGTCAAAATGTTGGCGGAGTAGTAGTTTCAGCAGGGAGCTGATGATAATGAGCGTCATAAGGTTGGCGGAATAGTAGTTTCAGCGGGGAGCTGATGATAATGAGCGTCATAAGGTTGGCGGAGTAGTAGTTTCAGCAGGGAGCTGATGATAATGAGCGTCATAAGGTTGGCGGAGTAGTAGTTTCAGCGGGGAGCTGATGATAGTTTATGCGTCATAAGGTTGGCGGAGTAATAATTTCAGCGGGGAGCTGATGATAGTTTATGCGTCATAAGGTTGGCGGAGTAATAATTTTAGCAGGGAGCTGAAAGTTATAGGGGCGGGTTTAACTTCTTTCCACCGTGCTATGGTACTATAATGAGATGTAAATAAGATGTAAATATTGAGACTACTCTGCAAGTTAAGAGTAAACATTGTGATGTTTATTGAGTTTAGAATAAATTGTTGAAACTGTTAGACACTGTGTCATTTCCAAGTTTTGCGTCCACCTCTTCACTTTAATAATTGTTAGCTGCCTGGTTATATATTTTAACCCAACGGACTTGGGGAAGATAAATTTATTTGTACTACGGTGATCAGATAGGTTGGAGACTATGACACTAGTAGAGTGAGACAGCGCCCCCACCGACCGCCGCGGCACAAATTGGCGTCGTAGACAGGATTTGGCAGTTGATGAGTGGTTGAAAGGTGAGACATCGATATTATGGACCCAAAGAAGGGAGGTAAAGAGGACAAAACAAGCAGGGATGATGACAGGAAGGTTAGCGACCAAGAGTCAGCTCAGTCCTTCTTTGCGAGTCCTCCGAATAATGCAGAATTTGACGGAGAAGAGCCTAGAAGAGCCACACCCTACCCAGAAGTCAGAGAACAAGGTGATGATGACAATGCTCAACGGCCTGGGGTTAAGCAAAAAGGAATGAGGGACAACGGACGTATGCGAGAAAGGCAGATTATTGACTGGCAGGATGAACCGTGGCAATACCCAAGACAATATTGGTGTGATGAGTCCGATGCGGAGATCCAATTTCGTCACGATAGAGGCAGAGACGTATTTAATATGAGGGAGAGGTCACGTGAGGATGACGTCCGATATGTTCCTCAGCAGTATTGGAGGGAAGGACCCCGGCCAATGTTCCAGGGTAGAGGTCATGTACAAGGGGGTGGAGACGAACAACGCGGAGAGTTCCACAATAGGGGGTCATTTTCAGTCAGATGTAGAGAAGTGACTCCGGATAAATTTGATGGGCGCATACCATGGAAAGATTATCAAAAACACTTCGAAGCGTGCAGTGTTGTCAACAGATGGACAAGGCAAGAAGCTTCATATCAACTTGCCACCCGACTACAGGGCCCTGCATTGAAGGTTCTTGGTAATTTTCCTTTACAAGGACAGCCAACTTATGAAGACCTGGTGTCACAACTGAGTAAGAGATTTGGCCCAGGTGAACATGCTGAAAATTTCCTGCTAGAGCTGCGTCTTCGAAGAAGGGGGCCAAGGGAAACCTTGCAGGAGTTAGGACAGTCGATTAGAGAGTTGTCGGCTTTAGCATACCCAGAGCTACCGTGTGAAGTACGTGAAAGGTTAGCGAAGGGGCATTTTGCAGATTCCATTGACGACCCTGAAATCAGAGGTGGCATATTTCGAGCTCATCCACAGACGTTAGATGAAGCTGTGCGAGCTGCACTTGACACTGAATCGTTTCTCAAAGTAGAGAAGAATAGAGAAAGGGGGAGGGTGAATAAGTTCACCCGTACTCTTGCTAGAGATGAACAGAAAGACCAGGCAACAGACAGATCGATGAACAAAGAATTTATAGAGATGCGAATAACGTTGACTAACTTGATGAAGGCAGTGGACCAGTTGAAGATGGATACCAGAAGTAGTCAACAGAGCCAGACGTTCGATCAAAACATGAACCGATATAAGCCAAACGAAGAGTTCAGAAGGAAGGTTCAATGTTTTAATTGCAGCGAATATGGACATTATGCAAGAGAGTGCCCACAAAACAATCAGCGGCAGGGAAACGAGAATCGGCGAACTCGACGGACCGGGGGAACGCCGAATGGAACGAATGGTCCGGTGACACAGAAATAGATGAGCAGCAACCGAAAGAATTCACTGATTTGACGGGATCGTCGGCTCAAGGCATAGCACAAAAAGGAATTTTTGTAACAGGTGTAATCCGTGGTACCAAAATAAAGTTTCTTTTAGATACTGGTTCGACCCATACTGTACTGTCAACGGCAGCTTATCGACGCTTTCCGAAGAGGAAAAAGCCAAAATTGAGTCCACTTGAGAACAGTATAAAGCAAGCAGACGGTACTCTCCTTGAAACATGGGGGCATGCAACAATGGACATCCAGGTTGGTGAGATGAGCCAATCCATTATGATAACAGTAGCCTGCATAAAGGAGGATGGTATTTTGGGCATGGATTTTCTCTTAGCATCAGGAGGGAAACTAGATTTTGAACGACTGAAATTACAGATTGAAGGCGAACAAATTCCTTGTAGAGATGATGATGATTTATTATTTTGTACCAGAGTAATGGTGTCACAGACAACAACTATTCCGGCAAACCAAGAGGCAATTGTTCCAGTAAGGACAACAAGACTTACCAACATTGAAGGCTTAGCAATTATTGAACCGACGGGAAGAGAAAGCATAACAGAAAAAGGGTTGATGATTGCCAGAACATTAGTGGAGACACGACAGCCGATTTTACCCACGAGAATAATTAATTTGAGCAACAAAGAACAAGTAATCAAGGAAGGGACAGTAACCGGCATTATTTCTCCAGTTAAGATTGAAGAAGAAACAAGTATTCAAGTAAGGGAATTACGAGACGATACTAAGGGTGACAGCCAAAATGAGAATATTCCTGAACATCTGAAAGATTTGTATTTGCGGAGTACAAGAAAGCTTGATGATCAATTTCATATTAGAGTACAGAAGATGTTGTCGGAGTTTCAAGATGTTTTCTCCAAAGGTGATAATGACATAGGACGCACCAACTTAGTCAAACACAAGATTAATACGAGTAATGTTGCACCCATACGACAACCACCCCGAAGGGCTCCTATGGGCCAACAGGAAGAAATTAATAAACAAGTTACAGACATGTTGCAGAGGGGAATCATAGAGCCGTCTACCAGTCCTTGGGCAGCTCCGGTGGTATTAGTTACTAAGAAGGATGGCTCAAAAAGATTCTGCATTGACTATCGAAGATTAAATGCTGTAACTATCAAAGACGCTTATCCAATACCAAGGATCGAAGAGTCACTGGATGCACTCACCGGTTCTAAATGGTTCTCTACATTGGATCTTGCATCCGGTTACTGGCAAGTAGAACTGGATGATGATGCGAAAGACAAATCCGCCTTTACAGTAAGAGGAGGGTTGTACGCCTGGAATGTGATGCCATTTGGATTATCCAATGCACCTTCGACATTCGAGAGACTCATGGAGTGTGTAATGGCCGGTTTGCAGTGGGATATTCTGCTTGTATATCTTGACGATATAATAGTGTATGGGAAAACTGAAGATGAGGCAACTAACCGGTTGAAGGAAGTTCTTCAACGTTTGAGAAAAGCTGGTTTGAAACTTAAACCAAAGAAGTGTCACCTGTATCAACAAGAAGTATTGTATCTTGGGTATGTTGTGTCAGAGAAGGGGATACATACAGATCCTGAGAAGATTAAGGCTGTACAGGAATGGTCACGTCCCACAGATGTAACCCAAGTCCGCAGTTTCCTGGGACTAGCATCATACTATAGACGATTCATTCGCAGTTTTGCTGATATTGCCAGACCGCTTCACCAACTAACAGAAAAGCATCGTAAGTTCGAGTGGAGCGATGGCTGTGAAGAGGCATTTGTAGAACTCAAGAGACGACTGATCGAGTCACCTATATTAGCTTATCCTGACCCCAAGCTTGATTTCATATTAGACACTGATGCGAGTAACTTAGCAACGGGTGCAGTGCTCTCTCAAATCCAAGGAGAACATGAAAGAGTAGTAGCCTATGCCAGTAAGACTCTCAGCTCACAAGAACGGAATTATTGCGTGACTAGAAGAGAACTGTTAGCGGTAGTGTTATACCTCAGGCACTTCCGTCATTATCTCTATGGCAGAAAAGTGTTGGTGAGAACAGATCATGGCTCACTAAGATGGCTCACTAATTTTAGAAACCCGGAAGGCCAACTTGCAAGATGGATGGAAGTAATCGGGCAGCACGACATTACGATTGAGCATAGACCTGGACGGCTACACGGCAACGCTGATGGGTTATCCAGACGTCCTTGCAAACAATGCGGCCGCCAAGAAGTGACTAAGGAGAATGACTCAATCCCAAAGATACCTGCTGAAGTGATGAGCAATGAACAAAGTCAGGCAGAAAATATGAAAGAAGAGAAGAGCTGGGTGAGATCAATAACGTTACAACCGAGAATTAGACATCAAGATGTACGACAAGCACAGTTAGACGACCCAACCATGTCCAGAATACTTGAGGCTAAGGAGGGGGCGACGGAACGTCCTCGGTGGGAAGATGTGTCGGCATTTTCACCAGCATTAAAGACATACTGGGCACAATGGGAACAACTAGAGATGCAGAGTGGAGTATTGTGCAGAAAATGGGAATCGGCTGATGGAAAGCATACAGTCATGAAAGTAATTCTGCCTCACAAATACCGAAATGAGATATTGGAAGAATTACATGCATCGAAAACAGCAGGACATATGGGGCTACGGAAAACACTGGAAAAGGTCAGAGAAAGATACTACTGGGTAGGAATGTCGGCGTACGTACGCTCCTTTGTTAGAAAGTGTGATCTCTGCGCCCGGCGGAAATCTCCTCCTAAGAAACGAAGAGCACCATTGCAACAGTACCGAGTAGGCGCACCCTTAGAACGTGTTGCAATGGATATACTGGGGCCACTTCCAGAATCAGACAACGGGAACATGTACATCCTAGTCATTGGTGACTATTTCACCAAATGGATGGAGGCGCACCCTTTACCAGATCAAAAAGCAGAAACTGTCGCCAAAACGTTTGTGGAAGAGTTTGTTTGCAGATTTGGAGTACCCCGAGAGTTACACACTGATCAAGGGCGAAATTTCGAAGCACAAATTATGCAAGAGATATGTAGATATTTGGGGATACAGAAGACCAGAACGACAGGTTACAATCCAAAGTCAGATGGAATGGTTGAGAGATTTAATAGAACATTGATGAACATAGTATCGACTATGATAAATCCAGTTAGAAGACAAAAAGATTGGGACGAGCAACTCCCATTCGCGACATTAGCATACAGAACTTCGGTACAAGAGTCAACCGGTGAGACACCGAGTATGATGATGCTTGGGAGAGAATTGAACTTGCCGATAGACGTAGCAACAGAGACGCCTTTCGACGAAGATGATGATGAGGAGAAAGACTACGCAGAACAACTCCGAGTGAGAATGCAGTTAGCACATGAGGTGGCGAGAAGGAACTTGAAGTCTGCAGCAGTACGACAAAAGAGGAACTATGATCGTAGAACGCATCAAAGTTTAATAGAAGAAGGGGAGTTCGTGTGGTTACATAACCCGAGGCGAAGACGGGGGCAGACATCAAAGCTCTGTCATCCTTGGGATGGGCCATTTTTAGTGATTAAACGTTTATCTGACTGTATTTACAGGATACAGGAGAAGCCACATGGAAGGTTACTTGTAGTACATGCAGACCGGCTGAAACCGTATGAGGGTCGAGAAAGAGGCAGCTGGGGACCATGCAAGAAGGGAGCAGATGAGAATCCAGCAAGAGAAAAGGAAACCGAGGAAGTTCAAACCATGCTGAGAAGAAACCCAGAACGTCAGCGCAAGAAACCCTTGCGATATACATAATAGTTAATTGAAGGAATTTCATACTTTGATGGGAATTTCTCTTTTGTTTGTTTGATTTAACAGATGAAGTCGACTTTCAAGTGTTTGGAGTGTGGCGAGTCGTTTTGGAGAAAGTGGAATTTAAATCGGCACAAAGAAACGCATAGGATGGAGAGAGAGAAATACCGCTGCCCACAGTGCCCCACACCGACCAGCTTCAGTCGGTTCGAAGACTTAAAGCGGCACACCAGAGACAGACATCTTGGGAAGGAGGAGAATTCAGGAAGAAAGAGAAGGTGTGAGGCAGATGATGATGAGAGGGGCAGTAGAAAGACCGAGAGGAAAGATGTGAGAGATAAAGGAAGAGAAGGAAAACAGGAGGCGAGAGAGCGGAAGAATCGAGAAGAGAAAGAAAGGAGGAAGGAGGAGAGGCGACAGGAGGAAAAGAAGAGAAATGAGAAGGAAAGACACAGGGAAGAGAGACGGCGAAAAGAGGAAGGCCAGAGGAAGGAGGAAGAGGAGGTGAGGCAGAGGGAGGAGAAACGGAAGGAAGAAGAGAAGCGGGAGGAGAAACGGAAGGAGAAAGAAAAGCAGAATGAAAGACAGAGGGAAGAGAAACGGAAAGAGGAAGAAGAAAAGATGGAGAAACAGAAAGGGGAGAAACGGAAGGAAGAAGAGAAACAGAAGGAGAAAGTAAAGCAGGACGAAAGACAGAGGGAAGAGAAACGGAAAGAGGAAGAAGAAAAGATGGAGAAACAGAAAAGGGAGAAAGAGGAGGAACAACGGAAGGAGGAAGAAAGACAGAGGGAGGACAGACGACCGGAGGAGGAAGATGTTATAAAAAATGAGGAACGCTTGGCAGAGTTGGAGGAAGGACGAAGAGAGGTCTGCGACCTCGGGGTTGATTTATGGGATGATGAGATGGAAGCATTCCTGAACGATTGTGTAACCTCTCCACACTTGACGGCAACTGAAGTGCACCATCCTCCAGTGGGTAGAAAGAACTTGGCCAAAATGAGTCCGGCACCTTCAGTGTCTTCCGACTCAAGCTCAGAGTCTAGTTCGAACTGCAGTTCTAGCTCAGAATGCAGCTCCGGGTCCAGTTCCACTGTCCGTTCCGACACCAAACTAAATTCACCCGAGGAGCCAGGAAGTGGACAGATAGCTTTAAAAGCTTTGATAAAAGGGAGACTGACAAAGATCAGCGAAACCCATACAACATACGTGTATGCCGAGGGGAGGCGTAGGAAATCATCCGTTACCAGAAGGGACTATTTTCTCACACCGGAAGAATAATTTACATAAATGACATATTTAAAATATTTAAATGTATGGTAAATAATTATCATTAAATTTGTTGAAAGTATTGCGGACTGTGTTAAAAAAAAAAAAAAGTTGCGGATTGTTTGAAAATATTGAGGACTATGTTAAAAAAAAAAAAAAGTTGCGGATTGTTTGAAAATATTGAGGACTGTGTTTTAAAAAAAAAAAAAAAAAAAGTTGTGGCTTGTTTTTGTATAATGAGTAGTGACAGTTTTTCTAGTTGTAAAATTAATGACTGTTTTTTTAAAAAACGTGTAAATATTCATTTGGACAGTATTTAAATACGCTGAGGACAGCGTAAGTCTTAGGAGGGGGCAGTGTGACGTGAGACGGTTTTCCTGTCTCACTTTAGTTAAAAACTCTAGGTCCAGTTAGTAGTCTTAAATTTTACCTGTAGTGCAATTTCCTTTTTTAGTTACTCCAGAAGGTTATTTCCAGGGTAAAACAGTAAATTTATACGTGTGTGCTGTGCGCCGTTATGATTGATGGGCGCCGCCATGTTTTGTGAAGGAGCTCCACTCAGGAAAATGTTTATTCATAAGTAGTGACACGTGACTGTCAATTTCCAAATATGGTAGTGCTTTAAATTTTGCTTATTTCTGTTATACTAAGCTCAAATGTCACTCTTCACTTATAGTTCTATCAGTACAAATTCTTAAATAATTATTTGTCGGCGACTTGGTGGTTACCTTGGGAAACTTCCTTCTATTAGAGATTTTGTAAATGTGTTAGCCTGTTCTTCAAAAGAGCGCGAAATTTGTATGACGTAGCAGACTCTTAGCCAATGAAAACACGTTTGGCCACTGCTCCTCTATAAAAGGGAAGTTTTTCAACACTTGAGTTAGTTGCTGTGAAGTAAGCCGTGCATATTTAACAGGTTAGTGTCATTTTACAATTTATTGATCGAAGTAATTTCCACTCAAATCTGATTGCTTATTTCTAAACGATTTCATTTCCTGGACTTGAGATAATACTGAAAACGATGGTGTTATTCTTATTATACATGATGAACATTTCAGTGCATAATTTAGCTGTTGTTTCATGTCATTGCACCAGATTTATATTACGTTATGTAACTGCGTATATAGGGCTTGCTAATTTTATTCAATATTGTGCTGGGATTTTAGAGTCAAGATTCGGTTGTGCATATTAATTAAGTTGAGTGAGTTGCTGTGAAGTAAGCCGTGCATATTTAACAGGTAGTTCAGGTGGACGGCGGCAGCAACTCGGGGACGAATCATTAATCAATTTACTCCGCAATTACACGGTTGGGAGTCGGCATTAGTCAATGTATAGGGTCGGCGGAGTGTACTGTACTACCAGCAGAGGTTCTGCTGCGATGTGCGTATGGTATAGCTGTTATGCCCGGAGTTGATTATTGCAAGAGGCTGCTAGAGTTACACGGGGTCGGGAACGTCAGCGGAGTAACAGTAAAGCATCAGTAATACTTGCGGAGTAATAGTAAAGCATCAGTATTACTTGCAGAGTAACAGTAAAGCATCAGTATTACTTGCAGAGTAACAGTAAAGCATCAGTAATACTTGCGGAGTAACAGTAAAGCATCAGTATTACTTGCAGAGTAACAGTAAAGCATCAGTATTACTTGCAGAGTAACAGTAAAGCATCAGTAATACTTGCGGAGTAATAGTAAAGCATCAGTATTACTTGCAGAGTAACAGTAAAGCATCAGTATTACTTGCGGAGTATACAGTAAAGCATCAGTATTACTTGCAGAGTAACAGTAAAGCATCAGTATTACTTGCGGAGTATACAGTAAAGCATCAGTATTACTTGCAGAGTAACAGTAAAGCATCAGTAATACTTGCGGAGTAACAGTAAAGCATCAGTATTACTTGCAGAGTAACAGTAAAGCATCAGTAATACTTGCGGAGTAACAGTAAAGCATCAGTATTACTTGCAGAGTAACAGTAAAGCATCAGTATTACTTGCAGAGTAATAGTAAAGCATCAGCATTACTTGCAGAGTAACAGTAAAGCATCAGTAATACTTGCGGAGTAACAGTAAAGCATCAGTATTACTTGCGGAGTAATAGTAAAGCATCAGTAATACTTGCAGAGTAATAGTAAAGCATCAGTATTACTTGCGGAGTAACAGTAAAGCATCAGTATTACTTGCGGAGTAATAGTAAAGCATCAGTAATACTTGCAGAGTAATAGTAAAGCATCAGTATTACTTGCGGAGTAACAGTAAAGCATCAGTATTACTTGCGGAGTAATAGTAAAGCATCAGACTAAGGGAGCTAGCGGTGTAATGAGCGTCATAAGGTTGGCAGAGTAATAGTTTCAGCAGGGAGCTGATGATAATGAGCGTCAAAATGTTGGCGGAGTAGTAGTTTCAGCAGGGAGCTGATGATAATGAGCGTCATAAGGTTGGCGGAATAGTAGTTTCAGCGGGGAGCTGATGATAATGAGCGTCATAAGGTTGGCGGAGTAGTAGTTTCAGCAGGGAGCTGATGATAATGAGCGTCATAAGGTTGGCGGAGTAGTAGTTTCAGCGGGGAGCTGATGATAGTTTATGCGTCATAAGGTTGGCGGAGTAATAATTTCAGCGGGGAGCTGATGATAGTTTATGCGTCATAAGGTTGGCGGAGTAATAATTTTAGCAGGGAGCTGAAAGTTATAGGGGCGGGTTTAACTTCTTTCCACCGTGCTATGGTACTATAATGAGATGTAAATAAGATGTAAATATTGAGACTACTCTGCAAGTTAAGAGTAAACATTGTGATGTTTATTGAGTTTAGAATAAATTGTTGAAACTGTTAGACACTGTGTCATTTCCAAGTTTTGCGTCCACCTCTTCACTTTAATAATTGTTAGCTGCCTGGTTATATATTTTAACCCAACGGACTTGGGGAAGATAAATTTATTTGTACTACGGTGATCAGATAGGTTGGAGACTATGACACTAGTAGAGTGAGACAGCGCCCCCACCGACCGCCGCGGCACACAACCTAAGCAACAGAGTACAAGTCAAGTATAATCTCGACAAGTTTTTTGCCTCGTTTTGTGACAAACAGTTTTAATGGAACAGCCCAAATGATTCATTCTTAGGTGTACATTAAAACTACAATTTTCACAATTATACATATCTATAGTAACTGTTTACAACTAAAAGTAAAGAATTGTTATTTTTAGTTAACATTTGTAGCCACAGTAAACCTTCTAGCAAATGTAAGTCAGACAGATTCTAACCAACCTCAATAATAGAGTACTGATTAATTAATTAAGCAGCATTTCCCCCCATTTTTGAACAGCCATATGATTAATTCTATGGTGTACACTAAAACCATAGTTTCTCACAATTATACAGATCTATAACAACTGTTCACAACTAAAAGTAAAAAAAAAGTGTCATTTTTGGTTGACATTTGTAGTCATGGTCAACGCTCTAGCAAGTGCATGTCGGACAAGCTCAAACCAACCTCAGCAACAAAGCGCTGGTAAGTATAAAATAAACAGCTTTGCCCTCATTTTTTCTTACAGGTTACGAGAAAAAAAACCCTTGATCAAATAAACAAATGGAACAATCATCATGTATCGTAACACACTTTCCTATGGAGGACGTTGTGTTTGTTTACATTTAATACCCACAATAGGTCTATTAATGTTAGGATAGGAGCCATCCAGATTTCCAAATAAAAAAATGTCCCCCTTTGTTTTGTACACATGGGAGGGAGGCAGGACATAACACCAGTTAGGAAGGGAGTTCAGGAATAAGACTTACATAATGTTGAAGCCCTCCCCTAGTAGATGCTACTCACAAAGTTTGAGATCTTACCCTCCTAGGAATGAATTACTGATTTTTGAAGATTTATTATTTACCCATATGTTTGTCTATTGTTGCCTTTATATCACACAGGCCGTGACACTGATGGTTTAAACGGCTGATTAAGACCTCGTCGCCACTCTTTTGTCGACTTTTGTTGACTGCACCCTCTTCTTTACCATTGACGACTTTTGTCGCCCATGCTTACATTAAAAAAACATTCAAGCCTGAACACAAAGACCTTTGTTATAAGGTTGTAGTTTTGTCAATGTTCACCCTCCAAGTTTACAATGGTTGGAAAGAAAAAATCTGATCTTTCCAATGATGGTAAAAATGAAATAAGGTTGCTAGGCAATCCCTTAAAATTGGAATGGAAAGATCCAAAATGGCAAACACTTATGGAGTGTCATATGGTTGTGTACAAAAAAGTGTTTGAATTTACAGACCACACTGAGGAAACAGTGACCAAGAAATTGGACGGATATCGGTGATTTTTGGTTTATATGAAAAGGAGTTCAATAAGGAAGACATTTTGTATTACTTATTTTGCTGTGAAACAATGTTTTCAAGGTGATAACAGAGTTTGAAAATTGGCCTTTGAACAAAAGCTTTGTTGTGTAAAAATGTGTGCTTCACGCTGGAATGGTCAAACAATTCAGGTACCAGTGGTTGTTTACATCTAAACAATTCCATAACCAGAGGGTTAACAATCATGTGGGTTTTAACAGCTCTTTAAAACTGAAAGAAAGAAAGATCAAGAGAAATCTAGCTCAGAATAGTGTCAAATCGTTGGTTCTAATCCCACCTAATCCCACCACTAAGTGAAGAAGTTCTTGAAACCCACATGATTGTTAACCCTCCGGTTATCGAATTGTTTAGACGTACAATAAAGAGTGTGCCCAAATGAATAGTTCATCATTACATTATCATTTATGTAAACTATTGATGTTGAAGATTTCTTCTCTTATAGAGCGAGTTTTCATGCCATCAAGTTCAACGAGACCAAGCAGTACAAGTGGATATGTTGCATCACAGGTACGTCATCTACGTCTTCTGATACTAACCCAGGAGTATTTTTCTATAATATTGGCTGATTTGTTTTACATATTTTTACACAAAAGTGTCAAGATAAGTGAAGAAGAAACTGGTTTATGATGGACTTGTATCCCTTTTTGACTTATTGTGATCAGTACATTCAATAAATCCCAGGATTATGGTAACCAGTGAGGTGCAATAAAACAAAAAGCCACATCAAACTAAGAAATGACAGGGTTAGTTAGAAGCCAGTTAACTTTAATAATAATAATAATAGTAATAAACAATTCTTAAATAGCGCATAATACTGAACAGTCTCTCTGCGCTTGATGAAGTGAACAGGTAAGTTTTCAGTTGCAGTTTAAATTGTTCCAGTGTGGGAGAGTTTTTGATATGGTTTGGAAGGTTGTTCCACAGTTCAGATGCAGCGCGTTGGAAGGCATGTTGACTGTATGATTTGGTGATAACTTGATATGGAGTGAGAAGATCTTAATTGGAGCTGGAATGAAGAGTTCTTGGTGGCTGGTATTTGTGGATTAGTTCTTGGAGATAAACTGGGGCTGATTCATGTGTGCATTTGTAAACTTTGCATTTCACATTCCTACTATTGTCAAACTGAATTTTGTCATCTTTCTGTCTCTTACAGCCAACAGCTAAGATATCATTTTCTGCCAAATTTGTGAGAGAGTTAGGGAAAACTCTGAACCAAGCCGGCCCTGTGGATGCTAATTGACGTCTTATCCTGATAGAGCTTGGGCAGTCACCATGGTGAAGTTAACCAAGTAACCTGCATGAGTGACTTCACTGCGGAGGCCTTAGGAGGCATAGGTGGCAGGAGACTGGGAGATCTCTGGATGATCTATTGGAGAATAGATTTATCAGGTCTGTAGAATACCATGAATGATGGATTTTTTCTTTTTGGCAAGACCACAATGTCAAAGATAAGGAAATGTATGCCTTTCTATTGAAATGGACCAGAATCAGGAATTGTTAAATCTTAACCACTACTGGCCTGAAGCATCACGGAGGCAGGTGCCTCCATTTCCCCTGGTCATTGCCAGAATCTTAACACTTAAACCACTGAAGGTTATAGATGTGACGGCACAGGTTGTGCTGATTAGTAAACTCAGTGCAACACTTAAACCACTGAAAGTCATAGATGTGACGGCACAGGTTGTGCTGATTAGTAAACTCAGTGCAACACTGAAACCACTGAATGTCATAGATGTGACGGCACAGGTTGTGCTGATTAGTAAACTCAGTGCAACACTTAAACCACTGAAAGTCATAGATGTGACGGCACAGGTTGTGCTGATTAGTAAACTCAGTGCAACACTTAAACCACTGAATGTCATAGATGTGACGGCACAGGTTGTGCTGATTAGTAAACTCAGTGCAACACTTAAACCACTGAAAGTCATAGATGTGACGGCACAGGTTGTGCTGATTAGTAAACTCACTGCTACACTTCAACCACTAAATGTCATAGATGTGACGGCACAGGTTGTGCTGATTAGTAAACTCACTGCTACACTTAAGCCACTGAAGGTCGTAGATGTGATGGCACAGGTTGTGCTGATTAGTAAACTCACTGCTACACTTCAACCACTGAAGGTCATAGATGTGATGGCACAAGTTGTGCTGATTAGTAAACTCACTGCTACACTCCAACCACTGAAGGTCATAGATGTGACGGCACAGGTTGTGCTGATTAGTAAACTCACTGCTACACTTAAGCCACTGAAGGTCATAGATGTGATGGCACAGGTTGTGCTGATTAGTAAACTCACTGCTACACTCTATCCACTGAAGGTCATAGATGTGACGGCACAGCTTGTGCTGAGTAGTAAACTCACTGCTACACTCCAACCACTGAAGGTCATAGATGTGACGGCACAGGTTGTGCTGATTAGTAAACTCACTGCTACACTCTATCCACTGAAGGTCATAGATGTGACGGCACAGGTTGTGCTGATTAGTAAACTCACTGCTACACTTCAACCACTGAAGGTTGTGATATGATGATATAGAACTTAGAAGAATAGACACTTATAAGACAAGCTATGATTCTGGTAGGTCATGTTCCACAACACTTGCATGTACAATAGTAAGGCTGGAAAGTGTAGGTCAAAGGTCATATGAATATGCATAGCCCATTACATCTCATTACATCCCCCCTTTTGAGAACAAAATCTATGATTGAAAGTAAGGTTTAAGTGAATTAGATTTTGAGGCGAATTTAGGAAATACATATACCATGAATTATCTTGTGTCTAAGGAATGACTAATCAGCTAATTGTCATCTGCATGTAAATCGTTGAATTACGTAGGAAACTTTTTAACTGACTTGCTTACTACCAACAATATTTTTTTTAGGCATCCATTTTGTGAAACCTATTTTTGGAACATTTATAAAAAACTTTGTTGTTTTTAAAATCTTTTTCGTAACACTTTTTTCTTGTACGATAAAATGAAACTTAAAACTTGTTTGCATAAAAAAAAACATTTCTTTCTTTGATAAGGTAAACTATACCGGTAACTGTCTTTACAGAATGACTTTTGTTTTCTAAGGCTGGTTTTGCTTGCTGTGCCGTTTTATAACAAAATATGAAAAGAAACAAACTGAAGAAGAAAATATGAGTTTGTTGTTTCCTATCAGCATTTGAAACAGGCTTATGTTTCAATCAGTCTTTGTGGTTTTTTCACTACACGGCCACTGCGTGTATGGTATGGCTCAGCAGCCACAGCAGAGTTCGCGACAGAGTTCTTGTTGTCACTGTGTTGTTTTTGAGCAGTAGACTTGCTTCCAGTCTCCCTCAGTATGGACTTGGGGGCGTGTGGGTTGGGTGACGGGGTATGTACGCTAGCAACTGGTGGGTCTGAAAAGCGGAGTGTCTTTCGCAATGGTCCAGTATTGCGAATGTGCACTCTGTTACGGCGTAAGCTTTGTCCAGTTGGTGTTTGAACAATGAATGATCTGGGTTCTGGACAAGAGTCTTTGACAACTGCAGGTGTCCATTTCCCAGTGTGGTGATCTTGAACCGTCACGTGTTGTCCTGGTACCAGCGGAGATAGTTGGTGCATACCATCACGATCGTGGTATTCCTTCTGTTTCTCTTGACGCTGGGCCAACCTGGCATACAAGTCATCTTTGTCATGCCGGTTGTGTTTAATCTTTGACGGAAGGTTGTCCTTGAGTTTGCGGCCATTGAGTAGCTCTGCAGGTGAGGGAAGAGCACTGTCTATTGGGGTTGTGCGGAGGCATAGGAGGGCAAGGTAGGGGTCCGTGTTAGACTGCTTTGCTTTTGTCAGGGTCAATTTGACAGTCTGTATCATTCGTTCGATGAAACCATTGCTCCTGGGATACCTCGGGCTTGACGTCACGTGATCAAATCCCCAGTCCTGGGAGAATTTTTGGTACTCACGGCTGTTGTACTGCGGTCCATTGTCACTTACGACTTTTGTGGGTATGCCCTGCTCACTGAAGATTTGTTTTGTGAGAGTTATTACCGCTGTACTCGAACACTGACCACTTATGCGGCGTACGAATGTAGCTTTGGAGTAATAGTCCGCGATGATGAGGTAGTCAGCATTGTCAAATTGGAAAAGATCCGTTCCGACAGTCTGCCAAGGCCGCTGGGGTATCTCATGAGGTAGTAAAGGCTCATGAGACTGCTTGCGCTGATGTGTTTGGCATATAGCGCATTTCCCAACTGACTGTTCAATGTCCTTGTTGATACCTGGCCAATATACACACCCTTTGGCTCGCAGTTGGCATTTGTTGACACCTTGGTGTCCGGCGTGTATTTTTTCAAGCGTCTCTTTTTGCATGGATTCAGGAATGCTGATTCGATCTCCCTTGATAACTAGGCCATTGTCAACTGACAGTTCGTCTCGACACGACCAGTAGTGGCGTATGCATTTAGGTAGATCCTTGGGATCCTCCGGCCAGCCAGTTATGATTGTCTCAGTCAATGGTCGTAGAGAAGGGTCACTAGCTGTCTCTTGCTTAAGCTGAGTGAGTCTCGCTTGAGAGAACTGTATGGCGTAGATTGTCGTATCGAAGTTGATCATAGGGCCATACGCGGGATTGAGTCGCGAAAGAGCGTCTGCGAGTAGTAGTTCACGTCCCGGCTTGTAAACGATGGTGAAATCGTAGGGCTGCAAACGCAACATCATACGCTGAAGTCTTGGGGGTGTGTTAGCAAGGCTTTTGTGTTGGATGTTCTCCAAGGGCTTGTGGTCAGACTCCACGACGAACTTTGACCCGTAGAGGTAAGTGTGGAATCGTGTACAACCGAACACCACCGCAAACAACTCTCGTTCGATGTTGGCGTATCGTTTCTCAGTTTCAGTAAGTGCCTTGCTCGCGAATGCCACAGGCTTGTTGTTTTGCAGAAGTGCTGCTCCGAGTCCTTTCAGAGACGCGTCCACCTGTAGCACTGTGGGTTGTCGAGGGTCGAAGTGGGTTAGTGTACACTCAGTACCGATCAGTGACTTGACATCTGCGAATGCTTTCTGGTGCGATTCCGTCCACTGCCACTCGCTGTCTTTGCGTAGCAGTGCACGGAGTGTGTCCGTATGATCGGCGAGTCTGGGGATGAATGGCGCGAGGTACTGCACCATGCCCAGAAACTGCTGAAGTTCGTTGACATTCTGCGGTGCAGGGAGTGCATGAATGTCTTGCACCTTCTCCGGGTCGGGGTGCACACCAGAGGCGTCATACAGGCATCCGAAGAACTTAATGCAAGGGGTTCTTATCTCGCACTTGCTGAGATTGAAGATCAGGCCATATTTGCGGGCCACTTGCATGAGGTTGTGCAAGTGCTTGTCATGTTCTTTTACTGTAGAACCGAAGACAGCGATATCGTCTGCAATCCCCAAAGTTCCAGGGCATTGCTCAAGGATCATGTCCATTTTCTCTTGGAAGATATCCTGGGAGACTTTCAGCCCGAAAGGGAGGCGACAGAAACGATACCGTCCAAATGGCGAGTTGAAGGTTGTCAAGATACTGGACTCTTCATCCAGCACGATGCTCCAGTACCCATGTCGTGCGTCTAGTTTGCTGAACACTTTAGCGCCACTAAACTGATGCGTAATTTCCTCCAGTGTTGGCGTTTTGTGATATGTCCGCTTGGAGGCTTTGTTCAGTGCTTGTGGATCTAGGCACACGCGAAGACTGCCGTTGGGCTTTCTGCTGAATGCCAGTGACGAAACCCAGTCTGTGGGCTCCGTGACCTTAGTAATGACATTCATGCTTTCCATTCTGTCCAGTTCAGTCTTTAACTCCTCCTTGATCTGGATTGGGTACTTTCGTGGAGGGTGTACAACCGGACATGCATCCTCTCGTAGCGTGATATGGTATTCACCGGGGAATTTACCAATCCCAGTGAAACGATCAGGGTACATGCTGTGGAGTTCCTCTTTCGTTGGTATTGGCGGGATGGGTTCATGTCGTGTCTGTGATGTGCAACGGACACCAACGGAACTGTCACTGCGTCGTGGTGTTGCGCGTATCGCACAGTTCAGCGTGATGAGGTGGAGAGCTCGTGAGGTCGGAAGTCCAAGGATTGCTGGGCCTGTAGTATCGGCGACGAAGAAATCTGCGTCAAGCCAGTCTGTCTCTCCATAGCTGCATGGAATTTTGACACATCCATATTGTTGAATTCGGGTTCCATTGTAAGCTGTGAGAAGCGTACTTTGCGTTGTAGTGGAGCCCGGTTGAGGATACCCATCTGCGTCCAGTGATCGCGGAAACATGCGCCGGAATGTGCGTAGGGGGAGTATGTTCCCCTGCGCACCTGTGTCGACCTTGACATTGAGCGTGTGCGATCCAGGACGATGTTTCAGTTTGATGCGAAGTATTGCAAAAAGTTCATCGCGAGTATCGGATGGACGCTCAATGCCGTCATGATTGTGCTGGGCTGTGATGGTGTCGAAAGCGATGTTATCAAACTGGTCCTGCATCTCAGCCACCTCATATTCAACCGCGTTGACCTCTTTTGATTTATGAGGTTTGGGGCGCGATGAAGACCGACCACGGCGTTTAGGTGAGTACGATCCCCTGGAACGTGGACGTGATTTGCGAGTGGTACGTGGTTTTGTCTTAGTGCCTGCTGTACTGAGGCACATGTGTTGCCAGTGTCCATCTTTGCCGTAACCATTGCATCTTGTGCCGTATGCAGGGCACTTATCACGAGGTCGATAAGGGTGTCGTCCACCACAGTTTCTGCACTGTCCTCGCGTCCTGATGACGTCCACCTGAGCTTTGCCAATATGATTCAACTGTGCCATATGCATGACACTGCCTTCGTGTGCTCGGCAAATGTCCAAGGCGTCTTTGAGTTGCAGTTTGTCGTCCTTTCGGAGCAGTTTCTTTTGCACCTCTGAGTATTTGACCCCTGAGATCAGAACTTCGATAATTCTCTCGTTGAGGGCTGCCTCATTTGCGAATTGACATTTCATGGCTTTGGCCTTGCATCGTGTGTAAAAGTCATCGATGCTCTCAGTTTCTATCTGCACAAACCGTTGAAATTCCAACCGATGTATGCGGAAATTGTCCTGGGGTTCGATTTGGCTGGAGAACTTGTCCCAAATGTTTTGAGGATTGTTGAGGTCTTCGTCAGTCAGACCCCATGTGTTGAACATACGGAGACCCTCTTTCCCAGACCACAAAATGATGTAGTTGTGTTGGTCTTTAGGCTCAATGTTTTTGACAGCAAACCACATGGAAGCCGTCTGTTTGAAATCCTTATACGCTTGGGGCCTGTCAGTACTTTCCCAGTCCATCCCAGGTTGAGGTAAGCCTAATGAATCAGCCATGTCTAACTCAATTGTCCGTGCAAAAACGTGTTCAAAATGCAGTCGAGCCGAAGCAGGAAACTACAAACTGTAATGTATGCACGAACCCGAGGTCAAAAGTCACCGCCTGACACAACGAAAATGGCTTTGTGCGATGCACGTTGAGTTACACGTTGTAAACCAATGCACTGTAATGTATGGCATGTACATACCGTACTGTCGTTGCGTGCACGGGGCTTGTTGCAGCGGAGTTTTTCACAGCGGCGATCCGTAGATCTCTCTCAGAAATGTTCGATCGAGGGTATAGTTCGATGTATTAGGGTCTTTCACTTATACCGCTGCCACCATGTGATATGATGATATAGAACTTAGAAGAATAGACACTTATAAGACAAGCTATGATTCTGGTAGGTCATGTTCCACAACACTTGCATGTACAATAGTAAGGCTGGAAAGTGTAGGTCAAAGGTCATATGAATATGCATAGCCCATTACATCTCATTACAAAGGTCATAGATGTGACGGCACAGGTTGTGCTGATTAGTAAACTCACTGCTACACTTAAGCCACTGAAGGTCATAGATGTGATGGCACAGGTTGTGCTGATTAGTAAACTCACTGCTACACTCTATCCACTGAAGGTCATAGATGTGATGGCACAGGTTGTGCTGATTAGTAAACTCACTGCTACACTCCAACCACTGAAGGTGATAGATGTGATGGCACAGGTTGTGCTGATTAGTAAACTCACTGCTACACTCCAACCACTGAAGGTCATAGATGTGACGGCACAGGTTGTGCTGATTAGTAAACTCACTGCTACACTCCAACCACTGAAGGTCATAGATGTGACGGCACAGGTTGTGCTGATTAGTAAACTCACTGCTACACTCCAACCACTGAAGGTCATAGATGTGAAGGCACAGGTTGTGCTGATTAGGAAACTCACTGCTACACTCCAACCACTGAAGGTCATAGATGTGACGGCACAGGTTGTGCTGATTAGTAAACTCACTGCTACACTCCAACCACTGAAGGTCATAGATGTGACGGCACAGGTTGTGCTGATTAGGAAACTCACTGCTACACTCCAACCACTGAAGGTCATAGATGTGATGGCACAGGTTGTGCTGATTAGGAAACTCACTGCTACACTCCAACCACTGAAGGTCATAGATGTGACGGCACAGGTTGTGCTGATTAGTAAACTCACTGCTACACTCCAACCACTGAAGGTCATAGATGTGATGGCACAGGTTGTGCTGATTAGGAAACTCACTGCTACACTCCAACCACTGAAGGTCATAGATGTGACGGCACAGGTTGTGCTGATTAGTAAACTCACTGCTACACTCCAGCCACTGAAGGTCATAGATGTGATGGCACAGGTTGTGCTGATTAGTAAACTCACTGCTACACTCTATCCACTGAATGTCATAGATGTGACGGCACAGGTTGTGCTGATTAGTAAACTCACTGCTACACTTAAGCCACTGAAGGTCGTAGATGTGATGGCACAGGTTGTGCTGATTAGTAAACTCACTGCTACACTTCAACCACTGAAGGTCATAGATGTGATGGCACAGGTTGTGCTGATTAGTAAACTCACTGCTACACTTAAGCCACTGAAGGTCATAGATGTGATGGCACAGGTTGTGCTGATTAGTAAACTCACTGCTACACTCTATCCACTGAAGGTCATAGATGTGATGGCACAGGTTGTGCTGATTAGTAAACTCACTGCTACACTTAAGCCACTGAAGGTCATAGATGTGATGGCACAGGTTGTGCTGATTAGTAAACTCACTGCTACACTCTATCCACTGAAGGTCATAGATGTGATGGCACAGGTTGTGCTGATTAGTAAACTCACTGCTACACTCCAACCACTGAAGGTCATAGATGTGATGGCACAGGTTGTGTTGATTAGTAAACTCACTGCTTTCAATTCCTCAACCTATACAGTTGGAGTTCTCCCTTGTAGCAGAAGATGTGATGTTTCGTTTTGCTGAGTATAAAGAAAGGTGGCAGCAATATTGTGATGTAGACCTGCGCTCTGAGGATATAAAAAGCAGGGAGGAGGGTTTGGTTGCCGTGGCAGTCAAAGCAAAAGATGCATTTGTTGCTGCTGCTACCTCAAGGAGAAGAAAAATAAGTGAGAAGAAAATGTGTCATGGGAAACAAATGTTGCTTTTGCTGTGTAGATTTATCAAGATGCCCCCTGAAAGTAAAAATATGACTACGCATGAATTGGTTATCAATGTACACACTGTTCCCTTGTACTTTTTGTCCTTGTTATTAAATGAAAATACATTTGTTTTTTAATTTGTAACCTTACATTCCAAGGTTGGTCATGATTTTTAAATGTGCTAATGCCATCGGTTGATTATGTTTTAGTTTTTTGCATTATTTTTGGGATACATCATCAGAACTTACAAGAACTAGAAGATTACAAGTTGTTCTTTGTGTCAACATTTAAGAAAAAGTCCATTTTTTAATGATGTATTGCTTGTTTGTTGAGTTGTTTGTTTGTTTTTTAGTTTTTCAAAGTAAAATATTGTCCAAGAGGTAATGCAAGGGAGGGCTGGAGAGACTTCACCATCCCCACATGGGCATTCAGACTTAATTTAAAAAACTACTGCTTTTCTGAATTCTTGCCTAGCCCTGCAGTTTGTTTTTCCTTTATCTCTTGAATCTTTGTGCTCCAAATAAATTTGAAAACATGTCAATTACTATGTAAAGCATATTGGGTGTACATTGTATTTCATAACTTGCTTGCTATGTGATTGAACTTAGATCCGACTTACTCACCAACCTGTGATGAGATTGAGTCATTAGGTGAGGGTAACATAGCGTGGACTGTGGATGAACTACAAGCTATGACAGTTAATACATTTGATAGTTGTGGATATGCACTAGGGGAAGTACCTGGATTCTCACAAGCTCAACTCATGGCTCTCATTGAAAAAGCCAAAAGCGTATGTATCAGTTTTTGTATAAGTCTTACAAATGCATTACTTATTTTATCAAGAAATAATCAGTTTTGCTTGTGGTTAAAAAAAAAGTTGTATCCCCTTAACCAGGCGCCCGAGGACGTGTGAACACGCAAATGTTTCCCCTGCCTGGAAATGAAAGCTGTATAAAGATGCCATTATGTAATTTCAGACCACCGGAGCAAAGGTTGCCCGGTCATTCAACTACAGAGCATGCACAGACCACACATGCCGTCTATTGCTTCGTCTCATCCACAAAAGGACAAAAAAGGTCTTTTATATACTGGCATTTTGTGGCTATTCAGAGGCTATTTTTGTGTAATCCCTGATTACAGACCTTTCTCCTTTTGTTCCAAGAGGAGGATTATGAGACTGCCAATATAGGGTTAGAAAGCTCAGTTGGTAGAGCACCGTCTTGTAAACACAGAGGTCGCAGGTTTAAATCCCGCTCTAGTCAAATCTTTCTTTTTTTTCAACCCCAACTTAATTATTTATCTTACATGTAAATTAACAAAATACCATGAAATTTTTACTTTACTTCTAAATAGAAAAAGTAACTGAAATGTTATAGTTCTCTGGGTAAAAATTAAACTCGGATAGTGACGGGAGATGCATACAAGAAAAATTTACAGTTCCATGTGAAAATGTTAAAAAGTCACCATCCCATATTGCATAAAGTTAATCAGTGCTGGAAGTTCAGAAGTGATGAAAGCATGACGGTAGAATTATTTCTACCTCCGTGATGCAAGTTACAAGTGTGCAGCTATTTTCCCCCAAAAACATAAATCGATGGCTGTCAGGAAATGATCCTAATCAATCAAATAAAGAGCATTGCTTCCTTCACAACATCAATCATGAGGTTAGGTCATGCTCTATGTAATAAGATTATCCATTTTCTACACACATGACTTACTCTGTTGTTCATAGTTACTTAAGTTATTACAGTTCAAAGTTGTCTGACAAAGAGCTTGGATCTAGTCCATTATGCACATCAAACCTTTGGACAGAGATATTACAGTTATATTATACAAGTGTGAAACTGTGTTTAAATTATAGTGGGCAATGCCCTTAACATTAGGTCATCATGCACAAGAAACAGGTAAAGTATGGTTACTTACAGTAAGGCCCCTACATAGAAACAAACCAGAGAACTGGGACTTACCCACCATTGCTGTCGTCTATTGAGCACAAAAAATAGTGTACCTTTGGCTGTGCATTCAGTTACCATCACTGTGAATGCATATCACAACAAAAGTGCCTGGAATGGCATGACCCACGCACCGCGATTGCACCACGCACTTTTCATGATTGCCCTGGACATGGGCAAGCTAAAGCTGCAGATCACGCATAGAAAACACGCCACATTTTTCAGGGGCACTATTTTGATGCGCTGTCTGCAGTTCGATTCTGGCAAATGTTGGGTTTTATGAGAGTACACTATTTGAGACGCCATAAGGAATGACGAGGTTATACAGAGTGGTATAGGAAAGCCCCATTCTCTGGGTTATTTATGGGCCCCTTTCGGACAATATTCCCTCTGAAAAAACACATTATATTACTGTACTAGTAATGACTTGATTACATGACTTTATTTAGGCTTGGGGTGAGGCAGCATTGATGACTCCAGACCAAGTTTCTCAGCTTGGTTATTTGACTTCAGGACTAACTGCATCTGAGATCAATCAACTCAATCTAACAGAGATAGATATAGTGTATGCCATCGCTCAGTAACCCATCTACACATCAGAGCAGGTAAAAAACACTGTGATACTCCACAAAATGTTATTTTGAGTTTTTCGCTGTGTTACTCATTTTCTTAACCAGTTGCTGCCAGGATTTTGCAATTTTTTCCCGTCCAGCCTGAAGGGATTAATTTCTTGGAATCACCAGAACCACTTTTCTTTGAGAGTACCTCTGGCACAAAGAAACCTTGTCTTGACAAAGCCAAGCGAACAAAGAAGCTCTTTATTTTATCATGATTTTTGTTTTCTCTGCCAAGAAAATTTCAAATTCATGCACAGCGAATTGCAAAACCTTTGCCGTGTGCCACGGTTTATGATTGTATTAAATCTGGATCAAAGGCTCGATCCCTGGTTTACAAGGGATCGAGAGGCTTCCACTATTGTTCGTTCATTGTATTTCGGCCCAATGGAGGTAAGTTAAAGTGATCCGGCAATCGAGTCATAGTTCCGTGTTTAGTGCCACTCCTATGTTTTTTATAAAAACTTGAGAACTTTTTCAATTAACATTTACAGGTTTTTCTTTTTCTTTTTCTTACAGCGTTAATTGTTTAATTTGGCTCTTTCAAAAACTAAAGTTTAATCATCCTTTAACCAGTTGCCGCTGGATAAGGTGTATACACGCAAATATTTTCCGAGCCAGCAAATGTGTGATGTGAGTTTTGTATTTTAGTGTAAAATTCTGGAACAAAAAAGTAGCCCGGAATGAAAGTCACCCAGACTTTCCACTGCTGAGCATACACAGAGTATGTGTTCATGTCTTGAAAGGCTTCGTTTCACCCACACAAACAGGACAGATGGCGCTGAATATTTGCCAATATTGGCTATTATGCAGGGTTATTTTGTAATTCCTGATTCTGGACCTTTTGCCTTTTTGTTCCAAGAAGAGAATTAAGGCACATAAAAGCTTTCACCATTGTTCATTGTATTTCGGCTCAATAGAGTTTAGTCCGAGTGAACCAGTTTCCAGCCTTGGTTCCGGAATGGCAAGAAATCCCCGGCCATAGCTGTCGGCTAAGGTTTTACATTTCATGGTGCATAAATTTGACATTTTCTCAGTAAAGAAAACAATACCCCTGATCTGCAATAAAGAGAATCTTTGTTCTCTTGGCATTGTCAAGTCAGGGTTTCTTTGTGCCAGAAGTTCTCTCAAAGATAAGTGGTTCTGGCAATTCCGAGAAAATAATCCTGTCAGGCTGGACGGGAAAAAATGGAGGACTTCCAGCAGCAACTGGTTAAATGATGTGACCTTTTTATGTAAGGGAGTGGGGAATCATACATTGCTGAAGATGATTCTCCTAAAAAATGTCAAACCCACCACAAGGAGCATAGATACCTGCTTTAAATTTATAATCTTGTACAGTGACTTGTGTGACCTGAATGTTTTTGTAAATTCAGTTTTGCATTGTCAAACCATTGCATTGTCAAAGCTGACATGATTTAGGACAGATTACAGACCAATCCTACTGTGAAGTCAAAAGATTTTGGGCGTAAGTTGTCCAAGGTGATGGAATTTCTGAGTCAAGAGTCTATGGACCTGTTGGAACCATGCAACTCGGGCTATGGCTATATGACCGTTGGCTGCAACGGTAATATTGAGTTTAGTCCTTTTTAGCAACATAGCCATAGCTACTTTTGAAGCCACCATTTTGGACACGGCTTAACTAGTCAATACTTTCCTTCCTTTCTCTCTTTTTTATCAGGGAAGCAGCTAATGCCATTGGTGATCTGCAGAGCTGTGATACCAGTCAGTGGGCTGTACTACAAGCCAAGGCAGTAGAGGGATACGGTAGTATTACAACATGGATGCCTGAAGTGTACTCTGAGGTTGGATCAGTCGTTGGTATGTGGTACCTGCTTTTTTTATCTCAATCTTGATGTTAGTCTACTGCATAAATCAACCAAATTGAAGTCCAATAAATGAAACTAAAGATTTCATGAGCATAAATTAGGAAGGGAAGAAAACAGGTATGGTAAACTTGAAACTAAGTTTATCGTGTAATCTCTCTTGAATTTCGACAGTAACTAATAGAAAAAAAATGTGACGCTGACAGCCTGCAAACTTACGCTAAATTCCACTTTTAAAAATGGAACAGCCTCTGACAAAGCATTAGCCAGACCAGCTGATCAGTTGATTTTCTCTTTTTCTCTTTCATAATACTGTACAATAGAAACTGAAAAATACTACAAAGTTTGGTGTGAATAATTCACAGAAAGTGGATGAAGAGTTATGTTGCATTTTCTTTATGGGGTGGGGACATTGGGGAGACACACAGTAAAACTGTATACATCAGGCCTAGAATAACACGGAGGCCATGGGGTCCATGGCCTCTGTTGCCCTGGTCTTGGCCTTGGTGCCCCTTCAGAAGTTTCCTCTCGACTTCAACATTTTCCAATGGAAATGCCCTTTGCAAAATTAAAATGGCGTTGCCCTCTCAAGGTGAAACTCAAGGCATGAAAGGTGTGGTCAAACATGTGAAGCATAAATTTGAAACCCTCCAAACCCTTAACAGTCATCTATTTAAAAGTCAACATGAAGACCCTTGTAAGAGTGGTGTTGATGGCAAAGTGGTGATCAAGTTCTTTGTTTGTATTTGTCTGTTTTTTCAGCTGGCTTCTCCAGTCAGGAACTAAGCAGTTTGTCTGATGCAAGTATAGCTGTCATTAAACCCCATGCAAAATCACTCATAGAACCACAGACTGTAGCTGTAAGTATTCACCAAGAATGTCTACCTTGAACAAACCAATTCATATGCTGAATTGAAACTTCACATCATATGATCGGCCCTAATTAAAAGAGTGCAGTATAAATCAAGCCAACGATTTCAAAATTGACATTTTGATATGATGTATGATTGTAGTTGTAAAAAAGCCTTAATTTTCCATTTCTATCCAACAGTTTGGTTGGTTTGTAACTAATATTCATTCAAATGTGTCAAACCTTTAGAAAGTTTTGAAATCTTAAGTTGGCCCTAATGTTCATTATATTGTGGCTTTTTAAGCCACAGTTATTAACCAGTTGCTGCCAGGAATCTTCAATTTTTCCCCGTCCAGCTTGATGGGATTATTTTCTCAGAATTGCTGGAATCATTTTTCTTTGAGGGTACTGTTGGCACCAAGAGATCAAAGACTCCCTTTTTGCACCATGGTATTCAAGAAGCATTGAAGATGAAGTTTGTTTTGTGTTTTATTTTGGGCATAAAGGTGGTATTAATCTTTGCGTGTGCAATCTTTATGTGGTTTCAGTCTGGATGGAACCCAAGTCAGCTTGCTGTGCTTGATAGACTCCAAGCAGAAGCAATAACTACAGAGCAACTAGCTGCATTATCTCAAGACCAGCGAGATGCTTTACTACAAGC
The DNA here is from genome assembly GCA_911728455.2 of Marthasterias glacialis. NCBI lineage: Eukaryota > Metazoa > Echinodermata > Asteroidea > Forcipulatida > Asteriidae > Marthasterias > Marthasterias glacialis. The sequence continues at coordinate 24,460,609 of OU452227.1, read as the reverse complement.
AGAGTATGGTGATGATGTTGACCTTGCTGATGATATGATTATGCAGACCACACAAGTACAAGATGTACTTCCTACTCTTAAAGGTAAATGGTCCTTACAAGCAGTGGGGCAGTGGGGTGAGCAGGTGGAGTGAGACCCCCTTTTAGGGCAGTATAGTATGATAGTGCACTAGTTCAATGACCACCCAGACCCCTGACAATGACCACCAACCTCCTTCCCCTTTGGAAAACTAAAGCCCTTTTTACACCTTTAGACGAATTTCTTGCACAATAGCCAAAAATTGGCGAAATATAGAACACCATCTGTCCTGTTTGTGTGGGTGAAACGAAGCATTACACGCATATGCGTACTTTGTGCATGCTCAGCAGTGGAATCTCTGGGTGACCTTTATTCCGGTATTCTGATTTTACACAATGGCATGTTTCAACGTCGCCCGTTTCCCAGCTTGAAAAACATTGTTGTGGATACACGTCAGCTGGCACCAACAGGTTGATAACCTTTTTCCCTATAACTTTTCAATGAACCAGGAATAACCATCAGGATTAGCACTGGTTCTTCACTCTAAGTAGTAGAGAGGCCTGTAACACTATGTGTTTTTATTTTTCATTTTGCAGGAGGTGGAGCTTTGGTTTACCCTTCAGGAATGTTAGCAGTTATCACCATTGTGTTCAACCTCCTGTATTGCTGCACCTGTTTTGCACTGTTATTAGTAGTTGTTTGCCCAATGTCATAGAGCTGCTTAGAGGCAAAGTATACCTTTGGTTTTTTGAACCGTACGTTTGCCTTAATGCTATATAATTGTAGATATATACCATAAAACTAACCTGTGTAAATTTCATTTCAAAAGGTGGCAGCGTTTTTGAGATATCACCAAAAATCTGGAGTGGTTGTGTTCACGCAGAAGAAGTATCCGTCATTGGAATACACATTCTGAGAAGCGTTACGGCCATAACGCTTCTCAGATTCAAATTTTTGGGTGATAAAAAGTGATATATTTCTCCATAACTGCAGTACTTCGAAGTGAAACGTTTCTCAAAATGCATTATACTATCCAAAGCTGCTGTATTTCTTACCAAGTAAGTTTTTATTGGCAAAAATTTTCAGAGTCATTACCAAACGTATGCAATGCCTTTAAGCACAAAAAGTTTACTAAGAACAAAACAATTTTGTGACCAGAATAAGGTTATCAGCCAAAATACCAAGCCATACATACAATTTGTGACTGGTTTTCTGTTTGTTTTTAGCAGAAATTGTTAAGCATTCTTGTCTGTTTAAGCAGGTCTATGAAATTGGGCCCAGATCCTGGTATTATTGACTTGTTGTGTTTGTTTTGATGATTGAAATGTTCTTGATTTGAATTGATTTCAAAGTTGTTTTATTAATCTCAAAATAATCTTGTGGGATTTAATAAATTGTGCCAAACAGGGCAACGCATTATTGACCTAATTCACCTGTTATCATCACATACAATCAGATTCCCTGTGTGTTAAAGTGCAGTGCACATTTTAGGCAGAGCACGTGTGGTGAAATGCGCATTGTATCTTTACATGCTGTTTGACTCCCAAAATGGAAGACCATAAGCAGACAGTAGTCATGTATGATGTCAGTCCAAGGGATCTGTGTCATATATTTGTAACAACCAGAGAAAAAGTTGAATATGTTAATAAAAAGGATGACAATGAGACTATTATGAATAGTACTTTTATTGGATACACCTTCCACTTCCAGATTATGAAATTTTAGTCAAGATTATTTGTAATGCAATATGTTTTCCTGTGTTACAAACTTTTGTTGAAAAAAACACATTCTGCCTAAGAAAGCTTTTTACCTGAAAGTGCTTTTGAAAAGTGTTTACAGCTGCACTAAGCATACAAAACTTGACTTTTAAAGTCAGATAAGGATCTTAGTGGCTATTCATTGTTGAATGTGATGGGATGTTGTTTTAACATTGAGTTGAGACTTTCATGTATGATGTCAGTCCAAGGGATGTGTGTCATATATTTGTGACAACCAGAGAACAATTTGCATATGTTAATAAAATGTATGACAATGAGACTGAATTTAAAGTTGAAGACATTGTAGGCTTATCCTAGGTACTTGATGACTTTTGGAGCCGGAAGTGCAATGTCATTACTCTTTCAAAAAGGCATATTATACTAATAGTTAATGTTTATGAGTGCAGTGGTGAGAATATTTTCATGAGTTGAAAGATGGAATGTTCCATTCAACGAGGCAAAGCCAAGTGGAATGGAACTTTCCATCTTTCAATGAATGAATGAAGATATTCTCTCCATTGCACGAATGCAAAACATTCATTATTTGTTTTATATAGCATCCAAGTAGATCTTTGTCATTTGATTGGAAGGATAAAACTATAATATCAAGACTGCATTCTGTCATCCATGACTTTATTTTTGTAGCTTGTTAAAAGTTACACGTTTCAAGATTTAGTACCAAAAATATACGCTCAATGGTGTAGCAGTGCAATGGTGTGAATAACGATGCTGTGTGACCTCCAATCCTCCAATCAAATGACAAGGATCTACTTGGATGTTGTATAAAACTGACTTAAGTTCATTCACTCATTTTAGTTATTATTATGAAACTGTTTATTTTTCATGGCAACAAATGACAAACAGTTCGAGGAACAGTGAGCACAAGAAACCTACATTGTTTTGTTTCTGAGTTTTAAAGCTTCGTGTTCAAAAGTTTGTATTCAATGTTGTACATTTTTGTACTATTTTATAAACAGAAATACATGGTAAACTTTATAATAAATTTGAGGTTTTAATGCTCTAATCTGAAATAACATTTATGAATATTAGATTTTTAAAGGAGATTTTGTATGAACCCATTTTGTATGAATGGAAAGTGACTTAATAAATCTGTGGTCCATCATATCCTGGTATTGTGAGTACTATCAATCCACTGACTGTAATTATTCTGGTGTACACATCAATTAATCAATGAATTTGAGCAAAAGTCATCAAAGTCAACCCTTTTTGTAGCTAAAGTACCAGACAGAATGTAAACAGGTGTTGTCTCACCAACAATTCATTTTGAGTTTACTTTACTCTGAACTCTGACCTTTTTTATCTCTGCCTGGGGGTAAAAGTAACAGTTATTTTCTTCAGATATAAAGAAATCCTGCTCTTTGATCTACTTCTCTAGTGTTGAGGATACTGTTCCCAGAAGCTCCTTGAAATCTATGACTCCAGGCTATCAAAGGTGGAAATGCCATCATTTCAATGTATGTCTCCTAAAATTTGGATCCTAGTTTCGGACCTTTTTCTTAGTAATGTCTCTCGCCCCTAATAACATAAGCTTGCCTCAATTTCAATGCAGTGCAATATAAGGCGCTATGTTGCCATTCCTTGAACATCATTATTATTTATGTTTTATTTCATTTATGAACATTGTCGAATCCAGGTGTGGGGCTAGGGCTAGGTGGGCTGTAGCAGATTTTTCATCGTTGCCCTCCTAAAAAATATTCTAGAATCGTTCATGCTGAGTGGTTTTAATGTGTCAAAAAAATTTATATAAATACCTGTAAAACAATAAAACCTTAAAAATACCGAAAGCTTTCAAACTTGATGAATAATAGTACAATAAAACTGTTAAAATTATCTGAAATTATTAAGGAGCAAATTATTGAAACACTGAAAAGACCACCGGGTAATGAAAACCACCAGAAAACACTGAATCACAGATTGGGGTGGGGGGGGGGGGCTGCTCTTTTTATATACCTTTCTTTTGCAATGTCACAGCCCGAGTAGTTTTTGCCAACCAGGATGGAGAAACTACAGGGAGCCATCAATGCAAAGCAAAAACAGATAATCACAGTTTCCAAAAATGTTACACAAATATACAAATATTGTTTAGAATTTGTTGGAAACAAACCAACCAATTATGGGATGTATTTTCTTTAAATACAAAGTTTGCAAAAATGTTGAATTAGGTCACAACGTCTGTCAACGAGACTTGATTGCTTTGCTGCAAAATGGCCGTCCATGCCAACCAGCGGGGTTTGTTTATCAACAATAGGAAAGGTCTATTGTTTCACCACAGTTTCCTGTTATTTTGATACCTTAGGGCCTATTTATCCAAAACATTTATCCATTTTTTACAAAACATCAACGATATGGAAAACTTTAGCAAATGTAAACGAATAAAAAACTATTTTTTCATTTCCCAAGTCATTCAACTTAACAAAAGTCCACAGATCGACTTTGCAATTATTATAAAAAGATTATTTCCCAAGATTATTATTTCCCAAGACATACAACTTAACAAAAATTCACAGATCGACTTTGCAATTATTATAAAAACTTTAATCAAATAATAATTGCATTTAATATTGATCAAATTTTAAAATCTCATTACCCTTTTTCAAAACAAATATCTCTACTTTTCAGTCCTTAACGAAGTGTTAATTATAGGGTGGGTGATATTGACTAACTTCTAAGTTCTCAATACCTTTAGACAACAATCTCTAATTAGTATTCTTTTGTGTATTCCATTCTCTGCAAGGGATGTTGTACCCTTTAGAAAAGCAACGTCGCTCACTGAAGTAGTGCACCTCATAACTTTGTGATGCACCTCCTAACTTTTGTGAGTTTATAACTAACTATATCATTCCCTTCAAATTAAATAGTCTCTTCCCATAAAGCTTCACGGCTTTGTTATGCAAACAAAAATGCAAATAAGAAAGGGTGGGGTGACCACTAGGAACAGACTTGGAGGACCTAGTCTGATCATCTGACGTCTCAACCGGGAGTCTCGTGAATCCTCGCGACAAGGGACCAGGCTAGGGAAGACCATGCCGTGCCAAACAGTCTCTGCGCACGCGCAACTGAGAAGAAAAAATGGACGACCTCGACAAATCTTTGAGCTTGGCCTCCAACAAATTGGAGTTTTCACCGAAATTCGGAGGGTTAACCACTAAAGAAACGTGATGGTGAGTTGCAAATTGTTATTATCTTAAGAATTGTATAGTTATGAAAATAATTCTGATTCGCATGTGAAGAAATTTGGGAGTTTTTAGCGCGAGGCGCCAAGTTTAAAAACCATTCGAGCTGACTTGATTTTTGGTGCACAGACGCCATATTGAAATTGCGGAGTAAGAATGTTACCAAAGCTTGTTGTCTCAATATTGTCTGTAACAAGTACAAATGATGACCATAAACACTAAAATAATGTTCTTAGAAAGGAGTGTGTCCTTGCAGTACCCTTTTTTTTTTACACTCTTTGTGTGTTGGGGAGGGGTAGACCTAGCCCCATACATTGTGCCGATACGCTGGACTCCCTCTGCATATTGGCTCAACGAACCCTGTCCTTTAAAACCAGACATCAACTTTCGAATCCAGACTTACTTTTTTTTGGCAAATTTATCCCTCAATGATCGGTCGGTCGTGGCTGTTAGATACTCCTAGAACTATGAGGTTCGTTCCGCTATCGTCTCCACGAGCCTCATAGAGTGATATGTACAAAATCCTATTCGAAACTTTCTGCCCTTCACGTTTACATGGCTACAGTTCTTTTTTGAAATCAGATCTCGCCAAAACTAGGCTCTATGTGTTCTTTAAACTCTGATCGAGCGTTGCACTGGTCCAGAAATTCCACTCCGCAAACTAAAAGTTGTTAAAAAGTGATAAATTCTCACCGTATTTTAGATCCCATTCAAACAGTATTGCAACAAATATGGCGACCGGAGTTGCAAAATTAACTGGTATGCTGCTATGCGGTGCGCTGGTCCTATGGGCTGGTTCCGCGTACCAGTTAATTTACAAATTTGTAAATTAGAACTGTAGCCATGTAAACGTGAAGGGCAGAAAGTTTCGAATAGGATTTTGTACATATCACTCTATGAGGCTCGTGGAGACGATAGCGGAACGAACCTCATAGTTCTAGGAGTAGCTGTTAGACATGTCAGACTCACAGGCAGAGTCTGGAGAAGATTTCCGCATGATCCCCCGTGCGATAAATCCTAGGCTTTTGCTGGAAATTTATGTCAAATCTCGATGATACATGTCAACGACGGCGGAGGGGCCGTGATGGTTGCAGTTCAGCGCGCGGGTCGTATTCCTGCACTAGTCTTTTTCGTGTCGCTATACAGTTACAGCAATTAACACCAAGAAAACTGTCAAAATCATCAATTGTTTATGGGGTTTTGAGAAACTTGCAAGCAATAGTACTATAAGGAATTATGAATAATGTTCCTTATAGTCTGTTTAATTGGAACCATTTGGACATGATTGTTTATGACAACAAGACCAACTCATGCATTTCCCTGGGTTTTACCAGGGAAAAAGTGTGTTCTCCCTGTCTTGCCTGCATGTACATACATGTACATGAATGTTGCAGTCTTCATAAGTTGATACAAATTCTAATAACTTACATTCAGTGACTTGCACTGCTGTTCATGTCTGCAACAAATTCTCACCCATTTTTTTAACACCTAGTTGTGGGGACTCCCCATTGTTGTACTGTTACTCTCTTTTCTATTGAATTACCTTGTGGGGACAGGGTTTGACAAATAAAAACGTTGTGGGAACCTTTGTTTAATTACATAAATGTCCCCACAATGGTGTGTGTGCCTACCCAGAAAGCTAGGTCAACATTCCGCGCAAAAGAAATGACCTAAATTGTTGAAAGTATAGAGTCCAGTAAATGCAGTAAAGTCTTGAAGCTATTTCATTTTCAGAGGTCAACAACTGTTTAAGGACATTCGTCAATCCCTATTTATTTGGTAAATTCTGTGCTGTTGGAGGTAGATTTGGTGGTGTACCTCATGAATCTATTTATTACTAGCGTCCAGGTTTTATGTGAACAGTTTTGCTTATTGTTTTTGTTGTGTATGATATGTGTTATGCAGGTCAATGACAAACTTAAAACTTTGCTTAGATTTGTCTGCTCTTAATTCTTTAATTGATGAAGATATTAATTTCAATGACCTGCTTAACTTATCCAATGAGTCTTATTACTACTCCACTGACCAGTTTCCTAAGGTAACAGATGAAAATTATATTTCCTTACTACGCATTAACATTAGAAGTCTCAAAAAAAAAATTAAAATCTCAAAATCCTTCTTAGTTCAATAAATCATAAATTCTCTATTATTGCACTCTCCGAAACCTGGTTAAAAACTATTCCTCATAGTTACTATTCTTTGCCTGGTTATGAACTCGTTGTGAACAATAGACATGGCGCTAGAGCCGATGGCGGAGTTGCACTCTGTTTCAAATAAATTAAATGTCATAGCTAGAGAGGATTTAAATATTTCAGATGAATCGGTTGAATGTTTATTTGTCCAAATTTCCAATCCTAAAGCTAAAAATATTATTGCAGGTGTTGTTTACAAAGTGCCATCTATTGTCCACGATGAGTTTATGGCGACTTCAAAACGTCTGTTCTCGTATAACTTGCGCCAATAAACATTATATTATTTCTGGTGACTTTAACATTAATTTACTTAATAATCAATCTAATTCAAGCTTCCAGTCCTTTATTGATCTTTTGACTTCCCACACATTTCTTCCCATTAATTGATAAGCCTACCCATATTACAGATACCTGTGCTACCCTCATTGACAAGATATTTTGTAAATATTGCCTTGTCCTAAATCAGGTATTTTGTTTTCTGATATTACAGATCATTTGCCAATTTTTACTTTCATTCAGTCACCAAACTCGAATGTTTCCAATAGTAGCAGCAATCATTCTATTAATCGCAATTTTTCCAAACCTAATCTTCAGAAATTTCATGAGGACCTGCTTGCTTCCAATTGGGCAGATGTTATGTGTTGTAATGATCCAGAAGTGTCGGTTAATGTCTTTATGGATAGGTTTCACTATTTGTATGATAAAGACATTCCACCTAAATTTTTTAAACATAAATCTAGCTGTAAAAAAGTTTCAAATACACCTTGGATAACTTGTTCACTACTTAAATCCATTAATAAAAAAAAAAAAACTGTATCACAAATATTTATCTAAACCTACAGTCTTACGCAAACAGAAGTATACTAAATACAAAAACACACTTACTGGCCTTCTTCGCACATAAAAAAAACATTATTATGCTCATCAATTTGACAAGGCTAAAAATGGTATTCAAAACACTTGGAAAGAAATTAATTATGTTTTGAACAAACAAAAATCAAAATCTATTAATAGTATTAATTCTGATGGTAAAGTAATTTCCAATACTGCCAAAATTGCTGATTGTTTCAACAACTACTTTACCAACTTAGGCCCAAACCTTGCTAGAAATATACGTCCTCCACAGACTTCTTTAAATTTTACTGATTACCTGACTAACCCGAATAAAAACTCTATTTTTCACTCCAGTTAATAAACATGAGATTATTGAAATAGTCAACAACCTACAAAACAAAAAAAGTTCGGGTCATGATTCAATTAACATGAGTATTATTAAAAACTGTCAGCCATTATGTGAACCACTTGCGCAAATTATTAATACTTCTTTTATAGCAGGTGTTGTACCATCTCAATTGAAAATAGCAAAAGTTATTCCTGTATTTAAAAAGGGTGACCCTAATTGCGTTAGCAATTATAGACCAGTATCAATCTTGACTTGTTTTTCTAAGATTTTTGAAAAATGTGTTTATGCACGCACCATTAAATTCTTAGATAAATTTAACATCTTGTCAAAATCCCAATATGGGTTTCGTAGTGAACATTCTACCTCTCATGCTGTTATAGATTTTATTGATAAGGTCTCTCATGTAATCGATGACTCTGAGCACACTCTAGGGATATTCCTGGATCTGTCAAAGACATTCGATACTATAAACCATGACATTTTACTGTTTAAACTATCCTATTATGGCATTCGAGGAGTATCCCTTGAGTGGTTTAGAAGTTACCTTTATAACAGAACTTAATATGTATCTATTAATGGTACTAACTCAAACTCTAGTGTCCTTACTCATGGCATACCCCAAGGGTCAATACTAGGACCCTTGCTGTTTTTAATATACATCAATGATTTTACAAAATCCTCAGATGAACTTTCTTTTATACTGTTTGCTGATGATTCTAACATATTTTGTTCTCATAGCAACCTTGATTACCTCATCAATAAGGTCAATATTGAGCTCAAATCTGTTGCAAATTGGTTCAGTGTCAATGGACTGTCTCTTAATATTCCAAAGACTAATTTTATGTTGTTCAGCAATTCAGCCACTGTTATTCCTTGTGAAGTAAAAATTTGCAACACTGTCATTAAACAAATTGATTGCTGGACATTTTTGGGATTGCTCATTGACTCTGGATTGAAATGGGATAATCATATTGAACATCTGTGTAAAATAATCTCTAGAAATATAGGGGTGATTAATAAGATAAAGTATTTTGTCCCAGCAAATGTTCTAGACTCTCTTTATAACACCCTAATTGTATCGTATCTAAACTATGGTGTACTTGCATGGGGTGGTAGTTCAATGAATAAATTGAACAGAATTCTCCTTTTACAAAAGCGGGCATTACGCACTGTTAATTTTGCTGACTTTAATTCACATACCAATCCCTTGTTTTGTAAACATAGAACTCTCAAAGTTAAAGATATTTACTACTATCAGCTTGTATCTGTACCATCCTCAATTAGAAGTATTTTTACCTACAATCGTGAGATTCATTCCCACTTTACTCGTCAGGCATCCAACCTCCATATACCATATTCTCGTACTTCTCTTGCACACAAAACAGTCAAATGTGAGGGACCCAAGCTTTGGAATTCGCTAAATGGTCTACATCAAGCTTCTAAAAATATTTCTGTATTTAAATGTACACTCAAGACTACTTTGTTAAATTCCTATTGTTAAACAGATGTCCCAATCTGTTTCATACATTGTTGACCTGTCATTGTTTGTTCTTGTCCTTGTCCGTTTGTTGTTAGTGTTTAGTGTAATGTTGTAGTAACTAATATTATTGTAAATATTATCATTGTTAGCATGCAGCATATGCATTGAGTCCTGCCTGGTCACCAGTCCTGGTGGCCCTTTTGTTATTCAGAGTTGAACACTTAAAAAAATTAAACTTACAATTACTTTTGCATCCAGGCTCAATGCGCATAGGGGCTCATACCCTCACAAGCTCTGCTTCTGTATGGGTCCCTCTGCAGGTTTCACTAATTTTCACTTTGTATTCTTTTCTTTAATTTTTATCATTACATGTATTCACCTAACTTAAAATATTCATTAAGATTGTCATTGATTTTGATATTGTGCCTGTGGAAAATAAAATAAACTGAACTGAAAGGAACAAAATACTAAAGTAAGAAATTATTTTTTGTTTTATTTTCAGTTATAAAGCTTGGAGGAAGTGTCAACCTCTACAGCCTGATGACCCAGGTACCCATTGTAGCCTACTGGGTGATGACTGCCAGGTTTTCAGTTTGCCATCTCTACACCTAAAGCAACACAACTGGAATTTTATGCAAGGAAAAACTGTCATCCAAAAAGGTATTTAATTTCCATAAAGAAGATTTCTCTTGAATGTACTGTCTGCAAAAAATGGGATGAAAAAAAACTTTTTGGAAAAATAGATACAGCTCCAAGATTGAACCAGTTGCCACCGGGATTCTTTTTTTGTTGTTGTCCCATCCCTCTGGGCAGGATTCTTTTGGCAGAATTGCTGGAATGTTTTCTTCTTTGAGGGTACCACTGGCATAAAAAAAAACCTGACTTGACAATGCCAAGAGAACAAACATTCTCTTTATTTGATCGACCGTTTTGTTTCTGTACTGAGAAAATGTTAATTGTGAATTGCAAAACATAGACTGTTGCCTACGGCATATGAGTGGAACTAAACACGGAACCATGGCTCAATCTCACTCTGAATTACCTCCCTTGAGCCGAAATACAATGAATGAACAATGGTGAAAGCCTCTCGATGCCTTGTAATCCCCCTCTTGGAACAAAAGGACAAAGGTCTATAATCAGGGATGACACAAAAATCGCCTCTCAATGGCGACAAAATGCGAGTAAAATCAAGACCTTTTTTGTCCTTGTGTGGGCAAAAGGAAGCATTAGGTTAGACGGTATGTGTATGGTCTGCTCACACTCTGTAGTTGAATAACCGGGCAACCGTTGGTCCGAAATTACATAATGGCATCTAAGACGGCTTCTGTTTCCAGGTTGGAGAAACATTTGCGTGTATTCACGTCATCCGGTGACGACTGGTTAAGTAGATCATCCATGGAAACTAAAAACCCAAACAGCTCATAGTTTCATTCAGTTTGTTGAAATGTTCTTTTACACACCGATTATGACCATTACACTGGCACTAGAATTGTCTGTTATTGGTTGTAGTTTGGCTGTTAAACCGAAACATATTGGTTTTGTAATCAAGTAAGATCTGAGCAAAATTTAAAAATCACTACATTTTTGTTTTGATGACATCTACAGTGATTCACAAGCTTTTAGACGGAGAGCAAAATTGCCATAAAACTGAGAGTTTATTTGAAACATCAAAGGCATGGTTACTTTAAAAATGCTTCTGTACATCACTGAACCTTGTAGGCTTTGGTTCCTGTTTGCGACCTTTTTTCAATATAAGTCTGGATTTGTCTGTCTTAGTTTTAATCTCAGAATATTTCATTTTAGTGTTAGCTCTAGACATCTACATCTTACTTGGGACACATAAGAAAACATACCATCCCATCATGTCTTTGGACTTAATTTGATTCTTCGTTACCATGCCTATATCTGTATCCTTTGTCTTTTCAGCTGCTGCTTCTGGACAGAATCATCAGACATGAAACCTTGATCTAGCTGGGAAAGATACTAAGCATCAATAGAGTCTATATACAGGTAACTTTATAGAGTTTATTAAAGACTTGTGTAGGATGAAGTTATGATCAGTTCTTTTATCTTCCAGTATGCGCTAATCCTCCAATCAGATTGCTCAATGGGAGTGTGATAATAAATCATATCAACTCAAGTAAAATATATTGCACGCTCCATATACGGACAGTGCAAAAAGTGTTTAAACTTTGTGCATTGAACGTGCTGCTCGTAAAATAGTATAGCTCGTCTGCATCCCATATTCCACTCAGCATGTGGCGTCGTGGAATATTGGACACAGAAGCACTATATTTGTCTGTATTCCACTTGCGCTTGTGTGATAACTTACAATGGCTTTTAGTGTCAAAAAGACTCTCTGTACTAACAAAAATCCCAAACCTGGAAGCTTTTTACAAATGCCCAGTCAAAGTACAACAGTTTTGTGTCCTGGAATCTTTCATCAATTGAACACATAGCCACCAGGACAATATTTAGATAAATGTTTTATATTAGATGTCTTACGCTTTTAGTTTTTATCTGAATCAATTACTGTTTATAATAATAATAATACGCAGTGCTTATATAGCACTTTATCACACCTGATGGGCGTCTCAAGTCTCTCAGTGTTTTTTCCTGCAAGGTATGCGGACTTTTGTTTTGAAGTATGAGACCTGTTCCTTTACATAGCACCTTGTACGTTTTACAAGGTGCTGTGTGGAGAAATCTGTAGCCAATCAAACCCCTACTTAAGTGCACTGGGTTCTTTTACGTGCATTACACAACACACAGGACCAACGGCTTTATGTCTCAAACTAAGGGCGCAACAATAATGGTTAAGTGTCTTGCTTAAGGACACAGGTGTAACGACCAAGACTGGAACCCACACTCTGCTGGTCAGAAACACCAGAGCTTGAGTCCGGTTATCTTATCCGCTCGGCCACGACATAAAGCTGATTAAACCTCATATTCCTACAACTCTGATAAATGTTACATATGTTGTAATATATTAGATACAAATGCTCAGTTATATGGCCTTATAACTTTCAGATTTGAGATATCTGTATGGGTGTGAAAAACTGAAGCAATACAAAGTGCTCTAAGGAATAAGGAATAATTATCTTTGGTTTGTTAAATCAGGACCATTTGCTGACATTGCTATTTGTTAAAGCACAATACTTAGTCTAGACTTCATTGCTTTTTGTTACAGACAATGCAACTGCAAGGTGACGTTACACCTACATCTCCTGAGGATCCATGTCACCCACTTGTCTGAAGAGTGTTTCTATTGAGGCAGCACCAAAGTCACCAGTGTCACTTCATCATCAGGACCTGAATGAACATACCCAGAGAGAGTACAACTGTATTGGATGGAGGGCTGATTTGTATCCACGATTAGCACAAGGTACCACCAATCAACTTTAATTTCAAACCCTTTTGTAGGACATGATGGATTATTTTTTTCGGAACTGCCGGAATCATTTTTCTTTTGTAGTATGGTACAGCTGGCACAGAAAAACCTTGACTTGACAAAGCCAAGAGAAGAAAGACTCTTTATAGCACCAGGATTTGTGTTTTCTCTTTTTATTGAGAAAATGTGGCATACATGCACCATAATTTGCAAAACCTCGGCCAGGAGCTAAGGACGAGGATTGGTACTAAATTCGTAACCAAGGCTGGATCCCTGGCTCAGTCTGACTTGCCTCCATTGAGCCAAAAATTAATGTCTCATAATCCTCTACTTGGAGAAAAAGGACGAAGGTCTAGAATCAGGAATTACACAATAACTGCCACATTAATGGTGTATGCATGTTCTGTGCATGCTAAGTACTGGAATGTCTGGGCGACCTTTGTTCAGGTATTCAGATTTTACACAATGGCATATTTAAATGTCGCCCATTTGCTGATTTGGACAATATTTAATTGGAGCAGAACTTATTTTCTAATGCAGCTTCATTCCGTTGGCTAAATTGTTTCACAGACTACAAATCCCTGCAATTTTGAGCAAACACCTTCAGTATGTCTGACTTTGAATATCAAGTACTGGTTAGGCAAAATCTTAACTGAAAATACATCAACATTGCCGATTCATTTATAGGATGCAACCATAAGCATTTACCATTTCAGGACCAAATGTTTGCAATGGGAAAATGGTGATTTTCAGCAATTGAAATTGCCTTCACTTTTGCAATTTTTGTCAAGTATAAACTACTATGGATTTAATATAAAGAAATTGAGACCCCAAAAAACATATTTGTTATAAATCTTCAAAATAATAATGCAGGCAAAACATGTGCTTTTGGTTTAAAGTTGATATACAATTGTTGCATACATTTTTGTTGGTTTATATTTTGTCTGAGTAACCGTAAGATCTATGGACAATTTTTACAGTGCCACCATCTTGTTTCTCTTCCATACAAATCAGTGTGACCAAACTGAGGCTGGATGGAAAGATAGTCTGGCACCCTTTGATAAACGAGTATTAGAACTATGTGGTTTGCCATGTAGTTTTCATGGAACCTGACTAAGATTGCAGCAGAGTGATAAAGGTCTATTCACTTATGTGGAAGTATTGTGTTTTTAAGACATAGTGAAGCCATATTATGTTCATATAGTGATTTTTCTAAAGGAAAGAAATAATGTAAGCATTGGTTTTTTATCTCACAGTTATAAAACTCGAAGCAAGTGTCAACCTCTCATAAACTGTGCACTGACATCAAAGGCCCCCGTTGTAGCGTACTCGGTGACGTCAGACAGGTTTTCAGTTTGCCATCTCTACAGTTAGAGCAACACAACTGGATTCAAAAAGGTACATTCAATTTCTAAAAGAAAATATTTATTCAATGCAATTATCTGCACAAAATGTTTGAAGTTTTCACAAAAGGAAAAGCATTTAAAAGAATCCAGTAGAATGAACATGCTGAAACCTAAGGTTTAAACAGCATAATTCAGTTGGCTGAAATGCTCTTCAACACACCAATTAAGAAACAAACACTGCCACTGGAATCAAACAAAAGCTTAAGCAAAATGTTTTTTCATTTAACTGTTAGTCCCAAGCCATTCACAAAGCTTGTAGATGGAAGGCAAATTGACACAAAACAGAGAGTTTGTTTTGATACAGAGAGTTTGTTTTGGGTGCTGGAAACACTTGACCTTACCGTTCACATATTATTCAGACCATGTGAATAACACATTATGTCTTAGTGTCTCATTAATAACTTTGCGTCACACCTTGAGTCATTCTCCAACCTCAACGGTATAACCTTCGGTAGTTGTTCATGTATAGAACAAGATGGCAAAGACGAATTGGTTATTAGTGTTTCTGACATATTTAAGTCTTTCATTGGATATGCTTGTCTTAGTGTGAATCTCAGAATGCTAGATCTTGATGTTAGGCCATATCCCAATTGGCAGCTACAGCTACAGCTATGGCTGGATTGCCGCATCATGCATTGAAGTATAGGACATCCTAAGCAACCCTTAATAATAGCCGCTTATTCGGATACGGCTTAATTAATAAATATTTTTGTTGGATGAAGTTATGATCATTATTTGTGTTTTTTCCTTGTTTGCCCATACACCGATGTGGTTGAGCACTTTATACTCAGTACTTTCCCGAGTCTTGTGAAAAAAAACCCTCACAGGCATATTCCTCGGGTGGGATTCAAACCCACAACTCCCACCACTCTAGAGCAGATGTCTTGCCAACTAGACTACCATTAGATTGCCCGGCAGCTAGAGGCAGTTTGAATCTTATTAGCAGCAGGTACCGCACCCATTGTAATAGGTGTTAATTTTGTTTTTTTAAACAAAAGTGTTTACAGATCATCTTTTGAAGAGTTCAGTATATGGAGGCTAAACCTGTCAATTGCAGCAGAGCTCAGTGTTAAAAAAAACCCCAAATAAACAACAAATAATATTCTTATCCCCTATGCAAAAAAATAAGATCTATTATAAGGGGTGCAGTACCCGCTGCTAATAGGATTCAAACTGCCTTTAGCTGCCGGGCAAACTCATCTGTCTAATTGGTAAGACATCTGCTCTGGAATGGCAGAAGTCGTGGGTTCGAATCCCACCCAAGGAATATGCCTGCAAGATTTTTCTTCACAGGACTTTGGAAAGTACTGAGTATACAGTGCTGAACACATCGGTGTATGAGCAAACAAACAGAATCCACAAATAATATTCTTAACCTCAATGCAAAAAATTAACATCTATTATAAAGTTATGACCAGTTTTGGTTTGTTTAAGTGTCAAAAAGATTCTCTGTAAACATTGAATATTATGACTTTGACCGTTTCCAGCAAAGATCCCTCACCTGGAAGCTTTTTTAAATGCCCAGTCAAAGCACAACAGTTTTATGTCCTGCAAACTTTCATCAATAGAGCTTACAGACATCAAGACAAAATTTAGATAAATGTTTTAAATTAGATGTCTTCCACTTTCAGATTTTTTTTGGGTTTAAATCAGTGACTGTTTACTACACAGCTGTTTAAGTCTCATCTTTGATGTGTAGAAACTTACAACTCTGATAATTGTTATATGTGTTGTAATATTTTAGATACAAATGCTCAGTTCTCTTGCTTTGGAAGTTTCAGATGTGAACAATTTATATGGGCGTAAAAAACTTAAAGCAATACGATGTACTCTAAGGAAAAAGGAATAGTTTTACTTCAATCAGAAACATTTGCAGACATTGCTGATTATTAAAATAATCATTTGCTTTATTTTACAGACAATGCAACTACAAGATGACATTACACCTACATCTCCGAAGGATCCACATCATTCACTTTGTCTGATGAGTGTTAATTAATGAGGCAGCACTTCATCCACCAGTGTCAAGTCATCAGCAACACTTGAATGAACATACCCACGAGGAGTACAACTAGACTGGATGGAGGGCTGATGTGTATCGACTAAAAACAAGGTTGTTAAAACCAACTTTTATTTCAAGCACTTTTGTAGGACCCAACCTCAAAAAATTGAAAAATAAAAGGAAACATGTACTGGACGGTTTCATCCACTCCTTGAAAATGAATGTTGACAGATCGTCTTTTCAAGAGTTGAGTACATGGAGGCTAAACCTGGTAATTGGAGCAGAACTGTCAAAAAAAAAGATTTCATTCCATTGACTAAAATGTTTACTAGCTATAATTTTGAACAAACACCAGCACTGTGACTGAGTTTGATTGCCTGGGACTTGTTAGGCAAAAACGTTATTAAAATGACTTAAAAAAAAGAAAAAAAAAGAAACAAAACAATGTCTTAAAACATTCCATCCATAGACACTGTTAAGAAACGATGATACCATCCAGCACTTGGGGAGGAGGTCCTCCTCAGTTTTTAATGACCCATGCAAGAGATTTGGCACATTATAATTGTTGTCTTTCTTACAATTTGTTACCTGTTAACTTAACCTTTCAGAGCCAGAGATGGAGCCAGAGATGTAGTTGTTTCCTGAAATCAAGTGCAAGAGAGGGAATCACCTGTAGTGACATCTTGAAGGCTACAGGGTGTAAACGAGAGCATCACGTATGAAAACATGTGTCATCACATGTTCAATTCTGTAAGATAATGTAGATGTGTTTGTTTAGTGTTTTGATGTTTTCTGTTATTGTAGTATATCTAGATATGTTAGTTTTATGTTTTCTGTAATCGTCGTATAGTGGGCTGTTTTTGCAGCACTATACAGTTAATATCTTGTAAATAAGTACACCATTGCAAGCAAGCAAGCATTTATTAGAGCTTTGGTAGTGCAGCGATTCGATTGGTTGAGCGGAGATTCGATTGGTTGTGCGGAGATTCGATTAGTTGTGCGGAGATTCGATTAGTTGTGCGGAGACTCGATTGGTTGTGCGGAGATTCGATTAATTCGGAATGTGCGGCGTAATCACGGGAATTCCGAACATATGCGAAAAGGGACCTGGACACTTGCACGTGGCTTGTGGGGTTCCACTTCCGGCCAGGGTAACAGCTGGTGGTCGATCTTAAAAGTGCATCGTGCTCCCCCTCTTTGAGGGTGTGCTGGTGTTACCACAATGATGGTTGGCCGAACGGGAGGAGTCCCTGGCCTAGGCCGTGGGGCTAAGGGACCGCGTTAGTATGTTGAGGGGACTGCCCTGGTTCTCGGGGTGGCGGACCGGACGCTTCGAAAGGAGTACGATGGCCCCAATGATACGGAAAGCGTCGTGGGGCTGGTATCCTGGGACCTGCACGTGGTGGCCCTGCTTTAGACTAACCTTACCAGGAGAATATTGACAAAAATTTGAACCAAATGCTTGCAATGGTGTACCTATACATTATAAAATATTTTTTTAATTATAAGATGAACTCTTTCCAAAAACCAAATTGTAGGCCCACATGGACAAAGACACTTTTATAGTGTCTTTCTTTAATTTCATGAAAATGCCAAAAATATAAAAGGTATTGAACAATTATAAAACTGTATTTCATTATACTCCAAAAAGAAATAAACAAGTTCAGCTGCATATATCTTATTTGCCTTGTTAATCCAACAAAGCAAAAATCAATAAAAAACAATGGAATTGATAATGATCAAAGTATATGCCCTTTCAGACGTATTGAAATGTACCTGAGCTGCCTGAACCTGTTTTTGAAGTTTGAGAGTCACTGATGCTGTTATAACTACTTTGGAATTGCGCTATTCATAATCAAAGTTTTTAATTGAGAATAGTAATCTGTGGTAAAAGCTAGCTTCTGGCTTCATCCATGAAGTGTTTCTCATCGAAAATTCTATGTGCATTAGACATGAGCATGCATCAAGAATCCAAAGCAAATTTATTAAGCTTCAATATCCAAATGAACTCATGAAGCCTTAGAATATGCGACTTTAAAAATTGAACGCAGCATGTGCAAGAGTGGAAAAACCACTTTTCTAAGGCATGCTCTTTGAATTTTGAAAGCGTAAAACTTTGGTAATAATAGCAAATATTCCTTTATGCTTTAACTCAAAATGTATGTACAAATATTGGATGCATATGAGTGCATTGTAGCACAATATCATCACAAGGTGAAATCTGGACTATTCCATTTTACGAGACGATGGAGAATGATAGTATTCTGCAACAATGCACGAACGAAATGACTTCAGTATTTGTTTTTACATAACTCACATATAGATCCTTCTCATTTGAATTTGTTCACAATGAACACAAACTAGACACGGGAACCTGTCCACTCCACACACTGAAAATTAATTTTAAAAAAGATTTTGAAAGTGCACTATTCATGCAAATCAGGGCGTCACCGAAGACAGTTGTCTATGACTAACCAGAGAGTCCAGTACGGCAGTATAATCTCCTCTTTTGAGAGGTTTTAAAATACCCAGTAAGTTAATGTTGTGGAGGAAAACAGTTGAAAACATAACTTCAGCTCAAAGCCCAACTTTAAATTGAGTCATCAATCTGTTAAGTCATACATGGGAACTTGTCCACTCCACACACTGAAAATTAATTTAAAAAGAGATTTTTAAAGTGCACTATTCACCCAAATCAGGGCGTCAACGAAGACATTCATCTAAGACTAACCACAGAGTCCAGTACAGCAGTTTAATCTCCTCTTTAGAGAGGTTTTATTTCAAATACCCAGGAAGTTAATGTTTGTGGAGGAAAACAGTCACAAATACTACTTCAGCTCAAAGCCCAACTTTAAATTGAGCCGTCATACTGTTAGATCGTACTTTTAAATGAATTTATCAAAATATATTTTATTCAATTTTGGGGTGAAAAAAAAAATTAACTGGAACCTGCGACCTAAAGTTTAACGTGTTTAACGAAACCTGATTTATGACGACTTGCTTGTCAAAGTGAATTTAACAGTATGGTGACTCGATTTAATGTTGGTCTTTGAGCATATTTTGATATTCAGTAAGTTTTATATGTAAGAGAATAAAGGCTGATGCTTTTTGAGGGCAAATCAACTTAACCAAAGGGCATACATTAAAATTGTGTTTAAAGAATTCCCCTTTGGTTGATTTGCTCAAACCATGACTGACGTCTCATTTTTTAGTTATCTTGTGTACTCGGCTGCCATGTTTGCCCACAATGCAACATGAATTGGGTGTGTATTAATTTTTCGGTTGTTTTGATGCGCAAAATACCTTGCTAAAAAGTGCGCAATACACACCCAATTGCATTGTTGGAAAACATGAGAGCCTTTTCTACTTGGCCGCCATGTTTACCCACAATGCAACATGAATTGGGTGTGTATTATTTCTTTTGGTTGTTTCTATGCGCAAAATAACTTGCTAAAAAGTGCGCAATACACACCCAATTGCATTGTTGGAAAACATGAGAGCCTTTTCTACTTGGCCGCCATGTTTACCCACAATGCAACATGAATTGGGTGTGTATTATTTCTTTTGGTTGTTTCTATGCGCAAAATAACTTGCTAAAAAGTGCGCAATACACACCCAATTGCATTGTTGGAAAACATAGTGGCCTGAGGGTTCACCTTATCCCGGTGGAACCCACCCCACCTTGTAGGAACTTGCCCCCCCAGGTTGGTTTCTACAGGGTGGGAAGGGTTCCACCGGGATAAGGTGGGCCCTCTATATTTAAATGGGGGGAGGGGTGGGAAGCGGGAGGGTAGGTTTGACGCCAATAAGACACAAATTACAGAGAGAGGGTACATTTCAATTTTTTTTATTAAAAAAATTTGCCAAAAAAAAATTAGAAGAGTTGTGCAAACACCTGTGCCTGTCGGTGGCCCCCCCATCGGCTACCTTGGAACTTGTAGTGACTTAAAGGCCCAAGTGCAATGGTCGATATGTTCTCTGTTTAGTGAAGTTCAATTAGATGCGCTACTAGTGGTTTACTTCAACAGTGTACTGTCCTACAAAACCTAACGAGCTAGACGCAACTTTGCGCAGTGTTTTAGACGCAGTCTTGAGCAGAAGGGAGTTGTTGCCTGCTTAAATGAGTGATGCCCCCAAGAGTGCTTAGGATTTCACCTAATGTTGTTTCGTAACCAAGCTGCACTGGTGGTGCCAAGAGATATCAACTCTTGTTCCAATGGGATCCTAACCCAATAGATGATGAAGACTTCTATCCAGATGATCGTGTGCTGGTTGGAGAAACGTGTTCTGTAATGGCCATATTTTACCCCTTGTTTTTGTGGGGCTGCAATTGGATGTTCAAATGTCGTTGACTGACAAAACGACTACAAGATCACTTAATTGTGACTGACTTTGATTAAAAACAAAGTCATAAGTGCACCAAACAAATCATCGAAAAGATCGCAAATTTGGAAACTGTTTTAGTTCAATAAATAGTGACCTTTTCAACTTAATCGCCAATAAATAACAAAAATGACATTGGATTAATATACGATGTAATATTTTGTATGGAAAGTATGGGGTAACTCGTCATACAGGGGGATGTATGAGAGTAGTTTACCAAACATGCAAAGTTTGGATACCATACAAGGGTAGCTCACCGCACAAGGGGAGTATGGGTAGCTCACCACACAAGGGAAGTATGGGTAGCTCACCACACGAGGGGAGTATGGGTAGCTCACCACACGAGGGGAGTATGGGTAGCTCACCACACAAGGGGAGTATGGGGTAGCTCACCGCACAAGGGGAGTATGGGTAGCTCACCACACAAGGGGAGTATGGGTAGCTCACCACACAAGGGGAGTATGGGGTAGCTCACCACACAAGGGAAGTATGGGTAGCTCACTGTACAACGTAAGTATGGGGTTGCTCACCGCACAAGGGAAGTATGGGTAGCTCACCACACAAGGGAAGTATGGGTAGCTCACCACACAAGGGGAGTATGGGTAGCTCACCGTACAAGGGGAGTATGGGGTAGCTCATGTACAAGGGGAGTATGGGTAGCTCACCACACAAGGGAAGTATGGGTAGCTCACCACACAAGGGGAGTATGGGTAGCTCACCACACAAGGGGAGTATGGGTAGCTCACCACACAAGGGGAGTATGGGGTAGCTCACCGTACAACGGAAGTATGGGGTTGCTCACCGCACAAGGGAAGTATGGGTAGCTCACCACACAAGGGGAGTATGGGTAGCTCACCACACAAGGGGAGTATGGGTAGCTCACCACACAAGGGGAGTATGGGTAGCTCACCACACAAGGGGAGTATGGGTAGCTCACCAGACAAGGAGAGTATGGGGTAGCTCATCGTACAAGGGAAGTATGGGGTAGCTCACCACACAAGGGGAGTATGGGGTAGCTCACCGTACAACGGAAGTATGGGGTTGCTCACCGCACAAGGGAAGTATGGGTAGCTCACCACACAAGGGGAGTATGGGGTAGCTCACCGTACAAGGGAAGTATGGGGTAGCTCACCGTACAACGGAAGTATGGGGTAGCTCACCACACAAGGGGAGTATGGGGTTGCTCACCGTACAACGGAAGTATGGGTAGCTCACCACACAAGGGGAGTATGGGTAGATCACCACACAAGGGGAGTATGGGTAGCTCACCACACAAGGGGAGTATGGGTAGCTCACCGCACAAGGGGAGTATGGGGTAGCTCACCACACAAGGGGAGTATGGGGTAGCTCACCACACAAGGGGAGTATGGGGTAGCTTGCCACACAAGGGGAGTATGGGGTAGCTCACCGCACAAGGGAAGTATGGGGTAGCTCACCACACAAGGGGAGTATGGGGTAGCTCACCACACAAGGGGAGTATGGGTAGCTCACCACACAAGGGGAGTATGGGGTAGCTTGCCACACAAGGGGAGTATGGGTAGCTCACCACACAAGGGGAGTATGGGGTAGCTCACCACACAAGGGGAGTATGGTAAGATCACCACACAAGGGGAGTATGGGTAGCTCACCACACAAGGGGAGTATGGGTAGCTCACCGCACAAGGGGAGTATGGGGTAGCTCACCACACAAGGGGAGTATAGGGTACCTCACCACACAAGGGGAGTATGGGGTAGCTTGCCACACAAGGGGAGTATGGGGTAGCTCACCGCACAAGGGGAGTATGGGGTAGCTCGCCACATAAGGGAAGTATGGGGTAGCTCACTGCACATGGGGGGTATGGGTAGCTCACCACACAAGGGCAGTATGGGTAGCTCACCGTACAAGGGGAGTATTGGTAGCTCACCATACAAGGGGAGTATGGGTAGCTCACCGTACAAGGGAAGTATGGGGTTGCTCACCACACAAGGGAAGTATGGGGTAGCTCACCACACAAGGGAAGTATGGGGTAGCTCACTGCACATGGGGGGTATGGGTAGCTCACCGCACAAGGGAAGTATGGGTAGCTCACCGCACAAGGGAAGAATGGGTAGCTCACCACACAAGGGAAGTAAGGTTAGTTCACCTTACAAGAGGAAGTGTGGGTATCTCACCATAAAAGGTGGAGCATAGCAATCCAATGTCATCTTTGATATTAAAAGGCAATAAAAGTGGTTCTTACAAAGAAAGTTTAGATGCCAAGCAGAACATGTTTCTCCAGCCCTCAAACCATCAACTCGATAGAAGTCCTCATCATCCACTGGATCCAGATTCCATTGGCTCAAAAGAAGACATCTCATGGCACCGCTCTTGAAGGTTTCAAACGAACCCCAGTACAAACCTGTTTACTAGAGAACAAAAGAATGACGTGACCAACAAAAGGCTAAATGATAAGGGGCCCTCATCCCGACGTCTTGGGAGATCGATCAACACGTTTTAGGGTCCAACTACTCGCTTCCAGCTCATACCCTAGTAAATGTGTGCATGCTTCCAAAAACGCTTGTTCTAGCTCGTCAAGTCTTGTAAGGCATTACACTAGTGAAGTAGAACACTAGTGGTGCATCTAAGTGAACTTCACTAAACAGAGAACATACCTTCCATTGCTCTCGGGCCAGCAGGATCACCACTTGTTCCAGGCAGCCGAGGGGGGGTCCACCGACAGGCACAGGTGTTTGCACAACTCTGCAGATGGGTTTTCAACAGGGTTTTTATACACACATTAAAAAAAACTCATCAAAATAAGCTACACATACAAAATGAAGCCATGTGTTACGACAAGAATTTGTAAGGAAAAATACTGAGAAATTAAAAATTAAACAAAGCAAAAATGTGTGGTTTTGTGCTGGAGCTCTGAACGATACTCTCGATATCATGCAGAGCAAGACAAATGTAAAATAAAAATGTAAATTTGGCAAAAAAAACAAAACTGTTTGATGCAATTTAGAGTGACAAGCATTTACTATTTCTGAAATAAAAATAATGAATTCACTCGCAAGCAAACTCATTATTTTTTGAGTTTCCAATTTTGTAATGGCTTCATTTTAGCAGGAGCAACTTATACTTGGATTTAAATAACATTATTTTAAAATCACATTTGGTCATAAACTAAGGGGTGGGTATCTATTAACAATGCAGACAAATGAATGTGGGTAGATCACCACACAAGGGAAGTATGAGTAGATCCCCACACAAGGGAAATATGGGTAGATCACCACACAAGGGGAGTATGGGTAGCTCACCACACAAGGGAAGTATGGGTAGCTCACCACACAAGGGAAGTATGGGTAGATCACCACACAAGGGAAGTATGGGTAGATCACCACACAAGGGGAGTATGGGTAGCTCATCACACAAGGGAAGTATGGGTAGCTCACCACATAAGGGAAGTATGGGTAGATCACCACACAAGGGAAGTATGGGTAGCTCACCACACATGGGAAGTATGGGTAGCTCACCACACATGGGAAGTATGGGTAGCTCACCACACAAGGGAAGTATGGGTAGCTCACCAAACAAGGGAAGTATGGGTAGATCCCCACACAAGGGAAGTATGGGTAGATCACCACACAAAGGAAGTATGGATAGATCAGAAAAGGGAAGTATGGGTAGAACACCACACAAGGGAAGTATGGATAGATCACCACACAAGGGGATAATGGGTAGATCACCAAACAAGGGAAGTATGGGTAGATCCCCACACAAGGGAAGTATGGGTAGATCACCACACAAAGGAAGTATGGATAGATCAGAAAAGGGAAGTATGGGTAGAACACCACACAAGGGAAGTATGGATAGATCACCACACAAGGGGATTATGGGTATATCACCACACAAGGGAAGTATGAGTAGATAACCACACAAGGGAAGTATGGGTAGATCACCACACAAGGGAAGTATGGGTAGATCACCACACAAGGGAAGTATGGGTAGATCACCACACAAGGGAAGTATAGGTAGATCACCACACAAGGGAGGTATGGGTAGATCACCACACAAGGAAAGTATGGGTAGATCACCACACAAGGAAAGTATGGGTAGCTCACCACACAAGGGGAGTATGGGTAGCTCACCACACAAGGGAAGTATGGGTAGCTCACCACAAATGGGAAGTATGGGTAGATCCCCGTACAAGGGGAGTATGGGGTAGCTCACCGTACAACGGAAGTATGGGGTTGCTCACCGCACAAGGGAAGTATGAGTAGCTCACCAGACAAGGGGAGTATGGGGTAGCTCACCGTACAAGGGAAGTATGGGGTAGCTCACCGTACAACGGAAGTATGGGGTTGCTCACCGCACAAGGGAAGTATGAGTA
The DNA here is from genome assembly GCA_911728455.2 of Marthasterias glacialis. Lineage (NCBI taxonomy): Eukaryota > Metazoa > Echinodermata > Asteroidea > Forcipulatida > Asteriidae > Marthasterias > Marthasterias glacialis. The sequence continues at coordinate 24,435,254 of OU452227.1, read as the reverse complement.
GCTCACCACACAAGGAAAGTATGGGTAGCTCACCACACAAGGGGAGTATGGGTAGCTCACCACACAAGGGAAGTATGGGTAGCTCACCACACAAGGGAAGTATGGGTAGCTCACCACACAAGGGAAGTATGGGTAGATCCCCACACAAGGGAAGTATGGGTAGCTCACCACACAAGGGAAGTATGGGTAATTCACCACACAAGAGGAAGTATGGTTATTTACTGCAAAAAGGGAAGTATCTAACATTATAAATATATTAATTTTGAAGAAAAGTTAGTACGACTTAAAAAAAAAATGAAGACACTTCAAACTACCAAATGTTCACAGATTTAACTTTTAAATTTACTCAATAAGAGTGGAAATTTTAGTCCAGTGAGAAAATGTTTCAGCAGAAAGATGTTTTTTTTTATACAAAACACTACTACTTTAGTATGCAAACAGCCATGGATACTTCTTGAACATTTGATTCTTTTGAAGTGTCTTCATTTTTTAAAAGTATTTAAACTAAGGTCGACTTCTGGAGATACTCCTGGGCTTCATCGTTGATAGATCGAGGCATCTCTACTTTTGATCAACTGCCACTCCAAATGAAGATCCGACACTCTCTGTCTGGATTAGTTTATCTGTAGGGGATGAAACAAGAGAAAAGCAAAATGATTAAACATAATCTGTAAAGAGAACAATTAATATAAAGCCAGACAAACTGCATGTACAATCCTGGAATTAAATAATGAGAAAACAAAACTATACACAGTACTTGGTAAACACCAGACACCTTTTTTGCATATTAATCAAATGTTGCAATTGGCATTCTTAGTATTTTTCCAAATTTATATTTAAATTGACTTAATTCAACTGGGATGAATAACTGAAGTCATGACTTAGTCATCTCTGCAACCGATAATCTACAAAGTTATACTTTGTTGGCGTTGCGTTTATGCCAGGATGTTTTTGGTTCAATTAATAAATGCTCAGTTGCTGATAACTGTAGGTATCACTTAGCCATCAACTTCACCTGTCTGTTACATAATGCTTAGTTTTATTAGACTTTGGTAACCACTCAAATACAAAGCGATCGTGATAGCTTGTTCCCGTTTTGTAATTTTCAGGCATGTTAAGTTCTATTACACTCTTAACCAGTTGGTACTGGCTGACGTTTATCCATGACAATATTTTTCAAGCCAGCAAACAGGCGACGTTGAAACATGCCATTGTGTAAAATCGAAATACCGGAACAATGGTTGTCTGCAGACATTCCAATGCTGAGCGTAGACACAGCACACGTACACCGTCTAATACTTTGTTTCATCCACACAAAGACAAAACAATCTTGAATATTTTGGCACTTTCTGGCTATTGAGAGGTGGCTTTTGTATAATCACCCATTCCTGACCTTTGTCCTTTTGTTCCAAGAAGAGGATTACAAGACATCGACAGGCTTCCACCTTGGTTTATTCATTGTATTTCGGTTCAATGGAGGTATGTCAGAGTGAACCAGGAATCCAGCCATGGTTCAAGGTTTAGTACCAATCTTATGTCGTAGCTCAAGGCCGAGATTTTACAATTCACGGTGCATGATTTTGACATTTTCTCGATAGAGAAAAAAAAGTTATGTATTTGTACTTTGACTCAATGGAGCCAAGTCTGAATGAACAGAGTTCCAAGGCATGGTTCCGGTCTTGGGAGCAATCCTCGGCCATGTCTCATGGCCAAGGTCTTGTGATTCACGGTGACTTCAAATGATATTTTCAAGATAAACCAAAATTCATGGTGCTTCAAAGAGAATCTTTATTCTCTTAGCTTTGTCGAGCCAAGGTTTCTTTGTGCCAGCGGCAATTCCGAGAAAATAATCCCATTGGGGTGGAGGGAAAATGAAGAATCCCAGCAGTTAAATTAAAAGTGTATTCTGTTGATATTACATAACAGGGTTTTGAAACAAACAAACAATCAAAATGGGCAAACCCTTCTATAGTCACATTGCAGAAATGTATGCAACATACCTTGATTGAATTGTAGATCTGTGGTCCTAGTCCATCATGGTAGTTGGGTTTCTTGACATCAAGTAGTCAGTGATACTGGGGTGACATCAGAGAGCTTTGGCTGCCTGTGGATTTGCGCCTCTCTGTTTGAAGGGTGAACCAATGAGATCAAGCAGTGGATGCTTGGGCCAGGGTGTCACCGACTCAGGGTTCTCAAGCAGAGGATAACCATAGATGATCATGAGGGTGTCATCGAGGAACGTCTCGGGATTTTGTACTGTCACTTATGGATTTATCTGTTGAGAAAAAAGATAATATGAAAGTTAATTGCAAGTACAATGCATGCACAGGCCTAAAGTTTATTAGGAGGCAAAAACCGTGGGACAACTTGCTTCCGAGCAACAATAATTTAGTTTCCTTTTGTTGTTCCTAACCCGATTAATCTGTTCTTTATTAATGTCTGCCTTGTCCTTTTTTTCATGACTTGATTTTACTCCCCATGCCTGCCTGACTCAATGTTCGTTTTTGCTCATGTAGCTGCGCTCCTGATCGTGTGTTTTTTTCTTTTAGTTGTTGTTTACTGTGTTATTTTGCTTGTATAATTATTGAGTCCTTACGACTACTTAATTTGTTGTATTTTCGATTTTACTTTTCTGTGTTTTTTGATGTCCATGTAAGTTTCTGATGAGGTCAAATAAACAATAATAATAATAATAACTTTTAGCATGTTCTGATTTTTGTTTTGCCACATTAATATTGTAAGACTGCATGTCCTACATATATACATGATGTGTTACTAGGACTGGGATACACTTGTCTCCTTTGATCGTTCATTTATTAATGATAAAATGCCTTATGCTCAGTGATAAACATAGTGGTTGCTGGTTACGGGATGTTGTGGTTGCCAAGTGCCGAGCCAAAAGGACCTCCTTTTGGTTTATTTTTAGGTCAGTCATGAACGCATGCAGGTCGACGGTGACCTGGGAAAGGTAAATTTCATGGTCAGGCATTGCTGATATGATTTATGGATTATTTACATATTGGGGTTAGCGTGTCGGGCAAAATTGAAACTTGTAGGCAATCACGTCTCCTGCTTCAGAGGCAGCAGTTATATTTGGGAGGTAGCTGTCACTTTTGTTACAGTCTTCTCACGCATAGGTTCCCACAATTTTTCCACCTCCACCCCAACAATACCGCCTGTTTTTTTTTAAGCTTTGAGATCGAGGTTAGCTCCTCCAGTGAGTTCTTAATTAATTGAGGGCTCGAGGATACTTTTTTTCCCCATGGGCTCAAGGTTATTTGTAACTCATCCAGTGTGAGCTGTAAGGGCTCAAGGTTTTTCCCTCTAGTGTGAGTCCTTAATTTTTTAATCAGATCGAGAATGTTTTATCCAATGTGAGCTGTAAGGGCTTAAGGTTTTTCCCTCTAGTGTGAGTCCTTAATTCTTTAATCAGATCGAGAATGTTTTATCCAATGTGAGCTGTAAGGGCTCAAGGTTTTTCCCTCTAGTGTGAGTCCTTAATTTTTAATCAGATCGAGAATGTTTTATCCAATGTGAGCTGTCAGGGCTCAAGGTTTTTCCCTCTAGTGTGAGTCTTTAATTTTTAATCAGATCGAGAATGTTTTATCCAATGTGAGCTGTAAGGGCTCAAGGTTTTTCCCTCTAGTGTGAGTCCTTAATTTTTCATCAGATCGAGAATGTTTCATCCAATGTGAGCTGTAAGGGCTCAAGGTTTTTACCTCTAGTGTTGAGTCTTTAATTTTTAATCAGATCGAGAATGTTTTATCCAATGTGAGCTGTAAGGGCTCAAGGTTTTTCCCTCTAGTGTGAGTCCTTAATTTTTTCATCAGATCGAGAATGTTTTATCCAATGTGAGCTGTAAGGGCTCAAGGTTTTTCCCTCTAGTGTGAGTCCTTAATTTTTTAATCAGATCGAGAAGGTTTTATCCAATGTGAGCTGTAAGGGCTCAAGGTTTTTCCCTCTAGTGTGAGTCCTTAATTTTTTAATCAGATCGAGAATGTTTTATCCAATGTGAGCTGTAAGGGCTTAAGGTTTTTCCCTCTAGTGTGAGTCCTTAATTCTTTAATCAGATCGAGAATGTTTTATCCAATGTGAGCTGTAAGGGCTCAAGGTTTTTCCCTCTAGTGTGAGTCCTTAATTTTTAATCAGATCGAGAATGTTTTATCCAATGTGAGCTGTAAGGGCTCAAGGTTTTTCCCTCTAGTGTGAGTCCTTAATTTTTTAATCAGATCGAGAAGGTTTTATCCAATGTGAGCTGTAAGGGCTCAAGGTTTTTCCCTCTAGTGTGAGTCCTTAATATTTTAATCAGATCGAGATTGTTTTATCCAATGTGAGCTGTAAGGGCTCAAGGTTTTTCCCTCTAGTGTGAGTCCTTAATTTTTTAATCAGATCGAGTCCTTAATTTTTTAATCAGATCGAGAAGGTTTTATCCAATGTGAGCTGTAAGGGCTCAAGGTTTTTCCCTCTAGTGTGAGTCCTTAATTTTTAAATCAGATTGAGAATGTTTTATCCAATGTGAGCTGTCAGGGCTCAAGGTTTTTCCCTCTAGTGTGAGTCCTTAATTTTTTAATCAGATCGAGAATGTTTTATCCAATGTGAGCTGTAAGGGCTCAAGGTTTTTCCCTCTAGTGTGAGTCCTTAATTTTTTAATCAGATCGAGAATGTTTTATCCAATGTGAGCTGTAAGGGCTCAAGGTTTTTCCCTCTAGTGTGAGTCCTTAATATTTTAATCAGATCGAGATTGTTTTATCCAATGTGAGCTGTAAGGGCTCAAGGTTTTTTCCTCTAGTGTGAGTCCTTAATTTTTTAATCAGATCGAGAATGTTTCATCCAATGTGAGCTGTAAGGGCTCAAGGTTTTTCCCTCTAGTGTGAGTCCTTAATTTTTAAATCAGATCGAGAATGTTTTATCCAATGTGAGCTGTAAGGGCTCAAGGTTTTTCCCTCTAGTGTGAGTCCTTAATTTTTAATCAGATCGAGAATGTTTTATCCAATGTGAGCTGTCAGGGCTCAAGGTTTTTCCCTCTAGTGTGAGTCCTTAATTTTTTCATCAGATCGAGAATGTTTCATCCAATGTGAGCTGTAAGGGCTCAAGGTTTTTACCTCTAGTGTTGAGTCCTTAATTTTTAATCAGATCGAGAATGTTTTATCCAATGTGAGCTGTCAGGGCTCAAGGTTTTTCCCTCTAGTGTGAGTCCTAAATTTTTAATCAGATCGAGAATGTTTTATCCAATGTGAGCTGTCTGGGCTCAAGGTTTTTCCCTCTAGTGTGAGTCCTTAATTTTTTCATCAGATCGAGAATGATTCATCCATTGTGAGCTGTAAGGGCTCAAGATTTTTCCCTCTAGTGTGAGTCCTTAATTTTTAATCAGATCGAGAATGTTTTATCCAATGTGAGCTGTAAGGGCTCAAGGTTTTTCCCTCTAGTGTGAGTCCTTAATTTTTAAATCAGATCGAGAATGTTTTATCCAATGTGAGCTGTAAGGGCTCAAGGTTTTTCCCTCTAGTGTGAGTCCTTAATTTTTAATCAGATCGAGAATGTTTTATCCAATGTGAGCTGTCAGGGCTCAAGGTTTTTCCCTCTAGTGTGAGTCCTTAATTTTTTCATCAGATCGAGAATGTTTCATCCAATGTGAGCTGTAAGGGCTCAAGGTTTTTACCTCTAGTGTTGAGTCCTTAATTTTTAATCAGATCGAGAATGTTTTATCCAATGTGAGCTGTCAGGGCTCAAGGTTTTTCCCTCTAGTGTGAGTCCTAAATTTTTAATCAGATCGAGAATGTTTTATCCAATGTGAGCTGTCTGGGCTCAAGGTTTTTCCCTCTAGTGTGAGTCCTTAATATTTTAATCAGATCGAGATTGTTTTATCCAATGTGAGCTGTAAGGGCTCAAGGTTTTTCCCTCTAGTGTGAGTCCTTAATTTTTTAATCAGATCGAGTCCTTAATTTTTTAATCAGATCGAGAAGGTTTTATCCAATGTGAGCTGTAAGGGCTCAAGGTTTTTCCCTCTAGTGTGAGTCCTTAATTTTTAAATCAGATTGAGAATGTTTTATCCAATGTGAGCTGTCAGGGCTCAAGGTTTTTCCCTCTAGTGTGAGTCCTTAATTTTTTAATCAGATCGAGAATGTTTTATCCAATGTGAGCTGTAAGGGCTCAAGGTTTTTCCCTCTAGTGTGAGTCCTTAATTTTTTCATCAGATCGAGAATGTTTTATCCAATGTGAGCTGTAAGGGCTCAAGGTTTTTCCCTCTAGTGTGAGTCCTTAATATTTTAATCAGATCGAGATTGTTTTATCCAATGTGAGCTGTAAGGGCTCAAGGTTTTTTCCTCTAGTGTGAGTCCTTAATTTTTTAATCAGATCGAGAATGTTTCATCCAATGTGAGCTGTAAGGGCTCAAGGTTTTTCCCTCTAGTGTGAGTCCTTAATTTTTAAATCAGATCGAGAATGTTTTATCCAATGTGAGCTGTAAGGGCTCAAGGTTTTTCCCTCTAGTGTGAGTCCTTAATTTTTAATCAGATCGAGAATGTTTTATCCAATGTGAGCTGTCAGGGCTCAAGGTTTTTCCCTCTAGTGTGAGTCCTTAATTTTTTCATCAGATCGAGAATGTTTCATCCAATGTGAGCTGTAAGGGCTCAAGGTTTTTACCTCTAGTGTTGAGTCCTTAATTTTTAATCAGATCGAGAATGTTTTATCCAATGTGAGCTGTCAGGGCTCAAGGTTTTTCCCTCTAGTGTGAGTCCTAAATTTTTAATCAGATCGAGAATGTTTTATCCAATGTGAGCTGTCTGGGCTCAAGGTTTTTCCCTCTAGTGTGAGTCCTTAATTTTTTCATCAGATCGAGAATGTTTCATCCATTGTGAGCTGTAAGGGCTCAAGATTTTTCCCTCTAGTGTGAGTCCTTAATTTTTAATCAGATCGAGAATGTTTTATCCAATGTGAGCTGTAAGGGCTCAAGGTTTTTCCCTCTAGTGTGAGTCCTTAATTTTTTAATCAGATCGAGAATGTTTTATCCAATGTGAGCTGTAAGGGCTCAAGGTTTTTCCCTCTAGTGTGAGTCCTTAATTTTTTCATCAGATCGAGAATGTTTTATCCAATGTGAGCTGTAAGGGGTCAAGGTTTTTCCCTCTAGTGTGAGTCCTTAATTTTTTCATCAGATCGAGAATGTTTTATCCAATGTGAGCTGTAAGGGCTCAAGGTTTTTCCCTCTAGTGTGAGTCCTTAATTTTTTAATCAGATCGAGAAGGTTTTATCCAATGTGAGCTGTAAGGGCTCAAGGTTTTTCCCGCTAGTGTGAGTCCTTAATATTTTAATCAGATCGAGAATGTTTTATCCAATGTGAGCTGTAAGGGCTCAAGGTTTTTCCCTCTAGTGTGAGTCCTTAATTTTTTAATCAGATCGAGAATGTTTTATCCAATGTGAGCTGTGAGGGGTCAAGGTTTTTCCCTCTAGTGTGAGTCCTTAATATTTTAATCAGATCGAGAATGTTTTATCCAATGTGAGCTGTAAGGGCTCAAGGTTTTTCCCTCTAGTGTGAGTCCTTAATTTTTTAATCAGATCGAGAATGTTTTATCCAATGTGAGCTGTAAGGGCTCAAGGTTTTTCCCTCTAGTGTGAGTCCTTAATTTTTTAATCAGATCGAGAATGTTTTATCCAATGTGAGCTGTAAGGGGTCAAGGTTTTTCCCTCTAGTTTGAGTCCTTAATATTTTAATCAGATCGAGAATGTTTTATCCAATGTGAGCTGTAAGGGCTCAAGGTTTTTCCCTCTATTGTGAGTCCTTAATTTTTTAATCAGATCGAGAATGTTTTATCCAATGTGAGCTGTAAGGGGTCAAGGTTTTTACCTCTAGTGTGAGTCCTTAATTTTTTAATCAGATCGAGAAGGTTTTATCCAATGTGAGCTGTAAGGGCTCAAGGTTTTTCCCGCTAGTGTGAGTCCTTAATATTTTAATCAGATCGAGATTGTTTTATCCAATGTGAGCTGTAAGGGCTCAAGGTTTTTCCCTCTAGTGTGAGTCCTTAATTTTTTAATCAGATCGAGAATGTTTTATCCAATGTGAGCTGTAAGGGCTCAAGGTTTTTCCCTCTAGTGTGAGTCCTTAATTTTTTAATCAGATCGAGTCCTTAATTTTTTAATCAGATCGAGCGGTAAGAGCGGTAAGGGCTCAAGGTTTTTCCCTCTAGTGTGAGTCCTTAATTTTTTAATCAGATCGAGAATGTTTTATCCAATGTGAGCTGTAAGGGCTCAAGGTTTTTCCCTCTAGTGTGAGTCCTTAATTTTTTAATCAGATCGAGAATGTTTTATCCAATGTGAGCTGTAAGGGCTCAAGGTTTTTACCTCTAGTGTGAGTCCTTAATTTTTTAATCAGATCGAGAAGGTTTTATCCAATGTGAGCTGTAAGGGCTCAAGGTTTTTCCCTCTAGTGTGAGTCCTTAATTTTTTAATCAGATCGAGAATGTTTTATCCAATGTGAGCTGTAAGGGGTCAAGGTTTTTACCTCTAGTGTGAGTCCTTAATTTTTTAATCAGATCGAGAAGGTTTTATCCAATGTGAGCTGTAAGGGTTCAAGGTTTTTCCCTCTAGTGTGAGTCCTTAATTTTTTAATCAGATCGAGTCCTTAATTTTTTAATCAGATCGAGCGGTAAGAGCGGTAAGGGCTCAAGGTTTTTCCCTCTAGTGTGAGTCCTTAATTTTTTAATCAGATCGAGAATGTTTTACCCAATGTGAGCTGTAAGGGCTCAAGGTTTTTCCCTCTAGTGTGAGTCCTTAATTTTTTAATCAGATCGAGATTGTTTTATCCAATGTGAGCTGTAAGGGCTCAAGGTTTTTCCCTCTAGTGTGAGTCCTTAATATTTTAATCAGATCGAGATTGTTTTATCCAATGTAAGCTGTAAGGGCTCAAGGTTTTTCCCTTTAGTGTGAGTCCTTAATTTTTTAATCAGATCGAGTCCTTAATTTTTTAATCAGATCGAGCGGTAAGAGCGGTAAGGGCTCAAGGTTTTTCCCTCTAGTGTGAGTCCTTAATTTTTTAATCAGATCGAGAATGTTTTATCCAATGTGAGCTGTAAGGGCTCAAGGTTTTTCCCTCTAGTGTGAGTCCTTAATTTTTAATCAGATCGAGAATGTTTTATCCAATGTGAGCTGTCAGGGCTCAAGGTTTTTCCCTCTAGTGTGAGTCCTTAATTTTTTCATCAGATCGAGAATGTTTCATCCAATGTGAGCTGTAAGGGCTCAAGGTTTTTCCCTCTAGTGTGAGTCCTTAATTTTTAATCAGATCGAGAATGTTTTATCCAATGTGAGCTGTTAGGGCTCAAGGTTTTTCCCTCTAGTGTGAGTCCTTAATTTTTTTAATCAGATCGAGAATGTTTTATCCAATGTGAGCTGTATGGGCTCAAGATTTTTCCCTCTAGTGTGAGTCCTTAATTTTTTAATCAGATCGAGAATGTTTTATCCAATGTGAGCTGTAAGCGCTCAAGGTTTTTCCCTCTAGTGTGAGTCCTTAATATTTTAATCAGATCGAGAATGTTTTATCCAATGTGAGCTGTAAGGGCTCAAGGTTTTTCCCTCTAGTGTGAGTCCTTAATATTTTAATCAGATCGAGAATGTTTTATCCAATGTGAGCTGTAAGGGCTCAAGGTTTTTCCCTCTAGTGTGAGTCCTTAATTTTTTAATCAGATCGAGAATGTTTTATCCAATGTGAGCTGTAAGGGGTAAAGGTTTTTACCTCTAGTGTGAGTCCTTAATATTTTAATGTGATCGAGAATGTTTTATCCAATGTGAGCTGTAAGGGCTCAAGGTTTTTCCCTCTAGTGTGAGTCCTTAATATTTTAATCAGATCAAATGTTTTATCCAATGTGAGCTGTAAGGGCTCAAGGTTTTTCCCTCTAGTGTGAGTCCTTAATTTTTTAATCAGATCGAGAATGTTTTATCCAATGTGAGCTGTAAGGGCTCAAGGTTTTTCCCTCTAGTGTGAGTCCTTAATATTTTAATCAGATCGAGAATGTTTTATCCAATGTGAGCTGTAAGGGGTCAAGGTTTTTCCCTCTAGTGTGAGTCCTTAATATTTTAATCAGATCGAGAATGTTTTATCCAATGTGAGCTGTAAGGGCTCAAGGTTTTTCCCTCTAGTGTGAGTCCTTAATTTTTTGATCAGATCGAGAATGTTTTATCCAATGTGAGCTGTAAGGGCTCAATGTTTTTCCCTCTAGTGTGAGTCCTTAATTTTTTAATCAGATCGAGAATGTTTTATCCAATGTGAGCTGTAAGGGGTCAAGGTTTTTCCCTCTAGTGTGAGTCCTAAATATTTTAATCAGATCGAGAATGTTTTATCCAATGTGAGCTGTAAGGGCTCAAGGTTTTTCCCTCTAGTGTGAGTCCTTAATTTTTTAATCAGATCGAGAATGTTTTATCCAATGTGAGCTGTAAGGGCTCAAGGTTTTTCCCTCTAGTGTGAGTCCTTAATATTTTAATCAGATCGAGAATGTTTTATCCAATGTGAGCTGTAAGGGCTCAAGGTTTTTCCCTCTAGTGTGAGTCCTTAATTTTTTAATCAGATCGAGAATGTTTCATCCAATGTGAGCTGTAAGGGCTCAAGGTTTTTCCCTCTAGTGTGAGTCCTTAATTTTTTAATCAGATCGAGAATGTTTTATCCAATGTGAGCTGTAAGGGGTCAAGGTTTTTACCTCTAGTGTGAGTCCTTAATTTTTTAATCAGATCGAGAAGGTTTTATCCAATGTGAGCTGTAAGGGCTCAAGGTTTTTCCCTCTAGTGTGAGTCCTTAATTTTTTAATCAGATCGAGAATGTTTTATCCAATGTGAGCTGTAAGGGGTCAAGGTTTTTACCTCTAGTGTGAGTCCTTAATTTTTTAATCAGATCGAGAAGGTTTTATCCAATGTGAGCTGTAAGGGTTCAAGGTTTTTCCCTCTAGTGTGAGTCCTTAATTTTTTAATCAGATCGAGTCCTTAATTTTTTAATCAGATCGAGCGGTAAGAGCGGTAAGGGCTCAAGGTTTTTCCCTCTAGTGTGAGTCCTTAATTTTTTAATCATATCGAGAATGTTTTATCCAATGTGAGCTGTAAGGGCTCAAGGTTTTTCCCTCTAGTGTGAGTCCTTAATTTTTTAATCAGATCGAGATTGTTTTATCCAATGTGAGCTGTAAGGGCTCAAGGTTTTTCCCTCTAGTGTGAGTCCTTAATATTTTAATCAGATCGAGATTGTTTTATCCAATGTAAGCTGTAAGGGCTCAAGGTTTTTCCCTCTAGTGTGAGTCCTTAATTTTTTAATCAGATCGAGAATGTTTTATCCAATGTGAGCTGTAAGGGCTCAAGGTTTTTCCCTCTAGTGTGAGTCCTTAATTTTTTAATCAGATCGAGAATGTTTTATCCAATGTGAGCTGTAAGGGCTCAAGGTTTTTCCCTCTAGTGTGAGTCCTTAATTTTTTAATCAGATCGAGCGGTAAGAGCGGTAAGGGCTCAAGGTTTTTCCCTCTAGTGTGAGTCCTTAATTTTTTAATCAGATCGAGAATGTTTTATCCAATGTGAGCTGTAAGGGCTCAAGGTTTTTACCTCTAGTGTGAGTCCTTAATTTTTTAATCAGATCAAAAATGTTTTATCCAATGTGAGCTGTTAGGGCTCAAAGTTTTTCCCCTAGTGTGAGTCCTTAATTTTTAATCAGATCGAGAATGTTTTATCCAATGTGAGCTGTAAGGGTTCAAGGTTTTTCCCTCTAGTGTGAGTCCTTAATTTTTTAATCAGATCGAGAATGTTTTATCCAATGTGAGCTGTAAGGGCTCAAGGTTTTTCCCTCTAGTGTGAGTCCTTAATTTTTTAATCAGATCGAGAATGTTTTATCCAATGTGAGCTGTAAGGGCTCAAGGTTTTTCCCTCTAGTGTGAGTCCTTAATATTTTAATCAGATCGAGATTGTTTTATCCAATGTGAGCTGTAAGGGCTCAAGGTTTTTCCCTCTAGTGTGAGTCCTTAATTTTTTAATCAGATCGTGAATGTTTTATCCAATGTGAGCTGTAAGGGCTCAAGGTTTTTCCCTCTAGTGTGAGTCCTTAATATTTTAATCAGATCAAGAATGTTTTATCCAATGTGAGCTGTAAGGGCTCAAGGTTTTTCCCTCTAGTGTGAGTCCTTAATTTTTTAATCAGATCGAGAATGTTTTATCCAATGTGAGCTGTAAGGGCTCAAGGTTTTTCCTTCTAGTGTGAGTCCTTAATTTTTTAATCAGATCGAGAATGTTTTATCCAATGTGAGCTGTAAGGGCTCAAGGTTTTTCCCTCTAGTGTGAGTCCTTAATTTTTTAATCAGATCGAGAATGTTTTATCCAATGTGAGCTGTAAGGGCTCAAGGTTTTTCCCTCTAGTGTGAGTCCTTAATTTTTTAATCAGATCGAGAATGTTTTATCCAATGTGAGCTGTAAGGGCTCAAGGTTTTTCCCTCTAGTGTGAGTCCTTAATTTTTTAATCAGATCGAGTCCTTAATTTTTTAATCAGATCGAGCGGTAAGAGCGGTATGGGCTCAAGGTTTTTCCCTCTAGTGTGAGTCCTTAATTTTTTAATCAGATCGAGAATGTTTTATCCAACGTGAGCTGTAAGGGCTCAAGATTTTTCCCTCTAGTGTGAGTCCTTAATTTTTTAATCTGATCGAGATTGTTTTATCCAACGTGAGCTGTAAGGGCTCAAGATTTTTCCCTCTAGTGTGAGTCCTTAATTTTTTAATCTGATCGAGATTGTTTTATCCAATGTGAGCTGTAAGGGCTCAAGGTTTTTCCCTCTAGTGTGAGTCCTTAATTTTTTAATCAGATCGAGAATGTTTTATCCAATGTGAGCTGTAAGGGCTCAAGGTTTTTCCCTCGGGTGTGAGTCCTTAATTTTTTAATCAGATCGAGTCCTTAATTTTTTAATCAGATCGAGCGGTAAGAGCGGTAAGGGCTCAAGGTTTTTCCCTCTAGTGTGAGTCCTTAATTTTTTAATCAGATCGAGAATGTTTTATCCAACGTGAGCTGTAAGGGCTCAAGATTTTTCCCTCTAGTGTGAGTCCTTAATTTTTTAATCAGATCGAGAATGTTTTATCCAATGTGAGCTGTAAGGGCTCAAGGTTTTTCCCTCTAGTGTGAGTCCTTAATTTTTTAATCAGATCGAGAATGTTTCATCCAATGTGAGCTGTAAGGGCTCAAGGTTTTTCCCTCTAGTGTGAGTCCCTAATTTTTTAATCAGATCGAGAATGTTTCATCCAATGTGAGCTGTAAGGGCTCAAGGTTTTTCCCTCTAGTGTGAGTCCTTAATTTTTTAATCAGATCGAGAATGTTTTATCCAATGTGAGCTGTAAGGGCTCAAGGTTTTTCCCTCTAGTGTGAGTTCTTAATTTTTTAATCAGATCGAGAATGTTTTATCCAATGTGAGCGGTAAGGGCTCAAGATTTTTCCCTCTAGTGTGAGTCCTTAATTTTTTAATCAGATCGAGAATGTTTTATCCAATGTGAGCTGTAAGGGCTCAAGGTTTTTCCCTCTAGTGTGAGTCCTTAATTTTTTAATCAGATCGAGAGTGTTTTATCCAATGTGAGCTGTAAGGGCTCAAGGTTTTTCCCTCTAGTGTGAGTCCTTAATTTTTTAATCAGATCGAGAGTGTTTTATCCAATGTGAGCTGTCAGGGCTCAAGGTTTTTCCCTCTAGTGTGAGTCCTTAATTTTTTAATCAGATCGAGAGTGTTTTATCCAATGTGAGCTGTAAGGGCTCAAGGTTTTTCCCTCTAGTGTGAGTCCTTAATTTTTTAATCAGATCGAGAATGTTTTATCCAATGTGAGCTGTAAGGGCTCAAGGTTTTTCCCTCTAGTGTGAGTCCTTAATTTTTAATCAGATCGAGAATGTTTTATCCAATGTGAGCTGTTAGGGGTCAAGGTTTTTCCCTCTAGTGTGAGTCCTTAATTTTTTAATCAGATCGAGAATGTTTTATCCAATGTGAGCTGTAAGGGCTCAAGATTTTTTCCTCTAGTGTGAGTCCTTAATTTTTTAATCAGATCGAGAATGTTTTATCCAATGTGAGCTGTAAGGGCTCAAGGTTTTTCCCTCTAGTGTGAGTCCTAAATTTTTTCATCAGATCGAGAATGTTTTATCCAATGTGAGCTGTAAGGGGTCAAGGTTTTTCCCTCTAGTGTGAGTCCTTAATTTTTTAATCAGATCGAGAATGTTTTATCCAATGTGAGCTGTTAGGGCTCAAGGTTTTTCCCTCTAGTGTGAGTCCTTAATATTTTAATCAGATCGAGAATGTTTTATCCAATGTGAGCTGTAAGGGCTCAAGGTTTTTCCCTCTAGTGTGAGTCCTTAATTTTTTAATCAGATCGAGAATGTTTTATCCAATGTGAGCTGTAAGGGCTCAAGGTTTTTCCCTCTAGTGTGAGTCCTTAATTTTTTAATCAGATCGAGAATGTTTTATCCAATGTGAGCTGTAAGGGCTCAAGGTTTTTCCCTCGGGTGTGAGTCCTTAATTTTTTAATCAGATCGAGTCCTTAATTTTTTAATCAGATCGAGCGGTAAGAGCGGTAAGGGCTCAAGGTTTTTCCCTCTAGTGTGAGTCCTTAATTTTTTAATCAGATCGAGAATGTTTTATCCAACGTGAGCTGTAAGGGCTCAAGATTTTTCCCTCTAGTGTGAGTCCTTAATTTTTTAATCAGATCGAGAATGTTTCATCCAATGTGAGCTGTAAGGGCTCAAGGTTTTTCCCTCTAGTGTGAGTCCCTAATTTTTTAATCAGATCGAGAATGTTTCATCCAATGTGAGCTGTAAGGGCTCAAGGTTTTTCCCTCTAGTGTGAGTCCTTAATTTTTTAATCAGATCGAGAATGTTTTATCCAATGTGAGCTGTAAGGGCTCAAGGTTTTTCCCTCTAGTGTGAGTTCTTAATTTTTTAATCAGATCGAGAATGTTTTATCCAATGTGAGCGGTAAGGGCTCAAGATTTTTCCCTCTAGTGTGAGTCCTTAATTTTTTAATCAGATCGAGAATGTTTTATCCAATGTGAGCTGTAAGGGCTCAAGGTTTTTCCCTCTAGTGTGAGTCCTTAATTTTTTAATCAGATCGAGAGTGTTTTATCCAATGTGAGCTGTAAGGGCTCAAGGTTTTTCCCTCTAGTGTGAGTCCTTAATTTTTTAATCAGATCGAGAGTGTTTTATCCAATGTGAGCTGTAAGGGCTCAAGGTTTTTCCCTCTAGTGTGAGTCCTTAATTTTTTAATCAGATCGAGAATGTTTTATCCAATGTGAGCTGTAAGGGCTCAAGGTTTTTCCCTCTAGTGTGAGTCCTTAATTTTTTAATCAGATCGAGAATGTTTTATCCAATGTGAGCTGTAAGGGCTCAAGGTTTTTCCCTCTAGTGTGAGTCCTTAATTTTTAATCAGATCGAGAATGTTTTATCCAATGTGAGCTGTTAGGGGTCAAGGTTTTTCCCTCTAGTGTGAGTCCTTAATTTTTTAATCAGATCGAGAATGTTTTATCCAATGTGAGCTGTAAGGGCTCAAGATTTTTCCCTCTAGTGTGAGTCCTTAATTTTTTAATCAGATCGAGAATGTTTTATCCAATGTGAGCTGTAAGGGCTCAAGGTTTTTCCCTCTAGTGTGAGTCCTAAATTTTTTCATCAGATCGAGAATGTTTTATCCAATGTGAGCTGTAAGGGCTCAAGGTTTTTCCCTCTAGTGTGAGTCCTTAATTTTTTAATCAGATCGAGAATGTTTTATCCAATGTGAGCTGTAAGGGCTCAAGGTTTTTCCCTCTAGTGTGAGTCCTTAATATTTTAATCAGATCGAGAATGTTTTATCCAATGTGAGCTGTAAGGGCTCAAGGTTTTTCCCTCTAGTGTGAGTCCTTAATTTTTTAATCAGATCGAGAATGTTTTATCCAATGTGAGCTGTAAGGGCTCAAGGTTTTTCCCTCTAGTGTGAGTCCTTAATTTTTTAATCAGATCGAGTCCTTAATTTTTTAATCAGATCGAGCGGTAAGAGCGGTAAGGGCTCAAGGTTTTTCCCTCTAGTGTGAGTCCTTAATTTTTTAATGAGATCGAGAATGTTTTATCCAATGTGAGCGGTAAGGGCTCAAGATTTTTCCCTCTAGTGTGAGTCCTTAATATTTTAATCAGATCGAGAATGTTTTATCCAATGTGAGCTGTAAGGGCTCAAGGTTTTTCCCTCTAGTGTGAGTCCTTAACTTTTTAATCAGATCGAGAATGTTTTATCCAATGTGAGCTGTAAGGGCTCAAGGTTTTTCCCTCTAGTGTGAGTCCTTAATTTTTTAATCAGATCGAGAATGTTTTATCCAATGTGAGCTGTAAGGGCTCAAGGTTTTTCCCTCTAGTGTGAGTCCTTAATTTTTTAATCAGATCGAGAATGTTTTATCCAATGTGAGCTGTAAGGGCTCAAGGTTTTTCCCTCTAGTGTGAGTCCTTAATTTTTTAATCGGATCGAGATTGTTTTATCCAATGTGAGCTGTAAGGGCTCAAGGTTTTTCCCTCTAGTGTGAGTCCTTAATTTTTTAATCAGATCGAGAATGTTTTATCCAATGTGAGCTGTAAGGGCTCAAGGTTTTTCCCTCTAGTGTGAGTCCTTAATTTTTTAATCAGATCGAGCGGTAAGAGCGGTAAGGGGTCAAGGTTTTTCCCTCTAGTGTGAGTCCTTAATTTTTTAATCAGATCGAGAATGTTTTATCCAATGTGAGCTGTTAGGGCTCAAGGTTTTTCCCTCTAGTGTGAGTCCTTAATTTTTTAATCAGATCGAGAATGTTTTATCCAATGTGAGCTGTAAGGGCTCAAGGTTTTTCCCTCTAGTGTGAGTCCTTAATTTTTTAATCAGATCGAGATTGTTTTATCCAATGTGAGCTGTAAGGGCTCAAGGTTTTTCCCTCTAGTGTGAGTCCTTAATTTTTTAATCAGATCGAGAATGTTTTATCCAATGTGAGCTGTAAGGGCTCAAGGTTTTTCCCTCTAGTGTGAGTCCTTAATTTTTTAATCAGATCGAGTCATTAATTTTTTAATCAGATCGAGCGGTAAGGGCTCAAGGTTTTTCCCTCTAGTGTGAGTCCTTAATTTTTTAATCAGATCGAGAATGTTTTATCCAATGTGAGCTGTAAGGGCTCAAGGTTTTTCCCTCTAGTGTGAGTCCTTAATTTTTAATCAGATCGAGAATGTTTTATCCAATGTGAGCTGTTAGGGCTCAAGGTTTTTCCTTCTAGTGTGAGTCCTTAATTTTTTAATCAGATCGAGAATGTTTTATCCAATGTGAGCTGTAAGGGCTCAAGATTTTTCCCTCTAGTGTGAGTCCTTAATTTTTTAATCAGATCGAGAATGTTTTATCCAATGTGAGCTGTAAGGGCTCAAGGTTTTTCCCTCTAGTGTGAGTCCTTAATTTTTTAATCAGATCGAGAGTGTTTTATCCAATGTGAGCTGTAAGGGCTCAAGGTTTTTCCCTCTAGTGTGAGTCCTTAATTTTTTAATCAGATCGAGAATGTTTTATCCAATGTGAGCTGTAAGGGGTCAAGGTTTTTCCCTCTAGTGTGAGTCCTTAATTTTTTAATCAGATCGAGAATGTTTTATCCAATGTGAGCTGTAAGGGCTCAAGGTTTTTCCCTCTAGTGTGAGTCCTTAATTTTTAATCAGATCGAGAATGTTTTATCCAATGTGAGCTGTTAGGGGTCAAGGTTTTTCCCTCTAGTGTGAGTCCTTAATTTTTTAATCAGATCGAGAATGTTTTATCCAATGTGAGCTGTAAGGGCTCAAGATTTTTCCCTCTAGTGTGAGTCCTTAATTTTTTAATCAGATCGAGAATGTTTTATCCAATGTGAGCTGTAAGGGCTCAAGGTTTTTCCCTCTAGTGTGAGTCCTAAATTTTTTCATCAGATCGAGAATGTTTTATCCAATGTGAGCTGTAAGGGGTCAAGGTTTTTCCCTCTAGTGTGAGTCCTTAATTTTTTAATCAGATCGAGAATGTTTTATCCAATGTGAGCTGTAAGGGCTCAAGGTTTTTCCCTCTAGTGTGAGTCCTTAATTTTTTAATCAGATCGAGTCCTTAATTTTTTAATCAGATCGAGCGGTAAGAGCGGTAAGGGCTCAAGGTTTTTCCCTCTAGTGTGAGTCCTTAATTTTTTAATCAGATCGAGAATGTTTTATCCAATGTGAGCGGTAAGGGCTCAAGATTTTTCCCTCTAGTGTGAGTCCTTAATATTTTAATCAGATCGAGAATGTTTTATCCAATGTGAGCTGTAAGGGCTCAAGGTTTTTCCCTCTAGTGTGAGTCCTTAATATTTTAATCAGATCGAGAATGTTTTATCCAATGTGAGCGGTAAGGGCTCAAGATTTTTCCCTCTAGTGTGAGTCCTTAATTTTTTAATCAGATCGAGAATGTTTTATCCAATGTGAGCTGTAAGGGCTCAAGGTTTTTCCCTCTAGTGTGAGTCCTTAATATTTTAATCAGATCGAGAATGTTTTATCCAATGTGAGTTGTAAGGGCTCAAGATTTTTCCCTCTAGTGTGAGTCCTTAATTTTTTAATCAGATTGAGAATGTTTTATCCAATGTGAGCTGTAAGGGCTCAAGGTTTTTCCCTCTAGTGTGAGTCCTTAATATTTTAATCAGATCGAGATTGTTTTATCCAATGTGAGCTGTAAGGGCTCAAGGTTTTTCCCTCTAGTGTGAGTCCTTAATTTTTTAATCAGATCGAGAATGTTTTATCCAATGTGAGCTGTAAGGGCTCAAGGTTTTTCCTTCTAGTGTGAGTCCTTAATTTTTTAATCAGATCGAGAATGTTTTATCCAATGTGAGCTGTAAGGGCTCAAGGTTTTTCCCTCTAGTGTGAGTCCTTAATTTTTTAATCAGATCGAGAATGTTTTATCCAATGTGAGCTGTAAGGGCTCAAGGTTTTTCCCTCTAGTGTGAGTCCTTAATTTTTTAATCGGATCGAGATTGTTTTATCCAATGTGAGCTGTAAGGGCTCAAGGTTTTTCCCTCTAGTGTGAGTCCTTAATTTTTTAATCAGATCGAGAATGTTTTATCCAATGTGAGCTGTAAGGGCTCAAGGTTTTTCCCTCTAGTGTGAGTCCTTAATTTTTTAATCAGATCGAGCGGTAAGAGCGGTAAGGGGTCAAGGTTTTTCCCTCTAGTGTGAGTCCTTAATTTTTTAATCAGATCGAGAATGTTTTATCCAATGTGAGCTGTTAGGGCTCAAGGTTTTTCCCGCTAGTGTGAGTCCTTAATTTTTTAATCAGATCGAGAATGTTTTATCCAATGTGAGCTGTAAGGGCTCAAGGTTTTTCCCTCTAGTGTGAGTCCTTAATTTTTTAATCAGATCGAGATTGTTTTATCCAATGTGAGCTGTAAGGGCTCAAAGTTTTTCCTTCTAGTGTGAGTCCTTAATTTTTTAATCAGATCGAGAATGTTTTATCCAATGTGAGCTGTAAGGGCTCAAGGTTTTTCCCTCTAGTGTGAGTCCTTAATTTTTTAATCAGATCGAGTCATTAATTTTTTAATCAGATCGAGCGGTAAGGGCTCAAGGTTTTTCCCTCTAGTGTGAGTCCTTAATTTTTTAATCAGATCGAGAATGTTTTATCCAATGTGAGCTGTAAGGGCTCAAGGTTTTTCCCTCTAGTGTGAGTCCTTAATTTTTAATCAGATCGAGAATGTTTTATCCAATGTGAGCTGTAAGGGCTCAAGGTTTTTCCCTCTAGTGTGAGTCCTTAATTTTTTAATCAGATCGAGTCATTAATTTTTTAATCAGATCGAGCGGTAAGGGCTCAAGGTTTTTCCCTCTAGTGTGAGTCCTTAATTTTTTAATCAGATCGAGAATGTTTTATCCAATGTGAGCTGTAAGGGCTCAAGGTTTTTCCCTCTAGTGTGAGTCCTTAATTTTTAATCAGATCGAGAATGTTTTATCCAATGTGAGCTGTTAGGGCTCAAGGTTTTTCCCTCTAGTGTGAGTCCTTAATTTTTTAATCAGATCGAGAATGTTTTATCCAATGTGAGCTGTAAGGGCTCAAGATTTTTCCCTCTAGTGTGAGTCCTTAATTTTTTAATCAGATCGAGAATGTTTTATCCAATGTGAGCTGTAAGGGCTCAAGGTTTTTCCCTCTAGTGTGAGTCCTTAATTTTTTAATCAGATCGAGAGTGTTTTATCCAATGTGAGCTGTAAGGGGTCAAGGTTTTTCCCTCTAGTGTGAGTCCTTAATATTTTAATCAGATCGAGAATGTTTTATCCAATGTGAGCTGTAAGGGCTCAAGGTTTTTCCCTCTAGTGTGAGTCCTTAATTTTTTAATCAGATCGAGAATGTTTTATCCAATGTGAGCTGTAAGGGGTCAAGGTTTTTACCTCTAGTGTGAGTCCTTAATTTTTTAATCAGATCGAGATTGTTTTATCCAATGTGAGCTGTAAGGGTTCAAGGTTTTTCCCTCTAGTGTGAGTCCTTAATAGTTTAATCAGATCGAGATTGTTTTATCCAATGTGAGCTGTAAGGGCTCAAGGTTTTTCCCTCTAGTGTGAGTCCTTAATTTTTTAATCAGATCGAGTCCTTAATTTTTTAATCAGATCGAGCGGTAAGAGCGGTAAGGGCTCAAGGTTTTTCCCTCTAGTGTGAGTCCTTAATTTTTTAATCAGATCGAGAATGTTTTATCCAATGTGAGCTGTAAGGGCTCAAGGTTTTTACCTCTAGTGTGAGTCCTTAATTTCTTAATCAGATCAAAAATGTTTTATCCAATGTGAGCTGTAAGGGCTCAAGGTTTTTCCCTCTAGTGTGAGTCCTTAATTTTTTAATCAGATCGAGAATGTTTTATCCAATGTGAGCTGTTAGGGCTCAAGGTTTTTCCCTCTAGTGTGAGTCCTTAATTTTTTCATCAGATCGAGAATGTTTTATCCAATGTGAGCTGTAAGGGCTCAAGGTTTTTCCCTCTAGTGTGAGTCCTTAATTTTTTAATCAGATTGAGATTGTTTTATCCAATGTGAGCTGTAAGGGCTCAAGGTTTTTCCCTCTAGTGTGAAGTCCTTAATATTTTAATCAGATCGAGATTGTTTTATCCAATGTGAGCTGTAAGGGCTCAAGGTTTTTCCCTCTAGTGTGAGTCCCTAATTTTTTAATCAGATCGAGAATGTTTTATCCAATGTGAGCTGTAAGGGCTCAAGGTTTTTCCCTCTAGTGTGAGTCCTTAATATTTTAATCAGATCGAGAATGTTTTATCCAATGTGAGCTGTAAGGGCTCAAGGTTTTTCCCTCTAGTGTGAGTCCTTAATTTTTTAATCAGATCGAGAATGTTTTATCCAATGTGAGCTGTAAGGGCTCAAGGTTTTTCCTTCTAGTGTGAGTCCTTAATTTTTTAATCAGATCGAGAATGTTTTATCCAATGTGAGCTGTAAGGGCTCAAGGTTTTTCCCTCTAGTGTGAGTCCTTAATTTTTTAATCTGATCGAGAATGTTTTATCCAATGTGAGCTGTAAGGGCTCAAGGTTTTTCCCTCTAGTGTGAGTCCTTAATTTTTTAATCAGATCGAGAATGTTTTATCCAATGTGAGCTGTAAGGGCTCAAGGTTTTTCCCTCTAGTGTGAGTCCTTAATTTTTTAATCAGATCGAGTCCTTAATTTTTTAATCAGATCGAGTGGTAAGAGCGGTAAGGGCTCAAGGTTTTTCCCTCTAGTGTGAGTCCTTAATTTTTTAATCAGATCGAGTCCTTAATTTTTTAATCAGATCGAGCGGTAAGAGCGGTAAGGGCTCAAGATTTTTCCCTCTAGTGTGAGTCCTTAATATTTTAATCAGATCGAGATTGTTTTATCCAATGTGAGCTGTAAGGGCTCAAGGTTTTTCCCTCTAGTGTGAGTCCTTAATTTTGTAATCAGATCGAGTCCTTAATTTTTTAATCAGATCGAGCGGTAAGAGCGGTAAGGGCTCAAGGTTTTTCCCTCTAGTGTGAGTCCTTAATTTTTTAATCAGATCGAGAATGTTTTATCCAATGTGAGCTGTAAGGGCTCAAGGTTTTTACCTCTAGCGTGAGTCCTTAATTTCTTAATCAGATCAAAAATGTTTTATCCAATGTGAGCTGTAAGGGCTCAAGGTTTTTCCCTCTAGTGTGAGTCCTTAATTTTTTAATCAGATCGAGAATGTTTTATCCAATGTGAGCTGTTAGGGCTCAAGGTTTTTCCCTCTAGTGTGAGTCCTTAATTTTTTCATCAGATCGAGAATGTTTTATCCAATGTGAGCTGTAAGGGCTCAAGGTTTTTCCCTCTAGTGTGAGTCCTTAATTTTTTAATCAGATCGAGATTGTTTTATCCAATGTGAGCTGTAAGGGCTCAAGGTTTTTCCCTCTAGTGTGAAGTCCTTAATATTTTAATCAGATCGAGATTGTTTTATCCAATGTGAGCTGTAAGGGCTCAAGGTTTTTCCCTCTAGTGTGAGTCCTTAATTTTTTAATCAGATCGAGAATGTTTTATCCAATGTGAGCTGTAAGGGCTCAAGGTTTTTCCCTCTAGTGTGAGTCCTTAATATTTTAATCAGATCGAGAATGTTTTATCCAATGTGAGCTGTAAGGGCTCAAGGTTTTTCCCTCTAGTGTGAGTCCTTAATTTTTTAATCAGATCGAGAATGTTTTATCCAATGTGAGCTGTAAGGGCTCAAGGTTTTTCCTTCTAGTGTGAGTCCTTAATTTTTTAATCAGATCGAGAATGTTTTATCCAATGTGAGCTGTAAGGGCTCAAGGTTTTTCCCTCTAGTGTGAGTCCTTAATTTTTTAATCTGATCGAGAATGTTTTATCCAATGTGAGCTGTAAGGGCTCAAGGTTTTTCCCTCTAGTGTGAGTCTTTAATTTTTTAATCAGATCGAGAATGTTTTATCCAATGTGAGCTGTAAGGACTCAAGGTTTTTCCCTCTAGTGTGAGTCCTTAATTTTTTAATCAGATCGAGTCCTTAATTTTTTAATCAGATCGAGCGGTAAGAGCGGTAAGGGCTCAAGGTTTTTCCCTCTAGTGTGAGTCCTTAATTTTTTAATCAGATCGAGTCCTTAATTTTTTAATCAGATCGAGCGGTAAGAGCGGTAAGGGCTCAAGATTTTTCCCTCTAGTGTGAGTCCTTAATTTTTTAATCAGATCGAGAATGTTTTATCCAATGTGAGCTGTAAGGGCTCAAGGTTTTTCCCTTTAGTGTGAGTCCTTAATTTTTTAATCAGATCAAGTCCTTAATTTTTTAATCAGATCGAGCGGTATGAGCGGTAAGGGCTCAAGGTTTTTCCCTCTAGTGTGAGTCCTTAATTTTTTAATCAGATCGAGAATGTTTTATCCAACGTGAGCTGTAAGGGCTCAAGATTTTTCCCTCTAGTGTGAGTCCTTAATTTTTTTTATCAGATCGAGAATGTTTCATCCAATGTGAGCTGTAAGGGTTCAAGGTTTTTCCCTCTAGTGTGAGTCCTTAATTTTTTAATCAGATCGAGAATGTTTTATCCAATGTGAGCTGTAAGGGCTCAAGGTTTTTCCCTCTAGTGTGAGTCCTAAATTTTTTAATCAGATCGAGAATGTTTTATCCAATGTGAGCTGTAAGGGGTCAAGGTTTTTCCCTCTAGTGTGATTCCTTAAT
Organism: Marthasterias glacialis; assembly: GCA_911728455.2. NCBI lineage: Eukaryota > Metazoa > Echinodermata > Asteroidea > Forcipulatida > Asteriidae > Marthasterias > Marthasterias glacialis. Next base: position 24,411,676 of record OU452227.1, on the reverse strand, counting down.
TTTTTAATCAGATCGAGAATGTTTTATCCAATGTGAGCTGTAAGGGCTCAAGGTTTTTCCCTCTAGTGTGAGTCCTTAATATTTTAATCAGATCGAGAATGTTTTATCCAATGTGAGCTGTAAGGGCTCAAGGTTTTTCCCTCTAGTGTGAGTCCTTAATTTTTTAATCAGATCGAGAATGTTTTATCCAATGTGAGCTGTAAGGGCTCAAGGTTTTTCCCTCTAGTGTGGGTCCCTAATTTTTTAATCAGATCGAGAATGTTTTATCCAATGTGAGCTGTAAGGGCTCAAGGTTTTTCCCTCTAGTGTAAGTCCTTAATTTTTTAATCAGATCGAGAATGTTTTATCCAATGTGAGCTGTAAGGGCTCAAGGTTTTTCCCTCTAGTGTGAGTCCTTAATTTTTTAATCAGATCGAGAATGTTTTATCCAATGTGAGCTGTAAGGGCTCAAGGTTTTTCCCTCTAGTGTGAGTCCTTAATTTTTTAATCAGATCAAGAATGTTTTATCCAATGTGAGCTGTAAGGGCTCAAGGTTTTTCCCTCTAGTGTGAGTCCTTAATTTTTTAATCAGATCGAGAATGTTTTATCCAGTGGGAGCTACTGGTTAATTTCTCAGTGTATTGCATAGGGCAATTTATTTCCGGTCAGACAGTAATACACATACTTTTTGGCATTTATTTGACTTATGAGCCAGTTATTGTAATGACGGTTTGATGGGGCATTACGTGTTGTATAATTGTCATTATTTGGTGCAGTTGCCATAGCGCTCACAAGTTTCCGGAGGCTATAATTCCAACCGAATGTTTCATCGGTGGAAACGCAACTGTACTTTAGTATGTAATGTACAGTGTTGAATGTATAAACCTGTTGCTTGTACTGTGGCAAGAATTGATTTAACAAGTACACATTTATTTGTGCTACCTGTTTGGCTATTGGTTTTGGATATAGTCGGATTGCCAAAGGGTATCCGACACTTGCTTTGTTTGTAGTTCATAGAGAGCAACATCACTGTAAACTCAACATGTTAAAAAAGACTCTACTAGGGTCAAAATGTGAGGCCATTAACAATTTTTGCATTCATACCACATTTTATTTGGTAAGTAGACTGCAAATTTTTTTTCAAGTTTTTTTGTTGGACCAAGTTCCCAACTTAGGCAATTTAAAACCTGTTTCAAAAGAGTACACACAATGAAGTAATATCAGTGTGACACAGTGAGTTAGAGCATGTTGCCGTCATTGTGAAAACAGAGGCGAGTGAGTCAAAGCCCTTCCTTTTGTAGTTCACAGAGTCAAAAAATGTTTCTTGTCACAATAAGTAAGGGGGTATTTTGGTAAAATATCATAGTGAAATCATTTTCAAGCTCGTAAAATGGTTTGACAAGTCTTGACATTTCTCTCCTATATGGAAACAGAAATGATTTTCCAATCACTTGACGTTAACTAATTAAATATTTAAAAGGCTTGCAACTTACCGTGGGTCCCTCATTATTGTTCCTGGTGTCCTGCTCATAACGACTGTAATGACATCAATGGTTATGTATCACAGAGTTAGATGATTCTTTGAGTTTGCTTGAATGTCATGAAGTTGTTTCTGTTTGAAAGTAAACACAGCGGTCATGTCATGGGAAGCTACAGTAAGGTTGACATCATCTACATGTACATGGAGGCATCTCAAGCAGAGGGTGTCCATGTTTCTTGAGCAAGTATATTGGGATGTTGTGATGTCACTGATGGTTCATCTGTTGAAGAAGAAAAGCCAGGACAAGATTAAATACATGTACAGTCTTACAGCTTGTGTCTTTAGCACAATAACTCAAGTGTCTGTTAAATAAGCCACAATCAAATTATCACCCTGGTATAAGCCACAATCAAATTATCACCCTGGTATTCTGAAAAAGACTTAAGAGTGGGTCCGGGTAAATACTTCATATTTTTGTCCTCGGCCAAATTTTTTTTCTTCTTTTTTTAAAATGAAAGGACTGGGTGAGCAAGCAACAAAAAAATACTTTAAAAATTTGCCAAAGGCCTGTTGCCATGGTAACAGGCAATTTCGTGTTTTGGGCATTTGGGCCAATTTTGGGGTCTCAAAAACTGTTTTTTAGCTTATTTTTAAAATGCCACCAAGCCAAAATGCAAAATTATGTCACAAAACCCAATTATATTATTACAAAGTACCATCCTTCCCCTTACTTCAGATTTTTTAAACATCTTTTAAATGTCACCCTTATGTCATTTTTAGAACATGCCTTAAAGCATGTTTTTAGAAATTGCTATTTTTACCCTATTTTTGTCTCTCAAAATGTCAACTTGCCAGGGGTGTCAGAATACTTTCCTTATGGATTTGATTAGAGCCAAGATTGATCTTTCCATATCTGGTGAGAAAAGTTTGGGGGATTGTATCCTTTTTTGGGCAGTACTGCATCAAAAATTGTAATATTTCCCCGTAAACGGAAAAGTGAAATTTGAGGTTTTCCTTCAGGTTAAAGTGATAATACACAAAAAAGAATACTTTTATGAATCTGGAGCCTTTTTCAAATGTTTAAGAGTGAGTTGCAGGCATATGATTTACTCTAATGGATAAGCAGCATTTTTGTTAGCATAATTTTGATTTTTGTTACCCCCTCCCCAAATTTTCTAGCATTCTATCATCTGATTTTATTTAGTGGCATGAAAAAAAAATAAGAAACAGTATTGGTCAACTTTATAAAGCATTATTTATACAGACTCCAACTAAAGAATTATTTTCACATAACCCAGCAACAGCCCCTTTAAGCCAATGGAATGAAACAATATTTGAAAATTAGTTTGAAAGTGTACCTGTCCCACTTTCAACTTCAAGGAACAGATCTTAAGGATGAAACCTTTCAGATCTGACATATATTTCCATTTATTTGTCTGTTTTCTTAACCTGTTAACGCTGGATGACGTGTATCTCGTCATTATTTTTCATGCCAGAAAACGAATGACGTTAACTTTTTATTTTTGTGTAAAGTTGGCAGACAGGAATGAAGGACGGCCTGACATTCCATTCCAGAGCTTACACAACGCATGAACTTACTGTGCAACATTTGGATTTAACAACATACAGAGAACAATTGGTATTGAGAAGAAAACTATCTCTATACATCTCCCTTCATTCAGGGGTCATCATGTCATTTATTTTGTGTAATTAATTGTAATTCCAGATCTTTGTCCTTTTGTTATAAAGAGTTTACACAAACGTGTGTTTACCTGTCATCCGTATTCTGCCCAGCAAAACTCTGGCATTTATAATAGTCATCCGGCTAACTGGTTAAAGTTGAGTTCTACAAAATTATTTGTAAAGAAAGTTGTTTTTGTACCTTATTTTAGTCAGAAACACATCAGTCATCCATTCGGTTTTGTTGTACTCTCCCTGGGTATGTTCATTCAGGTCTTGCTGACGAATTGACACTTTGGTGCTGCCTCACTAGAAACAATCATCAGACAAAGTGAGTGACATGGATCCTAAAGAGATGTAGGTGTAATTAACGTCATCTTGCAGTGTCTGTAAAATAAAGCAATTGTTTCTTGCATTAGTTTGGTTCTAATAAACAATACCGAGTGCAAAATCTTCTGATTGAGAAGATTAACAAACATTATTCATTATTTATTAACAAGTAGGCGCCGACTGATGACGTGTATCTATGTAAATATTTTTGGAGCCTGCAAATGGGCAACATTGAATACACCATTGTATAAAATCAGAATACAGAAACAAAACGTCAAAAATGGAAGAATCCCTGCAGGCAACTGGTTCTGGTTAAAGTACATGGTATTGCTTGTATGTTTTTCAAATCCTCATGAACATTGTATAAATCAGAACGTTGTCTTGGTAATGAACTTTGTATCTGACAAATTTGGGGTATGAATTACAAAGTAATGGATTTTGAAAATCCCAGACAATTCGCTGAGCATTTGTATCTGAAACTGTTATCAGAGTTGCAGGTTTCTTTCAAATCAAATCTGAGTCTGTCTCAGCTCTACCAACAGTGACTAATTGAAAAAAAAGTAAAATTGTAAAACATCTCATTTAAGAAATATACTGACATTTTGTCGCAGTGGCAGTGAGTTCTGTTCATGAAAGTTGGCAAGACACAAATATATCGTACTTTTAATAGTCATTAGTAAAAAGCTTCCAGGTGTGGGAATTTTGCTAGAAACAATCAACAGCCAAATTTAGAATGAGTAGTACAAGTCTTTTTAATAATAACATACATGATAACTGATCACATCTTTCTACCAAAATCTTGACCAAACTCTGTAAAAGTTACCTAGATAGATTGACTCTTGATGCTTGGTATTTTTCACAGCAAGATCAAAATTTCATCATCAGTCTCATCATCATCATCAAGTAAGCCACAGCTGGGCTCCTGTACGACTGTTCCACTCCCTCCGGTCTTCCATAAGGGTTGCAAGCTCGCCTGCCATTTCCACTCCAGTGTCTTTCTTTAGCACCCCCACATAGGACATGGCTTGCCTGCCCCGCCTCTTCTTGCCATGCTTGGATTCCTACAGTACCACCTGGTGGGCCTTCAGCTCGGGGTGACGTTGACAGTGCCCCGCCAAACGCATTCGGCGTGCTGCTTCTTTGTCACCTATCCTTGGGAGGTCACCATACAGGACTTCGTTGGTCACTCTCTCCGGCCACGAGATGGCGAGAACTGAATGCAGCATGCGGGTGTAACAGCCATTGAGTGATTTCTCAAGTGAAGGGTTGAGTGACCATGTTTCGCACTGATTCAACGGTGGCAAGAAAGAAGGAGATCTTGACCTCTCTAGTCATCGTTGAGTTCCAGATCCTCTTCATGTTGTTCAGGGCCCTCCCAGCTTTGGCTTTCTTGATCTTGATGTCACCCTTATCATCATCTGTTTATGCTCCCATCTGTCCTTGAAATACGAGGGTTGGACTCCATGTTGATCATGTCCACTTGGTTGGATAGCTTTCTTCCACTCCACTCAGTTCAATGCCAGACTAGCTGTAAAGACAAAGTGTAAAGATATAGGCATGGTAATAAAGAATACAATTGAATCCAAAGACAGGGTGGCGTATTATAATTTGTTAAGTGTCCTCCTCAAGATGTAGAGGTCTAAGACTAATATCAAGATCTAGCATTCTGAGATTGACATTAGATCTGCAAGGAAGCATGACCTGCAAGGTTTACAGTGTGACTCATTATTTACATGTGAGACTTGTTTGCATTTAAACAAGTTTTGTTTAATCTCGTGGTCTGAATGACATGTGAAAGATACAACTGCCTTCCATCTACAATCTTTGTGAATGACTGTGGACTTTAGAGTTAATAAAAACACAAACCATGTTGTGACTTTTTTGTTTCGCATTAGCGCTTGATTACAATGTTTCACACCAAACAGACGTAGATAGAGCGTGATCTGAGGACCACGTTGGTCCAAATATAATCTATGGTCACCATTGAAAAAAATAGAATGATCCGATTTGATAGATGTCAATATTTGCATCGGGGGAATGAATATAAATTTCAATCTGCCTTACACCGATGTGTGTTAAGCACTGTATACTCAGTGCTTTCGAGTCCTGTGAAAAGAAAAAAAAATCCACAGGCAACTCAGGTGGATTCGAACCCATGACTCCTGCATGACTAGAGCAGATGTCTTAACCACTAGACCACCGAGCACGCCCGGTGACGAGGGGCCAGTTCAAATCCAGTATTATTGGTGGCAGGTACCGCAAACAATTTGATAGATGTCAATATTTGCATCGGGGGAATGAATATAAATTTCAATTTGCCTTACACCGATGTATGATAAGCACTGTATACTCAGTGCTTTCGAGTCCTGTGAAAAAAAAAATGCAGGCAAGACAGGGAACACACCTTTTCCCTGTGTAAAATGCATTTTATCGATATGCAATAAATGATAAGATGAGTTGGTCTTGATGTCACAAACAATCATGTCCAAATGGCTCTGATTGAACAGACTAAGGAACATTATTCCTTGTTCCTTATAGCACTTTTGCTTCTCAAAACCCCATAAACATTTGATGATTTTGAAAGTTTTCTTGGTGTTAATTGCTGTAACTGTATCCACTCATCGTAAGAGTTTTTTGGTCCGAAATGGTTGATAATCGCTGTTGAAAATCCTGTTGACTTCAGTCTTATTTGTCTTGCCTTCCAAGTAGGTATGGCAAAGATAATTGTTCTTTTAGTAGGCATGCATGTATGTACAAAGCTTCAAGGTGTGGGAGTTTGACAAAGTCAAAGACATTACAATATGTACAGAGAGTCTTTTAACCCTAGAAGTACCCTGTATTAAAATGTATTAACCATGCATTTATTAAATGTATTAAGCTGTAATTTCCACCATCTTAAAAGAAATTGCTCATGAAATTTCTATAAATAATGACCGCAGTCAAGAAGGGAACAAGTTCAATGCTGACATCCAAAATTAGGCAGGGCAGTTTTGGCCACAGAAACATTCAGTCTTAATTCAAAGCATTAAAGCCCACCAGTTTTTCAGCAAATTATTTTGTCAATTATAACATTGCTGTAACCCTACTTGATTTATGGACAAAGTCCATCAGAATGTTTCGACACCATAACTTATTCCGGACCTTTATTTAACATTTTATAACCCTCCTTTTACCTTAATTTCAGATGACTTTTGAGATAGGCCGTGGAACTCTCCCAGTAGATTGGTGATCTGACTGTAGCTAACACACCGTACTATGTGAAAACACAAAAACAAACAACAACATTGTAAAGCGAAAACTACAGGTTTTGTAAAATAATTAATATTAATACAGATTACTTTTAATGTGATAATAAAGTTCAGATGATTACAATCCTCACAATAAGTACCATCATCTGAAATATTGTCAAAAAGTAAACGAAAGAAATATATTGATAACCCATCCAATCAACTGCTTATTTTGATTGCTGCAATCAAAATAGGCTCTTAAACAAACAAGCTAAAAAATCTTGAAAAAGCACCAGCTATTTTTCCATGTTTCACGCTACAACCTAATATCAAGTAAAATCAAATCCCACAGGTTGCTTGTCTAGTTTGTATAATGTAAACCAGCTGGGTTACACCTAATTCTCTCAACTTTTCAAGCAAAATACCATAAAAAGTAACAAGTAGAATTGGGTCTGTCCACACTAATGGACTCATGATAACCTTCAAGATAACTTTTGGGCTGTGACTGGGAAGGGTGCAAACAAGGCAATATTTTGCCCTTTATTTTGTTTTTGTACATTCCTTACCTTGAAACTGATTGTGCTCACCCAAGAATAAGAAAAATGTCTGACTATTTAAGAAATTACAGGGTCGTCTTCAAGACATTATGTTTGTAACGAGGAAAGACATTTTGTATTGGAATTGACTAGAACGTGGCAAGAAAAGTAATTAATGAACTGATTTACTCTAACGTTACTTCATTGAGACTCATGGCCCCTTTTTAATGATTATCAATCAAACCAGAATGATTATCAGTATCTTAAGACAATATGAATACTAGTTTATAACATGAACAGATATTTTGTAGCCAAACATCTGTCCATGTAACCAACATAATATCTTCAAGATAATCCTCTTTACTTTCTTGAATACCCAGACAGTTGTTTTGACCTTTTCTGCAAACATTCCTAATAGGGACCAAGTTGTAAAAAGACAACATTTTTGTGAAAAACTTTGCAGTTCAACCACTTTATGCATGACATGTCTGTCCAATATCTCCATGTTGGGTCCTATAAAAGGGTTTGAAATAAAAGTTGATTTGTGGTACCTTGTGCCAATCGTGGATACACATCTCCCCTCCATCAAATACAGTTGTACTCTCTCTGGGTATGTTCATTCAGGTCCTGATGATGAAGTGACACTGGTGACTTTGGTGCTGCCTCAATAGAAACACTCTTCAGACAAGTGGGTGACATGGATCCTCAGGAGATGTAGGTGTAACGTCACCTTGCACTTGCATTGTCTGTAACAAAAAGCAATGAAGTCTAGACTAAGTATTGTGTTTTAACAAATAGCAATGTCAGCAAATGGTCCTGATTTAACAAACCAAAGATAATTATTCCTTATTCCTTAGAGCACATTGTATTGCTTCAGTTTTTCACATGTCACCCATACAGATATCTCAAATCTGTAAGTTCTAAGGCAATAGAACTGAGCATTTGTATCTAATATATTACAACATATGTAACATTTATCAGAGTTGTAGGAATATGAGGTTTAATCAGCTCTATGTCTATGCCTAGCGGATAACATCACTTGACTCAAGCTCTGGTGTCTCTGATCAGCAGAGTCTGGGTTCAGGTCCCAGTCGTGATACTTGTGTCTTTAAGCTAGACACTTAACCATTATTGCTTCTTCCTTCGGATCAGACGTAAAGCCGTAGGTCCCATGTGTTGTGTTGTGTAGAAGAACCCAGTACATTTAACCAGTTCGGTGCGAATGACGAGTTAACTCGCGAGAAAAAATGTTATCGACAACAGTATCATTAACTAACCAAATTTACATATGAATTGCAGTTACCCTCAGCGTGGGTATTGTATATGGGATTCAATCGTAGTGTAATTTACAAGCGACTGGTGGCGCTATTGAACTTTTGTGGACATAGAAAGCCAGCTGAACACACCACGATCGAGATGACATGTCGACAAAATCAAGATGGCGGCCTCCATGAGAAAACGCGTGTACAGTTGACACAGAAATTCTTGGGTTATATATATCGTCAGGGTCGTCAAATTCAAATTCTTCGAGTTCAGAGGAAAGTAGAAGTAACAGTCTGGATTCAGATTTTGAAAATAATCGTGAAAACTGCGAGGACTCGGAAGTTAACATGGTTAGCGTAGTTAGTTCTGATGACAGATGAGGTGAGTGATGATGCAGATCAGCAAAATAATAAAAGGCCTAACGTTAGACCTGCACCTGTTCGTGGCAGGGGTCTTGGTGCCGAGCGGAATCGAAAAGCTGAGAAGAGCGAGCAGTGAAAGTGTTTTCCTCCTATTATGACATTTTATTCAAATCACAGAGCTTTTTATTTCAGCAAATTGTCATATATAACAAAATTATGACAGCACTTGCACTTTTTTGTTTAATTTCATCAAAATTCATAAAATTATCCCTCGTGAGGGGTATATTCGGTGAAAATTTTTCCCACACCGAACTGGTTAATGCAAAGAGTAGGGGTTTGATTGGCTACAGATTGCTCCACACAGCACGTTGTAAACCGTTACAAGGTGCTATGTAAAGGAACAGGTCTCATACTTCAAAACATAAGTCTGCATACCTTGCAGGAAAAACACTGAGAGACTTGAGACGCCCATCAGGTGTGATAAAGTGCTATTTAAGCACTGCGTATTATTATTATTATAAACAGTAATTGATTCAGATAAAAACTTAAAGCGTAAGACATCTAATTTAAAACATTTATCTAAATATTGTCCCGGTGGCTGTGCGTTCTATTGATGAAAGATTCCAGGACACAAAACTGTTGTACTTTGACTGGGCATTTGTAAAAAGCTTCCAGGTTTGGGATTTTCATTAGTACAGAGAGTCTTTTTGACACTAAAAACACATTATAAGTTATTACACAAGCGCGAGTGGAATACAGACAAGTATAGCGCTTCTGAGTCAGAGTGAGTCGGCAATCGAGCCATGGCTCCGTGTTATAGTCATTGCACATCCGCCATCTTTTGTGATGTCTCTAACCTAGGCTTGCCTCCATTTCCCTACTTTATGACCAGGGTAGTGGGGGCTCACCAGGGTAAGCCACAGTGACATCATGAGCCACTTGAACAATGGGGAGACCCAGAGCCAACTTGGGGGAAACTAATCAAACACAACTATAAAATAAAAATAGATTGTCAATCTGAAAGCTCACTGATGAAGCTACTCGAAAGTAAAGGGGAGACCTGAAGCAGACTCATGGAAACTAATTAAACAATCACACTTTTAAAAAAAAGTTCTACGGAGAGTGAGCTTTCTCCCAAGCTGCTGCCTACCAGTGCAAACACCTGCCAACCCGGCTTCATTATAAACCATGTTTTAAGCTGCTTCAATTTTCTTGGTTTTTAAACCATGTTTCCACAATGATTCTTATTTTATGATTTGCAAACCATGATTTCTTACTAATAATAAAAGTGTTCAAAAACATGGTATGCAAACATCAAAAGCAAATTTTGAACACACTGTTTATGGTTTACATCTAATCGTTATAAACCATGAAATATTGTTACAAACCATGGAAAATTGTCTTCAAACATTTAATTGACAAACGGCGCCCCATAATTATAAACTTACCATAGAGTATGTAAGATGGACACACTGAGTTGTAGGTGCAAACAATCAACTTGGTGCATGGGATAATATCTTAGGAAGTGCCAGCACAAGGTACGAACCTGAGTGGAATAAAACGATAGACATTAGTACAAGTTTGATCTGAACAACTGATTTCATTCATCTCACATTTGGGAATGATCATATCAATCTAATTTAGAACCCCAGATACACCATACACATTGATGACTGAAGCACTGTTAAAATTGAGAAAATGAAATGTGAAGACCACAAATTACTAATGGTTAGCTTATTTTTATCCCTGCAATCAAAATAAGCAGTTACAGACAAGCGATATCCCTCGTTTTTCACTACAAAATACAAACTTATTTGAAATTTTTGCATCAGGTTCGTTGTTAGGTGTATTTATCAAAAACTAAGAGAAAAAAATGTATTTTTCTCTTCCAAAATCAATAATGACCAATTCCTTTAACTTCAGTCTCATCGTGGAATTTTCTTTTTACTAGTGGTACAAACATTCCTCCAAAACATCTAACTCTCTAAACTTGTCAGAAACATAGCATCAAATTAGAAAGTTAGGTAAGAGATCGGGTGCTTGGAAAAACACCTCATAATTATTAGCATGTACAGAGTACGTTATTTCCTACTCCTTTCACTCATGATATAATACTGCAGATGTATGGCCAACTATTGTTTTAGTAAATACAAATGGATGTTACCAGATTTGGGCTGAAAGGGTACTGAAAGATTTGGTCTGGTACCTTTCTTTCAGATTGAAGGTCATTTATCCATTTAGCGTAAATCTGAAAATGTCTACCAAACTTCACAGAAATTAAGTTCCAATTCCAGCAGAAGTGTTTTACTTCATCCTAATTCAAATTATGATGCAAACTCACAGCAGTGGATTTACCATTTTTTTCCTATAAGGTTCATGAATTTTCCTGATTCAACGAGAGTTTGTGCCAACATTTTGTCACCGACGCCACAAACTGACACACACGTAGATACCAGTAAAAACTAGCGATTGGAGAAAATGGTATCTAAAGCTGAAAGTTTTTTTAAAACACCACACTTTTTTAAAATTTCAGAGTGTTTTCAACTGGTTTTCTCATTGAAGACTTGATCTTGATAAATATACTGCTTTTGAGCATTTTACATCCTAAATTAATAAGCAATAAAGGCATTTGGAAGGTACGTGTCAGTTTGTGAAACCAAAAGAGAAGCAAACCATACTATTTCCGTTTTCACAAAGTGACACATTCCAATGTATTACAATGTAAGTTTAACAGCAAGAGCCTGTGCATGCCCTTCACACACAAGGTTAGTGTCAGTTAATTAAATCGTTTTTGTTCACATTTAAATATAGTGCGCTTCGTGCATTACAATGGTCAATGGAACCTGTGTCAGCTCGTGAAAATGAACATTGTCACTTTCGTGCAAAGGTTGACATACATAATTATCCTAATTAAAAAAAGGAAAGCTCATGAAGCTTTGAAACTTCATAAAATGGCCAGGTTGACGAACAATGTATAAACATGTAAAAAATTGAAAACTACAAAAATAATCACAGGTGTCAGCTCATGGCGTCATTGACGGTTTGTAATGTCATACCTTATCTTGATTCAAAGAGAGTAAACATAAAAACAGTTTTCTATCAACTTATCTTGTCTTGAGGCATTCAGAGTATGCTTACCAATAATATCATACAAACTAATTTTAAATAAGTTCAAGCTTATATCTTCTTTACAACATACTGAGGTGTTATAAACTCACCATAGAGTATGTAAGAAGGACACACTCATCATCAAGTTGACTATCGTCGGACTGCAACAATAGCACGCCACACATCATGCTCTCCCATGGCTGCCCTGATATCAGTTGAAGAGGTCAGCCCAGTGTCCCGGTGTAACTGGTCCACGTAGGATAACAATACATCTACCTACTACGAGAGGATATTACATGTGTAGGTTCCCATTGGGTGAGCTGGCTTGCAGCTAACTCTGGATGTCATATGTAGTGTCCAGAGTGGCAGACACCTGGTTCTCATAGTTGTGGAGATCCTCAGCAGCTTGCCATAGAGCACCTTGTTCCTGACTTTGTCCCTCCAGCTCACGTCAAGAACCATCCTCAGCATGTAAGTATAGCAGCCATCGAGTTGAGCCTCTTGCTTTATTGTAAGGGTCCATGCCTAAGAGTCATAGAGTAGAATGGACTCCATGGAATAGCACTCGTTTGAGTTTATCCGGCATCGAAGACCTCCAGATCTTCCTAAGGTCTTGGCAAGCCCTCCGAGCCTGTGTTTTTCTCACTCGGATGTCCTTGTCTGTTGAGCTGATGTAGGAGCCAACAAGGCACAATTCCTGGATAGCGATGCCCTTGGTGTTGATTCTCACATCCCCAGTATGGATGTTGAAGCACACTGACTTCGTGGCGTTGAGCTGCAAGAGAATCTTCTAATGTACACTCTCCTTGTTCACAACACTGAGTTGTAGACGCTAACAATCTAATTAGTGTGTGGGATGATATCTTGGGAAGTGCCCTTCATATCAGGTAGGCTACAAACCTGAGTGGAATAAAAAGACAGACGTTAGTACAAGTTTTCATTTATCTGCCATGATGGTATTACACAAATCTAATTTAGAATCCCCCATATACCTGTACGCTTAAAAAGTAGATTGTCAACCTGAAAGCTCACTAATGAAGCTTGTATTAGAACTGAACTTCTAGGAAAGTATTTCCATCTGAAGTACAGTCAAAGTTAAGATAATTAAATGCGAACACCACAAAGACTACCTCATTTGCTTGCCTACTTGGATTGCAGCAAAAATAGCAATAAAGCCATGCAAAAATTCCTCCCAAATCATTAAATGTTTGTTTTTACTAAAAAGTGACAAGCTCATTTCAATTTTTGGTATCAGGTTGTTTGTTTGATTTGTCTATCAAAAGGTATGAAAATGTATTTTACTCTTCCAAAGTATCATTAATTATCAGTACCCTTAATTTTGTTTTTACCAGATGGTACAAACAATCCTTAAAAACTTCAAATTCACTAAATTTATCTAGAAACATAGCACCAAATTAACAAAAATTGTGGAAATCTACAATAGGTTGGAGCTCAGGTTTTTGAAATAACACCACATAAATATTATTTCCTACCCCTTTGATTAATGGTATAGACCAATCTTTTAAGCTTGTACGCGCAAACGCTGCGCTGCCATTGCTCGGAAGCTAGCACCTCAAGCTTTTGTACACAAAGACATGAGAAAGCCATTGTCTTTGTAACTTTTTATGTGAATTAGGTGTCTTGCTCAAAGATTTTCTGAATTCGTCAACGGTAACCAATAGTACACCGATTAATTGCTTTTCGTATTTGATGCCAATCCCTATGGTATGTCTCACTTTCTACCCACAGTATTTAATTTTGAAGTACTAAATCTATTGGTTATCTATTGGTGATCATGGGTCGAACTATATTTGTCTTAACAATCTCATTAACTTTGTTTCAAATGAACTGTGTGGCTAACAACTTAAACATAATTCATAAAATCTACAATTATTGTTTATATTGCATTAGAAACGATGTCATTACAATGCTAAATTTTTTGCATACAAGCCAGTCCAATTTTTTCACCGCCCATTTTAATCATAAAATAGGACAAACAAAAATGTACAAAATAGGACAAACGAAAATGTCTGATAAGCATCGATGACGTTGTACACATGTTTCTGCAAAGATTACTGATGAGCCTGAGAAATCTTGATCGTGAGTACAATTAAATGCAGTTTATATCATCGTAAATACTTGGAGAAGCCAGTAGGCGATTTTCAAGCAATTCTGTGGAGTCTTTGTCGTAATTTTGACAACTTTATAACTGATTCATAAAAAATTTGCTTTGTCACAATTCCCAAATATATCACGGACTTGGGCGCTAGTACGACCGATAATGTCAAAATCTCAAAAAAGGAGTAAGCAACCCAGTTACTGGGTCTAGCTTCGTGTATCAGCGCTATGAAATTGTCATGGTTGCCACATATGAAAATACCGCGATATACTTGTGATCTCGCTGGGTGTGTGTGTGTACAATTGGTTTCTTGGTACCCGCACACCTAGCTGTCATTGCTGATAAGTAGTTGTTAACCAGCGCGCCAATACCCTGGATTTGCACGTGCAAACAGGACGTCGCAGATTGACAGAGTTTATCAGAAGTTTGCCACTGAGTGACGCTCTTTGCCGCAATATATGCCTTGCCGGTAGAGGGCGCTATAAAAATGTAGCGCACTCTACACAGTTAGCTCACCTAAATCACGTAACAGAACGTGGGCATGATGGACGGCAAATAAACACACAGCATTGAGTGAATGGATGACTGGGCTTGTCTTTTTCTCATAAATGTCATTACAGATTTAAAGCTTAAAGCATTGTATTGAGGTACAGTTCTGAATCTGCTCACTGTTTTTTTCTAGAGGCTGCATACTGTTTTGTTTATATCGCGGTATTGAAATTGAAAACCGAGCGCGCCGTTATTTCAGTATTTCTAAAACAGCTCTCAGTATCGTTCGGTATTAAACAAATACCGTAACTCCTCGGCTTACTCCAGACTCTTGGGCAATGACCAAGAGATCATGGAGGGAAAAATTTTGGCAAAAAAATGCAAGTGTTGATTTGAAATTGTGGGTCATAGCATTCGTAGGGCCAAGAAGGGGAGGTAGTCCAGCATGTAGCACTATTTTTCTGGGGCTAGTGTGAACTAGACCCAGTAACTGGGGCGCTGTACTCCTTTTTTTAATATTGACATCATCGGTTGTACTTGCGCCCCAGTCCGTGATATATTTGGTAAGTGTGGTGAAGCGGATTTTTTATGAATCAGTTATAAAATTGTCAAAATAACGACAAAGAATCAACAGAATTGCTTGAAAATTGCCAACTGGCTTCTCCAAGTATTTAAGATGAAATAAAAGGCTACACAGCTGGTACTCCTAGAACTATGAGGTTCGTTCCGCTATCGTCTCCACGAACCTCATAGAGTGACATTAGACCTAGCCCCATACATTGTGCCAATACGCTGGACTCCCTCCGCTTCTTGGCCCAACGAACCCTGTCCTTTAAAACCAGACATCAACTTTCGAATCGAGACTTACTTTTTTGGCAAATTTATCCCTCAATGATCGGTCGGTCGTTGCTGTCAGACTCACAGGCAGAGTCTGGAGAAAATTTCCGCACGATCCCCCGTGCGATAAATCCTAGGCTTTTGCTGGAATTTTATGTCAAATATCGGTGATATAAGCCCATGTCAACGACGGCGGAGGAGCCATGATGGTTGCTGTTCAGCGCGGGTCGTATTCCCGACTAGTCTTTATTCCAGCAGTCATCTTGCGACGTTTACCTGATAGTGGTGGCATCAAGGTGTCGCGCAGCGGTAAACGTTCTTGAATGTGCTGACTGATTGCGCGGATTACCTTGACGTCACCACTATCAGGTAAACGTCGCAAAATAACTGCTGGAATAAAGACTAGTGCAGAAATATGACCCGCGCTGAACAGCAACCATCATGGCTCCTCCGCCGTCGTTGACATGAGCTTATATCACCGAGATTTGACATAAAATTCCAGCAAAAGCCTAGGATTTATCGCACGGGGGATCGTGCGGAAATCTTCTCCAGACTCTGCCTGTGAGTCTGATATGTCTGACAGCAACGACCGACCGATCATTGAGGGATAAATTTGCCAAAAAAAGTAAGTCTCGATTCGTAAGTTGATGTCTGGTTTTAAAGGACAGGGTTCGTTGGGCCAAGAAGCGGAGGGAGTCCAGCGTATTGGCACAATGTATGGGGCTACATTAGACCCAGTAACTGGGGCGCTGTACTCCTTTTTTTGAGATTTTGACATTATCTGTCGTACTAGCGCCCCAGTAAGGAATATGTAGTAAAAGGAGTACAGCGCCCCAGTTACTGGGTCTACAGTGACATATACAAAATCCTATTCGAAACTTTCTGCCCTTCACCTTTACATGGCTACAGTTCTTTTTTGTTATCAGATCTCGCCAAAACTAGGCTCTATGTGTTCTTTCAACTCTCATCGAGCGTTGCACGGGTCCAGAAAATCCACTCCGCAAACTAAAAGTTGTTAAAAAGGGATAAATTCTCACCGTAATTCAGATCCCATTCAAACAGTATTGCAACAAATATGGCGACCGGAGTTGCAAAATTAACTGGTATGCTGCTATGCGGTGCGCTGGTCCTATGGGCTGGTTCCGCGTACCAGTTAATTGAATAGGCTACGGTCAATTTAACATTTTTGTCGGGACACGAATCCTCACAGAAGAACACATTATTTCGTAATTTCTTGTTTTCGAAAAATGTCATAAACTTACCAAAGTGTTCTTCACTTGTTGTAGAATATGCCAACTTGTCCATGTTAATCAAACAGAGTAATTTTGAAACACTTTTCCGTCATCTAACAAGATTTCTAAGGCTTAAAATTGTTTACCACGTGTGTTTACCACATAGCGCCATATTTTACTGAGCCAAATTACATCTCAAGATGTCATAAATTTAACACGTACACCGTTCGTCATATAGTTCCTCAATTTTGTTGTTGAAAAGTCGATATTCTGCCTTTTGTTCTGTTTTGAAGTAAAAAAAATTTTAATTGATAGTTGGCAAGATTTAAATTGGAAAAATGTTGTCTAATAAACCAAAAACTGATGCCACCAACCTCTTCAGAATTAGCAGGCGGAGGGATTTCTTCAGAATAAACGAATTTGCCAAGCAGGGAGTGGCCCTGGGTTTTATACGGGTTTTTGTGTTTTTTTTTAATTCAAAACATGTTCCTGAATGATTAGAAAGGGGAAATAATATAAATGTAAAATAATATATCTGGATTCAATGTTAAAGTTATAAACTTGTGGAGCCGGCTAACGAAGGAGGGGGCGGGGCGTGAAATCAGCATGTTAATTTATTGCAGGACCCATTCGATTTCTTCGGTTCTTTTTTTTTTGGGGGGGGGGGTGTTGAGAGTTGTTACCAGCAAGTTACTAATCAGTACTGTTTTTATACAAGCAAGGTTATAAAATAGAACCGTACCATATTAAAATAAATTCAAAAAAAAAAACAAAAAAACACCAAACATAGGTTTCTATCGGACTAGTATCGGAAGACCTTCACTTAAAAAAATAAGGATTTGGGTACCTTTTACCGCGCAAAAAAAAAAAAAAAAATTTGATGGCGATCTGTAATAAAAATTCTTAATGTTGTTAATTAACAAACCTTCAAATTTGATGTTTTTAAAATAACATTTTTGACAATTTACTGTACGAGAAATGACGTTACATTGAAGTATAAAACACAAATTTGCATGAGATTTACATAAAGCGAATAATTATTGTAAACGCAGCGGCGTAGCCAAGATTTTTTCACTGGGGGGCACAGGGGGAGGGGCATTGCTTTTCAGTGGGGGCCAAGTACAATGTTTTTTAATGGATTACATGTATCTACATTTTTTTCATGGGGCACCGGGGGGCACTGGAAATTTGTGGGGGCACGTGCCCCCCTCACCCCCTAGGCCCCCCTTGGCTACGCAGCTGTTGTGTAAACGTTTCAAGCAAACTAGTTGCAGACTAGTAAACTTCATATTGAATGACGGGTTGTTGGATTTTCCTAAAACAAATAATGTAAATTTTAATTTAAATTCCAAGCATTTCGGTAATCAAAGCGCGTTATTATAATACACTGGAAGTAAGTTAACATTTTCTCCACTAGTATTTGGACAACATTACCTATTGTTCCCCAAAACGTAGTTTTGCCCACCCAAACTCCGACTATGTATCCAAACCAACCCCTTGCCTAATTCCATTCAATAATAATTTTTGAACGGGACATTGCCCGCCACTCGCAGACTAATTGGGAGCCATTTCAAATCGCAGTAGCTGCTGAAGAAGTTGAGAAAAGGTGTAAAAAAAATATATATATATTTTCAGTCACAGAGCCGGCAGCGGATAATTATAATTCCATCTACGACAGAAACAGAAGTAATCAAGTTATACCATACATTATTTTACCATAAAATAAGTGAATACCATGCATAGTAATTATTTATCAATAAATTGTCGATTCAAGTTAGTTAGAAAAAAAAATCATATCACGGAGGGCTTTGTTCTGCATGCCAAAAAAAAAAAAATAATATCGTTTGGCAAAACGGCGTCACTTGAAGCTCGACAAGTAACAACAGCTTAACGGCAATCAAAACACACGTAAATATCGCACTAAGCCGGACATAGATTTTGACCCACTTTCGCTTGGGCAACACAAAAATAGCATCAATTAACAGCATGACGCTGTTTTTGACGATGCGCATCTTCCCATAGGCCTAGATGATCTAAACCAAACCAAACAGAAGAAGCACCCCCTAAAATTCTCAAAAGAATTCCAGAGATTTCCAGAACACAATGAAAACACAATAGGAGGGGGGTACACCCTTTCACATATCGAGCACCAAAATGATAAACCCAGCTGACGTCGAAGTGGATGGTCTTTATTGCATTATTTCATTGTGTAAAGACGACAGATCAATCTTCTGGCTTTGCGAAGGAGCCAATAATTACTCAACTAATAATGCACGTCGCACTGCAAGAGGGCGCGCTTTTATAATACGAGAGGGCGCACTTTGCAAGACTGCTGCGCTTGTACATATCTAGCTCAGTGTCGTCTGCTGCAGCTGTAGCTTTGCAGGAATTCATTTCAATATTCGTCTGCTAATGTGTAATCACTAAGTAACAATAATGATTTTGACCACAACACATTGTCAAGTATGGACATTATTTCCAATATTGTTATGTCTATAGATAGTTACAGGTCCTTTTTATGTGCTGAAAATAATTTTATAAAAGTTATGCCTATTTATTTTGAGCCGATCTCATTGTCATTTTTTTAAGCGTTCACTTTTTTAAGGTAGCCATTTTTCAAAGGAAAGTCAAATGTGTAAAAAAAAGTTATGAATTAATTTTCTGCTGAGAGACAATGCATATATATGCAAATGTTGTTGTTTTCTGCCTTATTTGAGTATCTTTGGACTGATGCCAAAGGTAAATCATTGCAAGAAAATTCCAGCAGCATCTGAAAGGACAAGTGTCACATTAATATTCAGATGTTTTTTGTTTTTTTTGTTTTTTTACATCATATCAGATTGATCTTATCCTTAATTGAGTTTTTGACCAATGTTGATGTGGTTGTCAACTGTATTGTAAAGTTAAGAACTTCCACTTTATTACTACAGCAGTTATTTTTTCCCTGTACTTTTGAAAACACATAGTTTTTTTGTTCTGAAATGCATATTTTTTATTACTTAATAATGGGAAAGTCCCCCGCCCCCCCCCCAACAGATGTAACATAGACCTTAATTTTAGGCCCACCAATGCCTAAAATGAGGATGGCATAGCAGGAAATAACCCCCAAAATGGCGCAGCCAAGATTTATCACGACAAAACAAATAATACTCAAGCCACTAGTTTCCGTCTTTAAATAAGTCATTCTAATTTTTCTTTTTTTATAACATTGGAACAAATTTAAAAGTACAGAAAGTTGTACACAAATTACATTATTTATAAAACAAGATACTTTTTCAAACAATACAGATTAATTTACATGGATAATTGGATGGCAGTCGCTGAAATTACTCTTCAATTTCACTTCACATGTCGCAAAAACCATCAATAAATAAGAGGGGTTGTTATTGATTGGATGGGTTCATTGCCTTATAAACAACCATGCAGAAAAAGTAATAAAAAAAACCAATAATTGACAAACTCCTTGCGCCTATGTCTTGCAAAAACTTGACCTGGGTTTATTGAATTTGATGGAGTCAGTGTTACTTATCAAGTCAAATTTTGTCTAGTATGGGACTAGGCATGCCATTATACTGTCATATCGTTGCAAAAATGTATCTAAAAAAATACTGTTTATGTGCCACAGTTGAATTGTCGCATCTCACTTTTATCAGTCCCAGATGTATACACAAACTCTATAGATTGCAAAACAATATTTTCGCACAGTAGTAGCTTTAATACTGGCATTTCAACTTTTTTAATTAGAACATTATAAAAACTTTCACAAGGTAAGAAAGTTGTAGTGCTTTTGAGTAAACATAAATTATTTTAACTTTATGTCTAAATATAGGGCAACTGTTTTTCCGTTTCAGAAGGTTGCAGGTTTTGTTTTCACAAGTCATAGGGCGTCTACGAAACCCCGGCTTGGGCTTGGGCTCCGTCAGCCTGTTTGAAGCCCCGTAAGGAAAGCAAATGTTTCCTAAATAACTCACAGAGCCTAAGCCAAAACCCAAACACAAACCGTGGTTTCGTAAATGGTCACAGACTCCATGCACAGGCCGTCATCGCTTAGGTCAATTAATTGAAACGTGCACATGTGAAAGCACCACGCATAAGTCTCAGCCAATGAGTGCGCTGTTTGAGATTGTCATGTCAAATACATA
The DNA here is from genome assembly GCA_911728455.2 of Marthasterias glacialis. Classification (NCBI taxonomy): domain Eukaryota; kingdom Metazoa; phylum Echinodermata; class Asteroidea; order Forcipulatida; family Asteriidae; genus Marthasterias; species Marthasterias glacialis. The sequence continues at coordinate 24,390,892 of OU452227.1, read as the reverse complement.
AAACAACATCGCAAATACTTTTTAGGGGGCGTTAGCCATGGAATAAGGTGCATACTGGTGTAGTTATAAACAAACTTTGTCACTAACTAGACCAGTTGTCTGTTGTGATGTCGATTGATTTCATTTTTGACTGTTTATAGAGTTCAGTGGTGTACCTGATTTGACTCGCCACCAACGCTTATAAGTGAGGGGGTCACGTATCATGCTAATGCAATCTGCCTTGCTTCTAGAGTGGATGCTCCACCATGATACCATGATAGTATCATGGGTAGTTTATAAGCGAGGTGGTCATGCTATTAAGCGGCTCGCTTATAACCCATGGTGGCTAGGCGAATCGGTTTAGTGGTACCACTGAAATCTGTAAACAGAGGGTTATATGGTCTGTGGGCAGTTGGCAATTTGTGAGAACGAGGTGTTTATTGTGTCCTTGATTAACATTGAAAATATCATATTTCTCCATCATAAATTTGTTATTGTCTTGAACAGTGGGGTGTAAACTTTTAGGAATATTTCGATACCATCTTTAGGAAACTTTTTTTAGTTCTTTATTTTTTTTTTGGCTTCCTGAGCATTTTTGGTCTTGCAAAAAATTAAGATTAACCTTCATTTTATTGGGTTATAAAAATTGCTTGGACATCTCCATTACATAAAAACAACAAAGCAGGAATTCTCAATCTACTACTGAATTCTTCAAATTTGCATTTCTAAGAACAGAATAAACAAAACTAAATAATGTTAATGAAAATCTAAGTCACTAGTAAACGAAAACAAAAACACATAGAAAAAAAACCATAATTTATATAGTACATACATTATTATTTACACGCACACAAGGAAAGCTCTTCCATTACTGAGAAAACATACTTATAAAAGCCGTTTCTGTGTTTGGTCATTTTTATCTTTTGAAGAAATGAGTCCAAGTTGTTTTTTCAAACCAAGAAAAAACATAAGCTTAAAATGCAATTATTAAACATCTTTTGATGTATGAATTTTGATGGAAATCACTCAGATGTCACGCTTAAAACTCCGTAGAGCACGAGTACCTCCGCTGATCTTCTGGCCTATGAAGTTAAGATTCAATAAATATAAAGCACTGTATTCTTCAAAACATTCAACTGATAAGATCAACCCAAGGTGTTTAATGTCATTGCAATGAACTTTTCTAATAGTGAATTGAGAAATATACAAATCTTGCTACTAAAAAGTACCCGTTAATGTCAGTTTTGTTGTAACAGGGCCCACAACTCGTACACACAAAACTGAGAGTGAAATTTATTATTCTTTTTTTTCATGAAAGAATAACTTCAGCAGTACAATGTACGCCAATAGACCTTACGTGTTGACCAATCACAACCTTGGCTACGCCACCGAACATCCGACAAAAGGTCTGACACGATAAAATCCTACAGGAAAATGTCAACATGTGTGCGCGTACTTATAGCGTACGCGTTCATGTCGTGCAGTGTGGCATTAAAGAGACGCACATTTTGCTGCTAACGTGTACAGTGGTGATGTAGCCAATGCTGTGATTGGTCAATATGTTTGGGGGCGGGAGTGGATTGTCTATTGGATTTAAATTTCATTTAATAAGTGTATTTCACAGGGGGACATATACTTTGACATTCTTCCAAACACACACACACAGGATAAGTACAAAAGGTTATCAAATGAGCACTTAACACTGGAAATTGATTCTCTGAAATCCTTTCAGTTTCGTGGTAGATTTATACTGGAGGGATCACTGAAGGGGCCACTGTGTCCCTGCACATCCACAGCACAAACAGCAAAATGGTAGACACTTCCTGCTTGGAACATCGTCAGTGTACAGGCCATCGGGAGGGGTAGTGCCCTGACCTCTCCAATCTTCTTCCACAGGGTTGTGGTGGCAGGGGCTTCCGATTCCTGATAGGCGTACAGATGGTAGACATCGATCTGGGAGTCATTCACGTCCAGGGTCATATTCCAAGAGAGTACAATGCCTGTTTCTACCTTGGTGATATTGAGTTCAGGCTTGGGAGGTCCTTTTGATGTTGATGGCGGCAGTGCAGGCAGGGGAGCAGGGTGACTTGCAGATCCTAATTTCAAGGCAGCATTGGGATTCATGGCAGTGCTACTTATATTGGCCATCAGTCGCTCATATGTCTGCTGATGTTGTTGATGCAAGTTGAGGTTTTTGTTGATTTCACCCTGCAACTGTTGTTTTTGACTCTGAAAAAATAAGAAATGCAACACTACTGTGAAACTTTGCAATCTATATGGTTTAGCACAAAGTTGTTGTGGTCCCATTAACATGAGTTCAAAATGAGTTGACATAACTTTATGAATGGGTAATCATCTTACCATGGCTAGTTACTATTTGATGAAATAAACTAGTTTCAACCAGTGAACACCAGAAGCTGTATATAAAATATGCAAAACTTTCACGACCCAGAAAACGGATGCCTGGTAAATCTGTTTTAAAGTTCACGGGATGCTGCTGATAGACATTTATAAATGCCTGGCCATTCCATTGTGTAGAGTGCACAGTGCATGCACTCATCAAGTTATGCTTCATTTGCCTCGTACAAAGAGGGACAAAAGGTACTGGAATTCACAATCAGAATTCTCCCTGATTATGAGGCATGGGAGCCAAGTCCGAGATTCCAGCATGCCATAGGTGATTTTTCGCCGTGGGTTACAGCCAAGATTTGGCTGAGTCTGGTGAACACAAAACTACATTCTCTCCAAAGAGAAAACATTTTCTCCTACGTTCCAACACATGTTAACATGTCAATCAAGCTGCAGCCGCTAAATCAGACATGGCCCAAGCCATCAAACTCAGGCAGGAAAAAAGAAAAACGGTCTGGCCCTTTTGGTAAACTTAGCACGACTATACATTAATGTTGGCAATACAAGGGAACCAAATTAATGTGCATGCTTTATACAAGCCCAATATTATGTGGCAGAGGGAGTCCCCTGCCCTCAATGTTCCTATGCTCTAAAACACTCTCCCTCTATTGTACAAAAATACCCCCTTTCAAGCCTAAAAAAGAATTCATGATATTCCCAGAACATAATGAAAACAAAATAGGAGGGAAGGGGGAGCACACCATGCCACATATCATGCACCAAATAATGCTTGATATCCCCTTTCCCACAGCTAAAAGTTGCTTCTTACATCCAAGTGTCGTAATTGCATCTCAAGGTCTCGTTGACGGTACGTCATGTTCTCCTTGTTATGCAGCTTGGCTTGGACAGTCAAGTGATCCTTATTTACAAGGTCAAGCTTCTTCTGTTGAGGGAAGGGAAACAAGAACAGAAGTGTGATGATGAGAAAATGACAGACCAAAAGAAATGTCAACTCTTTTATCTGAAGGAATTGAGACACCGAAACCGAGTGTTAAACAGGTTGACCTTTAAATCTTTGCTTGCTGTTGGATCATAGCATTGCTTTTTTTTGTTTTATAAACAAAATTTTATATTATTGATGTTAACTTTGAGAGGGGTCCTAAGGTCAAATTCAATAGATAGAGTCCTAAACTCACTAACCAGTTGATGCCGGATGATCTTTATACATGCCATTATTTTCCGAGCCAGGATGCAGGCGACGTGTAAACACGCCATCGTGTAAAATCGGAACACTCCAACAAAGGGTGCCCGGACATTTTGTTTCTGAGCTTGCAAAGAGTATGCACTCATTGTTAAACTCTTCACCCATACAAAGGACAGATGGTGCTGAATATTTCACAGATTTTTGCCTATTGTGCAGGGGTTATTGTGTAATCCTCGATTCCAGACCTTAATCCTTTTGTTCCAAGAAGAGGATTATGAGGCATCGAGAGGCTTCCACCATTGTTTATTCATTGTATTTCGGCTCAATGGAGGTAAGTCCAAGTGAACCAAGTATCCAGCCTTGATTGCGGATTTTGGAACAATACTCGGCCATAGCTCATGGCCGTGGTTTTGCAACTCACGGTGCCAGTGTATGGTAGTATCTCGAAAGAATATACCTGGTGTTTCAAAGAAAATCTTTATTCCTTCGGCTTTGTTTGTACATGGTATCTTTGTGCAAGCGGTACTCTCAAAGAAAAAAGATTCCGGCAATTCTGAGAATAATAATCTTGTCCAGATTGACTGGAAAAAAGTAAGATTTGATTTCAAACAAACATTTTTCGTTAATCAAAAGGTCACATTCAACACAATTTTAATTGAATAAAATGGAATTTCATGGAAGAACTAAAAATTCCAAAAATATACTGACTCATATCATTGGATGTTTCCCACTTGAAGGGTATCCAACACAACGGCATATTAGATTGTTTTAGAGTGAGGTAACAGACTTGTAACAGTTTGTCAACTTTGAGAAAGACTACAGCTAGTGGAAAATGGGTGCATCACAAAACTAATTTTTATATTAGAGTCCCTTTTTTAAATAGTGTTGCAGTTAACTTTTTCGATACATTGGAAATCAGATATTCCGTTGCCCTCCACAAACCATTTCTTTGCCCTCATTCTCCACCCCCACATCAAACATTTTAGAATATGGTACATCCGCTGTTTGCATTATGAATAATAAGTTAGAATAATAATAATTTGGGAGGCTAATCATCCTTACTGGCAGCTGAGAAGCTGAATTGCGAGGGACGCAGCTACAACATGTTTGAGCCGCAGGCATTCAAGGCCGCCTTCGGCAGCCAGCCACATCAACCCATATATGACCACAGCCTGAGATCGAAAGTGTTTTTTTCCGGAGGGAGGAAAACCGGATGGCCTGGAGAAAAACCCTTGTGGCACTCAGGAGAAAACCAATGCACAAATCTACTCACATATGGCCCTAGCCAGGAATCGAACCTTGGCCACATTGGTGAGAGGCGAGTGCCTTACGCACCCAAAATTTTATAACACTTTATTAATCTTTTCTTAGAAGGAGTAACGAGCGAGCTGGAGGCTGTTTTTTTCACGAAGGTGTAAACAAACAAAAGGAAAAACCAATGAGACCTACGCAGCACCAGTTAACTGCCCCACGATCATGAGGACCAGCAGCAGGGTTTGTGTGAAATGCCTGAAAGCAGGGTTGGTAATGATTATGACATTCTTGCCTTTAGATCCAGTGTGGTGATATGCACTTTCTGTACAGTCTGTTGGATAAGAGCACATTGTTGCTGAAGTTGTTGATTCTGTAGTTTTTGGGCTTGTTGCTGAACCTGTAACACACAAACACCAGTTATAGCTCACGGCAGGAATGAGTTTGACAATTGTGGAAATTCCTAACAAATGGCTTTGGGGCTTGGGTACCCCCTTATTCTAGACCTGGAACCTCTCAGACATTACAATGCAGGAGGTTGACAGACCTTGTGTATCATCAGAAATACAAAACTACAGGTTTGGACACAATGTGGACTATTTCTTTCTTCATTTGGCGACTCCTTTACTTCTGTCAAGAAAATTTGAAGGCTCAGAGAGTTTTTGAGAAAGTCCTCAAATCAGGAAAAAACCTGAGAATCCACACACCTCTCACAGGTAATCAAAATAAAGAACCATTGTGAGGATCCTACACTTACTGTTGGCAAGTTGCTGGATTATAGGTGCTTTTGGGAGTAAAACTAATGAAGAAATGGTGGGGGGGGGGGAAGACAAGGCTATACTACTTCATGAATGATGATTATACTGACAGCACAAAATTGACAGCACATCATCCCACTGTTTGGAACAGTCTGATCATTACTGCTGCAACCACCAGTACAAAGGTAGTTAGAGGGGGCCCCTGGTCCACCAAATTAGCAACAATTTTGAAATAACGCATTTGTTCATGAATGGAAAAATACTCCTTAGAAAAAAAAATTTTCCTCCATCGATCAGTCACAGCTGGAGCAACAAGACAACAATGGGCAAGCCTCTATATATCACACATTACAAAATACGGCAAATGAAGACACCAGAATGTTTACTTTATGAAAAGGAATTTGATTATTGATTGCCCCACCACAGCTGTCCATACACCAATGATTACAACTTAATGCATTGGTCTTCTAAATGTTCATGTATTTGCCCCTCATCAGTATTCATATAGCTTTAGTTATGATTCTATTCAAATTTTACCTGAAGTTGTTGCTGTTTAGCTTGGTTGGCGTGCTGTTGCTGTATCTGCAGTTGTAGCTGCTGTTGCTGGCTTGCCTGCTGCCGTTGCTCCTCAGCAGCTCTTGCTTTCTGCTGATGCTGCTGTAGCCTCTGATGTATCAGTTGCTGTTGAATCTGTTGCTGCTGCTGGGCTTGATGCTGCTGGGCTTGTTGCTGCTGGGCTTGTTGCTGCTGGGCTTGTTGCTGCTGGGCTTGTTGCTGCTGGGCTTGTTGCTGCTGGGCTTGCTGTTTCTGCAGTAGATGCTGCTGAGCGTGCTGCTGGGCTTGCTGCAGCTGCAGCTGCATGTGCTGTTGCATTTGTTGCTGTTGCAGTTGTGAGGGAACCTGGGTTGCTGCAATTGTATTTTGAGGTGTCCTTACTCCCTGTTATATAAAATTGATCAGACAGTAATTAAATGACACTCCTCTTTATCAAACATTACTCAGAGAATATTAAATCTTTATATCATCATCATCATCATTCGGCTGGATGAAGCTCTCCTCCAGCAGTTTCCATTCTCTTCTGTCACTTTTCATTCTACTCCATGTTGCCATGCTTCTATGTCATGAAGTAACTCCAACACAAACAATTTTGAAACATTATTAGGATTTGTGTGCCTTCTTTCGACAAGAATTTATTTAACATCTTTTTAACAAAAAAAAATACAACAAGAATGTTTCCTCACTTGTGCTTGTTGAGGTAATCTCCCTGCAGGAATTCCAGCCTGAACTGCTGATGGGAAGAACACATTATTAAGGGTCTGCGACACAACGGGAACTGACATCCCCTGTAGAATCGGAGTAACACCTCGTATCTGCTGTGGTGGCATGGGGTACGCAGTGACTGTTGCTATAGGGGCCTGCTGAGATATAACAGCAGTTGTGTTGGTGTTGCCAAAAGAGGGGTTTAAGGCCATAGAGACATTTGCCATTAAGGCTGGGTTTATATACCGTACTGAGGTAGATGTCGAGGTCACTGGAGCAGTATTTAGTGTTGAGTGTGCAGATGGCTGTGGCACAGAAACTGATGATACCAACGGATTGACTTGAGATAACCTGGAGGTACCTGGTCGCGGGTTTATTGCAGGCATGCGATACCGTACCAATCCCACAGTTCGGTTTGGTGGAGCAGCAGTGTAATGCCTTGGGGAGGCACCTTGGGGGCGTGACTGCTGGGCATGAGGTCTTACCATCTGGGTAGCAGGTTTGTGAGGAGATTGGCCTTCCTGTTGCTGAGCTGGCCTCTTTGTATTTAATCCCTGAGTACTACTTGGTGCAGCATTATGAATCTTACTAGTTGAAGTTTGATGGTAAACATATTGGGGTGGTGCACTCTTAGAGACTGTGCTTTGAGACTGTTGTATCATTGATGCGACTGAGTTTGTGGGTTTGACCTGTTTGGCCTTGACAGCCGGTTGCTTTCCAGCAGAACTGTTGGGCTCTTCTATATCATCAGTCAGATCTATGAGTTCAGGCTCACAGGTGGTGTTTTGATTTGCTTGTGGGGTAGCGGCTTCTTTTTGAGAGGCTGTCGCAGACTGCATTGACGTTTGCTGTTTCGTAACTGGTGTTGTGACCTTCTGCGGTCTAGCAGATTTACTCATAATTGCTGGAGCTATCTTTACCATTGATGAAACATTGGATACTATTGATACATTTATTGCTGCAGTTGTTCTTGCTAGTTGAGACGTTATGGGAATCAACCCCCTTGGAGGAGTTTGTGTGCCAGGAGATCCAGTCTTTCGTGTTTGAGGCGATTGGGATTGTCTCACTCTAGATGAAGGTACCATTTGCTTCCCAGGAGTACTCCGAGATGGAAGCTCAATTTCCTCGATTTCTGGCGTCGCTGCTTTCCTAGGCAGAGCAACTTCAGTATTTGTCACAACTGCTGTTGTATCAGGGACTGCTGTATGAATTGTCAGTGTACCTCCACTTGCTGTTACTTGCACAGAAGTTGCTCCGTTTGAAGAGTTGCTAATCCCTTGAGTAGTAGGTTGTGCTAACTTTTGGGGCAAAACAGCTACACTACCAAGTTCCAGTTTCTCAAGGTAAATCATCTTTGTGGGTGGCGCCTTTGGTTGTGATGATGCTGAATCTCTCTCTGACGATGCACTCCGAGTTGGAACATCTCCAACACTTGCTGTTTCCTTGGAAGCCTCTAAATTAGGAGTGGCAGAAGGCCTTGCAGTAACAGCCAGAGTGGATTCCTGAAAATATGATAAGAACACAAATATAACACAAACCAAAATGTATAGATCTTTAATAATGGGAATGGTATACCAATAACAAAAGTAGATGAGAATAACACCTTACACAAATGACATAGCTTCAGGGCCCATGTTCATAGAGCTGCTTAAGCAAAAGACATTGCTTAAACATTTTCTACTTTGCGAAAATAGGCAGCATACCAGTCCCACATGCTATATGTGACATGGTACTTTGGCTGGTAATCTCATTCCGGAAAGGATATTTTTTCTTCTGCTTAGCTACTTTTTCTGCTCACCAGCTCTATGAAATTGGGCCCTGGTCTCCTGCTTTGTTAGAGATGATGTAATCACTTTGGGGCTCTTTTGTGAGTGACGTAACCGTTACCTATAGGTTTATCCTGTTGGCAAGCGTGATCTAATTTCCCCCTAAACCAATCAATTGGCTCCAACAATTATCAAAGGCCCATTGGAAGTGAATTGAGCTCATTTTATTCGACTAACGTACATGAAAAATACTGCAAAGTTTAGAACCAACTTTCAAATGTTTTGTAGAGACTCAATGTTTCATTAAAAAGTCCACTTTTATCATAACAGTATGCAGTGAAATGTGGAATTTTGGGCTAAATTAAGTTACACATAAGCATATGACAGCTTTCAACTTTGCAAAAAGCAACAGAATGCAACCTATGTAAACACATACAAGATATAAATTTATAAACAAGTGAATGCTAACGCTTGGGGGTCTATTGCATAACATGTGATAACATCAGTAGTTGTGGTCTGGTACCTTGAAAGTGATGACATCATCACTTTGGGGCTTCAACACCTAAAGTGATGACATCAGCACTTTGGGGCTTCAACACCTAAAGTGATGACATCAGCACTTTGGGGCTTCAACACCTAAAGTGATGACATCAGTACTTTGGGGCTTCAACACCTAAAGTGATGACATCAGTACTTTGGGGCTTCAACACCTAAAGTGATGACATCAGCACTTTGGGGCTTCAACACCTAAAGTGATAACATCAGTACTTTGTGGTCTAAATGGTCTAGTACCTTGAAAGTAATGTCATCAGCATTATGGACTACAAGACCTAAAGTGATGACTTCCATACTATGAGGTCTAATGGTCTAAATGATGACATCATCACTTGGGATCTATTGTATAGAAAGTGATAACATCAGCATTTGAGGCCTAAAGCCTTGTGAGCGATGACATCAGCACTTTGTTTTCTATTGCTCTGTAAGTAATGACAACATATGAGGCCATTTTTGCAAGTAATGACATCAACTACAAGGAATCTATTGGCTTGTCCATACCTGAGTGGTGGGCTGTGGCTGAGCTGCTGGTTGCGGCACTAGTGGCCTACTACTAGTCTGTAAGGTGACCAGGGGATTAGCACTTGCATCAGCTGCTGACACACAGGTGGCATTTGCTACATCGGGGGCTTCTGCCATGATCGTGGAAGCTTCTACATTCAAGGAAGAGGGCGTCTGTTTGATTTCAGATTCCACCAGTTGTTGACGAGCATCAGAAATATCAACACTTGGATTTGAAACAGGTAGCATTTCAGCAGATTTCAATCCAGCAAGGGCTTCCCCAACCTCAGTGAAATCGTTACTGTCATACTGAGTTGCACTAGATGCTTGCTCGATGGCAACTCCCTAAGCAATACAACAAATACAGAACAAAATGCCATAACATATTTAAACTGTCTCATTACTCCATGTACAATTTACAACTTTGAAAAGACTCAAAAACACCTTTAAAAAAATCAAATTCAAGAGCCTACCTTATCTTGAAGTTTGTGTGTCAAGTTCTCCACACAAGTATGTAGTTCTGCTATTTCAGTCCTCATCCTGTCTCGTTCCTCTTTAACTTTCGAGAAATCTCCTTGCACAATCTCAAGCTGTTTCTGGAGTTCCAAAGAACGTGTCTCCCACATCTGCTCACCTTTGGTGGATACCTCCAGCTGCCTACGATGGAGTTTGAGTTGTGTCTGAAGTGATGCCTGAGCATGCTTCTCGATCATAAGCCTTAGGTCCTGTAAGTTAATTCAGACAGAACATAAGCCACTCAAAACAAATGTATACACATTTTCCTTTAAACTCGTAGAAAATGAACTATTGATAGAGTTGGCAATCTATGGTTAATTTGAACTTGCTTTGTTTTGTGTTTAGATTTATCAGTAAATGTTCTACAATTTTAATCACAAGACGAGAAACACATGGGGGAGGGGTACATTTTAAAGCGGAATTAACGACTCTGAATATCATAAGATATAGACCATGTCACCTGTGACATTACATGTTTACAAGTAGCCACAATATCCTTGTACAAAAGAAAACAAAAATCTTCAATTTTTTGGAGATAGCACAGTACCATTTTCACCATCTTTTGATTCAATGAAAGAGGGCCTACCTCAAAACATGTTCAGCTGTTACTTTTACAATTACAATTCTTGATTTCATGTGGTAATTAACCTGTAGCCGCCGGATGAGGTGTATACACGCAAATGTTTCCGTGTAAAGAGTTTAAAACTGGAATACCGGAACAAAGGTCACCCGGACATTCCACTGCAAAGCGTGCACAGACCCCTTACATGCCATCTAATGCTTTGTTTCAACCACTCAAAGACAAGACATGGTCTTGTTTCACCGTCTTCTGGCTATTAAGAGTTTTTTTGTGTGTAATCCCCGATACCAGACCTTTGTTCTTTTGTACTAACAAGAGGATAACGAGAGAGGCTTCCACCATTGTTTATTTATTGTATTTCGGCTCAATGGAGGTAAGTCAGAGTGAGCCGGTAATCTACCAATGGTGGAAGCCTCTCGATGCCTTGTAATGCTCTTTTTGGAACAAAAGGAAAAAGGTCTGTAATCGAGGATTACACAAAAACCACCTCTCATCAGCCAGAAAACACTAATTCATTCAAGACCTTTTTTGTCCTTGTGTGGATGAAACGAAGGGTTAGATGGTGTGTGTGCAGCCTGTGCACACTTCGCAGTGAAATGTTCGGGCTCCGGTGGTCCAAAGTTACATAATGGCATCTTTACACGGCTTCCGTTTCCAGGCAGGGGAAACATTTGCATGTATACACGTCATCCGGCGCCCACTGGTTTAGAGAAAAAACAAAAAAAACAGACGAAATGTATTCATAATAATGACCCGTGCCTGCCAAGAAATGTCCTGGAATGCATAAAGTCACTCTTTTTGTAAAGTAGGTGACGTGGTCTACAAACTAGAACTTTGGACATAACACTATCTTTGTATTCCTTCCTTTGATGTTCAAATGAAGGTTTTCAATCATGTTCACAGCCAAACGAAGACCTGTAAAAATATCCTGAACAGAGAAAAAATCTGAATAAATCACAGGATTGAGGTGCATTTGTGCACATTATGCCTAGAAATAACAATGCATAAGTTCTTTTCCATTTTGTACAACCTTTGTAGTCATCTGTTTTGGTTTGCCAGTACGTCGAGCAGGAGCTCCAGATGGGGAGGGTGTCTGAGAGAGTGGCGGTGTAGAAGACGACTTCCTTGGCACTGCACCAGTTTTCGAGGGCTCTACTTTCTCCACTTGGTCTGAAGGGGAAATCACTGGCTCTGAGTATTTAGCAGCTGTTTTCTCAGGTTGCGGGGTAGCCACTGGCTCTGAGAATTTAGCAGCCGTTTTCTCAGGTTGCGAGGAAGCCACTGGCTCTGAGGATTTAGCAGCTGTTTTCTCAGGTTGCGAGGAAGCCACTGGCTCTGAGGATTTAGCAGCCGTTTTCTCAGGTTGTGGGGTAGCCACTGGCTCTGAGGATTTAGCAGCCGTTTTCTCAGGTTGCGAGGAAGCCACTGGCTCTGAGGATTTAGCAGCCATTTTCTCAGGTTGTGAAGAAGCCACTGGCTCTGAGGATTTAGCAGCCGTTTTCTCAGGTTGCGGGGTAGCCACTTGCTCTGAGGATTTAGCAGCCGTTTTCTCAGGTTGCGGGGTAGCCACTGGCTCTGAGGATTTAGCAGCTGTTTTCTCAAGTTGTGGAGAAGCCACAGGCTCTGAGGATTTAGCAGCCAGTTTCTCAGGTTGCGAGGAAGCCACAGGCTCTGAGGATTTAGCAGCCAGTTTCTCAGGTTGCGAGGAAGCCACAGGCTCTGAGGATTTAGCAGCCAGTTTCTCAGGTTGCGAGGAAGCCACTGGCTCTGAGGATTTAGCAGCCAGTTTCTCAGGTTGCGAGGAAGCCACAGGCTCTGAGGATTTAAAAGTTGTTTTCAGAGGTTGCATGAATTCCTTAGGATTTTCGAAATTGTCTTCCCCTATGAATAAAAATCAATCAAAATTCCAACATTTGATTCAGAAAATACTAAGCATTATCGTCTTGTGCAGGCCTGGAATTTTATCTTTGAGAGGGCAAAGCCATTTTCATTTTGCAAAGGGTACTTCTTTCAGGAAATCTAAAAGTCTATGGAAAGCTTTTGAAGGGGCACCAAGGCCAAGACCAGGGCAAAAAAGACCATGCAATTCCAGGCCTGCTTTTGTGGCTTACCCTATAGCCAATTTTGTTATAATATGACAGAAATCTGAGATACACTTCATCTAGCTGATCATCTAGCTGATGGCCAAGGCCACGGGCCAAGGGGTCACTTCCTAATTTTCTGCAAGAAATACATGCAATGTGATCTCTCTTGTTGACTGAACGTTGATTCAATAGCTATTAAGCCTTACCTTTGATTGTCCCTGATGAATCATCCAGTTTTGTTTTTTTGATGCTGCTCTTTTCCTCTCCCTCTGTTCCTTCTATCGATGGACTTCGCGCCCGCTTGTTGTTTTCCAGACTTGACACTGTTTCTGATGTACTGTCCTCCAGGCATTGCCGAGTGTCTCCTGCAACTTTTGTTCCGTTTGCGTCCATGGTAGCTGGTTCTTCTGGTACCTTGCAACTTGCAGCGGTTGTTGCTGCACCAACCTCCTGGACGGATGGTGAAGTCTTTTTTAGGCCTGCAGTCTTCTGATCCAGTGAAAAAGCAGTGTCCTCTGGATGTTTGTCAATGACTGGTGCAGAAGGCCTATCCAAAGGAATCAGGTCCATCTTTGCCATTTCCTTGTTCTCCGTAGGTCTTAAGGACACTTCTTTAGAGATCACCAGATCTAAAACTGAACCAATGGTCTTCTTTTCTTTGATATTAGTTTGAGAGTCCGACTCCTCCTCCCCATGTAGCTTTGCAAGGGTGTTTTCTGTTGACTGTACCTAAGTAAAATAAAGCAAGTTAATTCGAAAACAAATTTAAAAAGAAATATCAATCAAGATTGGGAATTTGCTATAGCATTTGAAAGTTGCATCCATGATTTTTGTGTGTGTAACTTTTATGAGAAAGACATCAGACTAAATAATAACATTAACCCAAGAAGTACTTGTATCAACATTCGAGTCTTGTATTCTTTTTTTAAAGTAATAACACGCACTGAACAATCTGTGTGGTATAAATTCAACAGCGGTTGATTTGACAACACACCCGGGTAATTCATTGTAAAGTGTGCCCTGTGCAGGCACCCAATGTGTTACGCTTCATTTGCCCAATACAAAGAAGAACAAAGGATACTGAAATTCATGCTTAAAATCTCCCAATTCTAGACCATCGTCCTTTTGTCTGACAAACCAGGATGATGAAAGATTGATAGGCTGCCACGAACAAAAACCACATTTTCCCAAAAAGAGAAAAATAAATCCGGCTGCATTGTATGAGAGTGTTTGTTGTATTTAGTAAGTTTTGATATGGTTTTGCTTTAAATTTGTCTGTTTTTCTTCAAGAGAACTGTTTTGCTCTGGGTGTTCCCAAAAAAGAATCCTGCGGGTGGTCCTGAAAAAATGTTGTGAATCCTGGCATGCCTGGAGCAAACTAATTAACCAGTAGGCAACTGATGACATGAATACACGCAAATGTTTCCCCTGCCTGGAAACGGAGGCCGTGTAAAGACGCCATTATGTAATTTCGGACCACCAGAGCAAAGGTCGCTGGTCATTCAACTGCGGTGTGTACACAGACCACACACACGCCGTCTAACGCTTCATTTCACCCACACAAGGACAAAAAAGGGTCTTTTAGATATTGGCATTTTCTGGCCATTGAGAGTTGGTTTTTGTGTAATCCCCGATTATAGACCTTTGTCCTTTTGTTCCAAGAAGAGGAGGTAAGTCGGAGTGAACCGGCAATAGAGCCATAATTCCATGTTTAGTACCACTCCTATGCCATAGGTAACGGCCGATGTTTTACAATTTACGGTGCCTGAAATTTGACATTTTTCTCGGTCGAGAAACAAAACAGACGATCAAATAAAGGAAATCTTTGTTCTCTTGGCTTTGTCAAGTCAGAGTTTCTTTGAGCCAGTAAAATAATTCCGCCAGTTAGATGGAACCAAAAAATACAAGAATCCCGATGGCATAGATAAACCCAAGTAGTAGTAATGCAGTTTGTTGGACAGGTCCCTCCATGTTTTAAAGATCAGATGAATGTTGTTGAACAATTTTAGTTTGGAAATACGGAACTGCAAAAACAAGTGAATGCAAATGTGTTTTACAATAAATGACATCGGGTATATAATTTTCTGAATTAGGTGCCTGAGTTAATGCGTTTCAGATTGTTAATTTTATTAACAAATGTCACCATATCAAGTCATCTAAATCATTCAAATGTGAAGAGTTCTGACATGTTTGGTCAATTTATTAGTATTAATTTCACGAGAGTAACCATGGATTTAATTTAATTTGTTCTCTAAAAAAGTTTCATTTGCTTTGTTTATTTTTCTGGATTTCTCTTTCCTATTCAACAAATTATATTTAAATTGCTCTTAAAAACGCATGATATGCATTACCTTTATATGTGTTGTTCTCTGTGATGATACTCCACACTCTTCAAGTGGAAGCGAATCAACCTCCATTGCCTGGACGTCTGATGACATGGGAGATTTTCTTGCCTGTGAATCTTCAAGGTTTGTGTCCATCAAAGAGGGCTCCTGGCTCGTTGCTGCTGGATCCAGAGGCTTAGGATTACTAACTTTGTCAGAGTTTGATTGATCAAAGCTGCTATCAGTTATGTTAGTCCTGTCATCAAGACATTCTTTTAAGTTGGGCAGCAAATTGGTTGGTGCAGCTTGTTCACAATCTTTGTCCTGGCTCAAGCTAGTTGATAGGCTTCCAGATAATTGAGTGCACAGTCCAGAATCCTCTTTACCAGTAGTATCTGATAGTTTATCAATTGCTTCCTCACCAGGCTTTGGTCTACCGTATCCATCTTTGTTATGAGCAGTTTCTTTATCTGCTTCTTTGATACCCTCCACTGCTAGTTCATTAGATTTGTCAAAATGCTTTTTTCCTTGGATGGGAAACTCTGAGCCCGCTGTTGAATCACAACAATTTATTTTTCCCATGGAACTCTGGCATACAGGCAAGACTGAAACATCTTTTAAAGATGACATGTTCTGTACAACAGCCGACATTTCCTTCAATTGATCATTTTTAGAAGAAATAACAGCAGTATCATGTGGCTCTGTAGTAATTTCATTGTTCATTATCTGAAGACCTATTGTTGAATTTTTGCATTTCTGATTCTTTGAATCCACTTCACTGTCTTCACCTGAGGTTTTTGGAGAAGCTGGCAGGCATTTGGTCAGGAAGTTACTTTCATCTTTGGTAACACTTGAAGCATTCGATTTTGGAAACACTTTATCCACAATGGACTTTAGCTTAAGTCTGCTTTGTTTGAAGAAAGAGTTCATTGAGCCTTCGCTAGGATCCACTCTGACCGGAGGGAATGGAATTTCCTGGAGTTGGGATCTTGTCTGTACAGGTATATCAACAGTGCTGTTTTGGATCGGGTTTTTTTCAACTTCCTCATTTGTTGTTTCTCTTGCTGATGAGCCGGGCCTTGCTGGTGAAGATTTACATTCATCAGGTGTCTCAAGATCCAGTAGATCAACAATCTTATCATTTTCCTGGCTGAGTGAGGGACCCTTCGACTTCTTCTTCCTTTCTCCTGGAACCACTGCATGAAAACTCACATCCTTAAAACTGTCCTCGGTATTTGCTGAGGTGATATGCGAGGATTCTGTTACTGAAGGCAAAGTATTGAGGTTAGATTTTTCAGGAAAACGTTGATCAGAACTAACTGTGTCCCCTTTGCTTGCGCTTTCATTAGTTATGGAAGGCATGACAATAGATAGTTGATTTTGTTCCTCATCGCTCGCATTGTGACTGGATACACTTGCACTGTCCAGCTGGTTGTAAAACTTAGTTGCTTCATTTGCAGATGGCTGTAGTCCTCTGATTACAGGGTCTGAAGTTTCTTCAGTACCTTGTGACTTGGAGATGTGTTCCAGTTCACATTGTGCCTTCTTACTTGCACTTGGGATGTTGTTTTCCTCTACTGATTGTGAGGCAACAGGTGAATTTCTACCATTTGTCTCTGCATTGGTTTCAGAGCTTCTGTCTCTTTCTGGTCCAGATAGTGCATTTGAAGTGGAAGTTTTAGAAGCTACATCAGTTACTGAAGAAGTGCTTGTATTGTTTACATCTGAAGCTTCTGAAGTTAAACTTTTCTTTCCCTTCTCACTATTACTAACTGAATTTGCCAACTTTGAATTAGGTCCTTTGTAACTTTGATTTGTTTTAGTGGCGGACGTGGGATCTCCTTGGTTTCCACAATCTCTGTCTTTATATTTTGCTTTCCCAAATGACGGTTGTGTTTTGGAACTGCTTGTACTGTTCTTGTTTCTAGCTTCGGGAGTGGAATCTCTTGAGGTGCTTTTAGTTTTGCTGGAGGGGCTGGAATCCCTTGACTTTGTTGCAGGCTTTGCATTGGCCTCGTCATCGCGTCTGCCATATCGGGATTTTCCACGGTTACTGAGTGTTCCATCTCTCCAAAGAGGAACTCGTTCTTGACTTCGATCTCTGTTGAAGACCTCACGTTTTGTATACCTCCCAGATCTACTGCTATTATCTGAGTGGGGATATTCAGAATGATTATGTTGATAAGATCTTGTAGATTGGTAAGTTTTGTCCCTTTCCTCACTGTGTCTCCGTGCATCATGCCTTTTGTCGCGATATCGATGGTCTTGATAAGAGGAATAATCATGGTAGTTGTTTCTCTGGGACCTGGATTCTTCATGTAATTTTTCGCTGTGGTTTAAAGAATTGTTCGGCAAATAGTTTCTTTCCCTGGACCATGACCTTTCCTCACCATTGGCAAGTGCTTGATCTTTATCTACATCATATCCGGTTCCGTATCTTCCTGGACGGGAGGAATAGGTTTCGCTTAATCCCCTCTTCCGTTTCCCTGGTGTTACCTCATCATCCCAGCCAGAGTTTGAATGGTTTGTCGTATTGGGTTGGAAAGTCCTGACAAGTTGTGTTGTGGACTTCTTGGCACATTGTCTCCTGGGAACAGGGTATTGAGGCAGTCTCTCGTCTCTTGAACCTTGGAATGCAGATGAGGACCCTGAGTTACTTTTCGAATCAGCATGGTATTTTGTGTTCATAGTACAACGCTCTGAAAAGAAACGAACAGTCAGAAAGAAATAGTTTAACTCCTTATCACCATAAAGTGTTAAGATATGCTCAACCCACACATTAGTACATATGTACAGTTCAAGGTACTTTAGCTGGAACCTTTGTCCAGAGATGCAACTGGCTATTGAAAAAAAAAATCAGAAAAATCTAATGCTAAGAAACACATGTCCGGATATTGGGCAATGTCTGGAATTTGGGCATCGTGACGCCGGTGTCGGCACTGCATTTATCTGCTCGGCGTAGTCTATAGACATGCTCACATTCACCCCACACTATGAAGAAGATTGGAGAATTTACTTGTGACTTGCCCGCAAAGACTTGAGAATTGATTTGAAAATTGAACTCAAACACTAAAGATGACAACTCTGCGCAAATGTTCAAGCCGTGAATGTGGTATTATGTACAGTATGTACTAAAAAGTAATGTGAGGTCTTAATGGAACAATTAATCATCTTCAGCATATTTTAATAATATTGCATGCCGTTAACTTTGGTTACTTCTTAAAAAAGGATATCAAACATACAGTGAATGATACTGTTGTGTAAAGATAAACGACAGAGGGCGCTCTTTAGGTTGAGTTTTCAAACCACAAGGGTGGGACGGAGATTGAGCTCAATGTAACTACCAACACATGCATGCACATGGATTAACAACTTTGTGTGTGATGGGCAGATTTGCTGAAAACACTAAATTTGCGAAATAACCTACTTCTCTTTCGTCCTCTCGGAGAAGACTTCCAGAACTTGTAGCTATTGGTAGAAGTCTTGTACAGAAAGCTTTTGCTGAAGTAGAAAATAAAACACAGCATCAAACCCATGTCATTCACTCATTAGACAATGACAAATTTAAAATGAGTTAAGCCAAGGAACTAAGGTCAAGAAGAACTAACAACATTTTGCGTTTATGTTTTCCAAATTTATTGGATCTACATGAAATTGCAACAAGCAAGGACAAGAGGACAGTCTTCCAAGAACACTAGTCAGAACATTGAGAACAAGCCAACTGTCTCTTTTCAGAGCAACCATCTTCAAAAAGAGATCATTTTCAAGCTGTACCAGTGAGAAAGTAGTAAATATGTATCTAACCTATAAAAAAAGCCTTAATTATCCCACATTTCAAAGTTATGGCTAGCACTGATATGAAATGAAAATTGCAGATAGCAAAAATCAGTTGTTAATTAGTTTAATCCTTTAGAATATGAATGTTTATTATTATCATAGATAGTTCCTGATAGACACCATTTTTATGGGCAACTTGGGTCAAGCATCAAGAATTATAAATTGTCTACACAGCCAAGTAGTTCACTGAAATATCATGCAATGAATTTGATGGAACTCCTACGTGCTGCACACACTATTTATGCAAAACGCATCGTTTTGTGTTTAAAAAGTGACTATTATTGCCTGCAAAGATTGCCGACTAAACACCACGTGACTTGTGGGAACTATGTATTATTTTTGAATAAATCCATGCTTGGCTCGATGGCTCCATCCTCAATGTGGATTACATTAGGCTTTGTAATAATAATACTCAAGCCACAAAACTGTATGCACCTGCTGGGCCCAATTTCATGGAGCTGCTTAAGCACAAAAATTAGCTAAGCATCAATTTGGCTTTAACAGAAGTAGGTACAATACCATGTCATTAAACACTGTCACCATTTCCTGCTTCTTTTTTCTTTAGCAGAAGTATGCAAGCAACATCTTCTGCTTCTGCTCTATAAAACTGGGACGTGGTGGGAGGTTTTTGTCTGATGTTAGTGTAGTTAGGATTAGTAGGCTACGATTAGTTTTGGTTTGGGAGTTTACCAAGTGTTATCTTTAGGCTGTGTCCGAATCAAGCAACTACAGCTATGGCCATCGTCTGCAGTGACAACATTGAATAATAGATTTTCAGCCGCATAAGCCACTGCCGAAGCCACTGACTTGGCTATGGCCTCGAGACCCAATTTTATAAAGGAGTTAAGAAGGAAATATTGCTGTGCAAATTTATTTGCTAAGCAAACAGAGATACAGGGGCATCAGCCCCCCAATGTTTGCTGTCGAGTCAAGAGTCACAAAAAAAAAGAGTCCTAATCCCAAGTCTGAATCCAGATGGCCGAGTCCGAGTCATTGACCACATTGACTCAAATCCAAGTCCGAGTCATCCAAAATGTGACTTGAGTTGGACTCAAGTTCTAGTCTGAGTCTGAGTCTAAAGTCATCTAACACTGCCATATCTAGTACAGCACAATAGACCTTATGCAAATGACATCATTTGAGAAGCGCTCCCTCAGCTAGAGGTTAAAAGAAGGTTGTTCATTGGGTCATCCTGTGCGCAGTGCATACAAATATGTGCATTTTCCATTGTTTCATCATCGTTTGACCTCTAAGATGGCGGAGTGATGATGTCAATGCACAAGGTCCATTGGTTGGAATACCCAAAATAGCGTAACCACCACCATGCAAAGTCAGAAATTTTACATGCACTTACTTTATTGGTTTGTAGGTAAGCACAGCTGCCTCTATGTCGATGTTAAACAATTTGACAGAGCAACTCTTCAGCTCCTTCCTGAACTTTTCCAAGATATCCCTGTATGCGTCTTTTCCGTCTCGAAGTTCACTCCCTTCTTTTGCAAGTTTTCCCTTCACGTTTATTTTCTCCTTTTGTAGCTCTGTCAGATCGGAAAAAAAAAAAAAATTCAATTTTATAATTCTGTTGATTGAAAATTGCTTGATGCAAGTACAGTGTTTCAGTTTGCTGATGAAAGTGTTTGTATTTGGTTTTTAATTTGTTTAATTCTTGTTTATTCAAAAAATATTCTTTTGGTTCATACAACTGAACTTTAACCAGTTGCCGCCGGAGATCTTCCATTTTTTCCCAGCCACACTGATGGGAAAATTTTATCGGATTTACCAGAATCATTTTTCTCTGAGAGTACCGCTGGCACAAAGAAACCCTGACTTGACAAAGCCAAGAGAACACAGAGTCTCTTTATTGCAACGTGCGTTTTGTTTTCTCGAGAAAATGTCAAATTCACGCACCGTGAATTGCAAAACATCGGCCGTTACTTCCAACATAGAATTGGTACTAAACCCAGCTTCCCATTCCTGGCAGGAGAAACATACACCTCATCCGGAACCAAATGGTTAATAGCCCAATGGATGTATTGCAAATGCAGTGTCTGGCCATTTTTTTACGCATATATACATACAGGCATTCACAAATTCGTATTAATGTGAAGATTTTATTTGTTCTTTCATTTGTCCCTGTGCGTAACATCCTCCTATAGACTTTGTAAACAAAATTGCTTGTGGAACATCCCTCTCTTTAGAATTCCCCTGTGGAGACCTTTTGTTCCTACTGTCTTTGGTCTCCATAAGGTAGCCAATATTAAAACTATCCAACACAACCCTTCGTACACAATATTTTGTAAAACAGTTTTCAATGACTTACAAAACATGTATGTTTTTTACAGTACACACAAAACTCATTTGTTCTGTATCCAGAAGAAATACCTCTGACATTTTACTGAATATGAAATCTACATTAAGGCACTACTGCTCCTCCACTAATTGATTCAATTTACCTTTTTTAACAGTTTGCTTACGAGTACCAGTCCTTCGCCTCCTGTGAAGAAAAAGAGAAGGTAATTTTAAAGTCTAATGGATAAGACAACCATTAGTGACACGCACATCAGGGCTTCAAAAGCCAACTGGACTGCCGCCTGTGGGCCAGTTATACTAACAATGAACCAGTAACCTCACAATCTCAACAGACTGACGCAGGGTTCTCCCCGGGTTTTTCCAAAACTGAGGAGCGTTCTGGACCCACATTTTGAAAGTGTTGCCGAAGCATGCTGAATAGCCCACATGCACAAGCGTCATCTTGTATATATACCGCAATGCATTTTGGGAAACCAAGTGCAGCTAAAAAGGTATCCAGTTGCCAAGATGGATGCCCAGCTGTAGTTTACATATATGCCAGATTTGATGTGTTGTGTACCGCATGGCTTCAAAATCAGCATGCCATGGTGATTGCCAATCTTGTTTGGACTCGGATTTCACCCAGAATCCTTTGCACGCCAATCATGTGCACTGGGACATGCATATGGGTTTTTGAAACCAGGTCCTCGAAATGCTTTGATGTTCATGTTTAGTTTAAAAAGCTCTACTGAGCAATGTGGAGCATTTAAAACGGTTTTGTGCTATGATTTTTTTGTGCGAATTTGACCTTATGATAAAATTTTTTTTAATTCTTTAATGTTTGTTTATCGGCAGTAATTCCAATGTATTGGCCATCAATTTGCGCAATCCGATACGCTACCTTGTGCATTGGGTGAACCCTGTGATGATCAAGTGTCTTTACTGATGTAAAGTCTCTTGGCGGCTTTTTTTATGACGTGGTTTCAGACTAACATTAGCCTTTTTTGCACCCTGAATACAAAAAAAAATCAGGCCCAAGTACATTCTCATTGAATATGAAGCTAACTTTCCAATAATGGAACTATTTGCCAGTGGGAGAATATCGTATAAAAAAGGAAAAATCATGATGTAATAGTGATCACTTTGTTTCCTTTTGAAACCAAATTTGACGATAGACCATGTCCTGAAAGTCAGTTGTTTTCAAAGCAAACCAAAGAACTCCTATTTCATGCCAACTGAATATTTTGGTGAATTTATGTATGAAACATTTCAGGAACGGTCCCACCTCATTATTAAACATGTATATATGTCGAGACCATCATAATTCTACATCTCCTCCTCTTCATATCAGAGGAATGTTCTAGGTTGACTTTCCTCCTCCATGGTAAACCATAGAGTGAGGTATTTTGATTGAATTGGGCAAAGTCCCCAGCCGGGTCTGGGTTAATAAGTGTTCGTACAACAAATGAACAATAAACACGCTGGCTTGTTCGGCTTCTCTTCTTGTTCTGTTCCATTTACATTGTTATAAACCTCACAATACACTCAGTTCACTCATGGGGGGGAAGCCTCCAAGGTTCACTCCAGTGGAATAAGTTGCAATCTTCCCTGTTTTTTTTTTTTTTTTTTACATATTTAATTGTAAATTGGCCCTTTGTGTTCTGTGCTCCATGGGTATAAAACATTGTTCAGTGAATCATTGCAGTGAACACTGCTGCAGCTAGCTGAGAGACCTTGGTCTTCAGCAAGAGGTACTGGACATGCACGTAGACTGGATTCATGGACAGCTACAGTATGCTGTCATTAGCATAAGCTGCAAAATGATAGGAACGATTGGTTTACAAGACTGGAGCACTGTGCTCCGTGACCAAGCCGCAGGCCATGACTCATCTCATCAACCAACTGCAGCTTATGGCTGGCAGGTCATTTCCTTAACAGGAGAAAAGCCCATCGATATCCAGATGCTCCATATGATCCAAAGCATGACACTTAGGGAAGTATTCAGAGCATAGAGCAAGATGTTCAGAGTGTCCAGGCAGTGGCTATGGCTAATGCTAAGGGCTGCATATGCTTCAATGCCTGTTAACTTAGTTATCCTGCTGCAGTCGCTAATTCTGAAAAGGCCTAAGCCAGTAGATGTCCAGTTCTCTATGAGCTTTCTAGACAGTTTATAGACACCTCGGTTTCAATTTGGACATCCTGATTTATCTGTCAATTACATGTACATAAATGTTTAGGAGTTGAACCTTGAATTTCCTCTGAAAACAAAAACACAAACTTTTTTGGGACATGTGTACTTCCAAAACCTGGATAAGACTTTGAGATGTGGGCTTCAGAAATTCTTCTTTTGATAAAACACATCAGAAATCAATTGAATAACTCTCTCCTCTCCCCTCACTGACAGAGATAAGAACATCACTCCTGGATGGATGTAAATGGAGGAGTCCTGCATACTGGGCTAAACCACCTGCAGCCATTCATACATAAACAGTGTGGATGATGACAGTACCAAGACATTATGGACTATATGCTTTATTGCCAAAAAAAAAAAATAAACAGAAATCTGGGTTGTTCTAATACCCCCTCGACCTAAGACCCCTCGACTGCTTAACAGTGTTTCGCAATGCCAGGCCTGGTCTCATAGGCCGGCCTGATCCAGAATCAAAATGTATCCCAATTGGAAACCTGTGCTTACCGCCCAATTAAGGTTAACCCTGACTGCTGCATGACCTTGGGTGGTACTAAATAGCGTCAACTCAATGGTTTCACAACAACTCAAGACTCCACAACAACTCAAGACAACAAGATAAAAATTCCTTATGCGATGTTTTTGCCAGAGTGTTTCTGTTTTTTTTTTCCCGCAAAAATAACAGATTTTTCCGCTTGTGATGGGTCATTGAGATGCCACTGTGCTTGCGAATTAGCTTTTGACAGCACCATTAGTCTGAGGGTGGGATGAGAAATTTGAAGGGTTACAAGTGGCCAACACTTACACCATGAAAATTTAAAAATAAGATGGTAATAATTTTGCTTTTGTTTTCCATTACTTTGTATTTCCTTTTGACCTTTTCATTTGGTTTTTAGGTTTTCTTTACTTAGTAAAAATGGTCATTTCCAACTGATCTGTATGAAAAACACCCCTTTTGATAATGACACGGTCCGCTGACACTACGCACAAGTAATTATATACAGACAGAAAAAAGTAGCTTGTTTTACGGGAAAAGGATGTTTTTCCTTAAGAAAAAAATATCAATGAATTAGGTAAAAATCATTTTTAGACATGTTTGCACTTATAATCTTACATTGTATTTGGCGGTATGTTAAACTGTTTGACTTGAGTTGATTATCTTGCGGTCTACAGCGACCTTTAATGATCTTTGCTTTGCAGTCATCGAGCGCAAAAGGCGAGTTAACCATAATCATACTCGGGCGGTAATTATGGGTTCTCAGTTGGGATACAATCTGATTCTGGCTCAGGCCGGCCCCATGAGACAAGGCATGGCATTGTGATATAGTACTATTAAGAGGTCCAGGGGGTCGAGGGGGTCAGGGGTCAAGGTTTGTTTAGAAGAACCCCTGGAATCCAATTAACTGTTCTGACATGAACAACAGCTGGTGACCGAGTTGTTAGTGTGTAACAACTCAAGCGTGAAGCACATTTTCTTTTACACAACAGCACACGTGCGTTCAATGGCCAATTTTACAAACTCTATTTTTAACCCCATAATGATTTCATTTGTAGGCAAATCAAGTTATGAAAAATGTCTTGCTTATTTAAGACGCCCACTCGTCACCATTACCCGACGACTATTTCTGTGGCACAAAACAATCATGTACCTATACATAGTTTACATACAATGCATGCACAGGTCAAAGGTGATCTTTCGTGGCATGAATTTGTTTGTCACGCGTTGACGAGTGGGCGTCTTTAATTTTCCTTTCTTATAATACATAAGTCAAAGAGACCAGTCAACAAACAGCCAAATTTTCAATCTTACTTTTCTAAGTGAAAACTCAAAACACCTTGTATTTTGAATCTTTCCACTCCATTATGGAAGGATTCCATACAAGCAGCAAGCAGCCTTTTTATTTTACCACCGCTGGTAAAATGCCAATCTTTCTCTTTCCAACCATTTAATCTTGGCTTGGAACCGATTTTACTCTTTTAAGCATTGTAAGATTGGCTATGGTGGGTGAACATCCCTGAACAAAACTACCACTTAACAAAAACCTTTGTTCTAAGGCTTGAGTAGTAAGGAAGGTGTGGTTCAGTGAAGAGGACTGAAGTCACCTACATGTATTAACCCCTCGCACTACATGGAACGTACCTCTGCCCGATGCACGTCTACCATTTCCACCATTTTGGGAGACAATACCTTTGCCTACATTTTGACTCCCAAAATGACTGAAAGGATCTCCTTTCCAGTGATTCTATTTAACCCTGTCATTATCAAATAGTTCTGACATAAACAACTGCCGGTGACTCCACCAAAAAAGTTGTGCACAAGTTTATTGTTAAATGGGAAGAAAAAATTGGCGTGATTTTTCCGATTCCTCAATGGCACATTTTCTGCGGTGTACCTTTTAACTGTACATGTGACACCAAGTTACGTTGGTTCCAGTTTAGATTGGTGCATAGAATTCTGGGTGTAAACTCCTTTCTTTTTAAAATTGGTCGGAAGAATTCTAATCTGTGTACTTTTTGTAAAATGGAAGAAGAGACACTAGTCCACTTGTTTTGTAATTGCAAGGTGTCTCTGTATTTTTGGCATCAGATAAAACACTGGTTGACTAATACACTGAACATTGACATTATTTTTGACAACACGACCAAGCTGTTTGGTGTCCTTAACAGAAAATGGTCTGCTCTCAATTTAATTCTCATTCTTTGCCGTTTTCATATTTATCGGATGAAGATGGACGACAGAAAGCCCTCATTTGTTCTTATCAAAAAGGAAATAAATCATTATTTTGTAATGGAAAAAACTATCTTTGTTAAGAATAACAACTTAGATAAGTTTAATACCAAATGGGAGCCTTTTGTACTGCTATGTACCAACTAAATGCCTTGCATAATTATCGAACATCCTATTTTTGCAATTTGCCATTTCTCTCTTAGTATCGTTCTATAAGTAGTTGGTTTTACCAGTAGTTTGTGTAGCTTTGTACATTGAAGAAACTTGAATAAATTTCCCCCTCCAGGGAAAAAAAAAAAAAAAAAAAAAAAAAAAAAAAAAAAAACTGCCGGTGACAGCATTGTTTGACTACTCAAGTGTGAAGCACACATTCTTACACAACAGAAAGCTTTCGTTCAAAGGCCAATTTTACAAACTCTGTTACCACCTTTAAGCTATTGTTTTACAGTAGAATAAGAAATCAAAATGTTCTTACTTATTGAATTCCCTTTCATATAATCTAAAAATCATTGAGATCAGCCAATAAATGTCAAATTCTTGGTCTTTGTTTCCTCAGAATTATCTGTCATGTCAGTAAACTCAAACGTTTTGTACACAACCATATGACACTCCTTAGATGTTTGGCATTTCAGATCTTTCCAGTCCAATTTAAAGGGATTGCATAATAGCAACCTTATTTTACTTTACCATCATTGGAATGATCAGATCTTCCTCTCTCCAAACATTGTAAACTTGGGTATGGAGGGTAAACATGGACAAAACTACAGCTATATTACAAATGGACTTTGTGCTTCAACTTGAGTGCTGTTTGTGTGTACCCTTGGGCAATGAAAGTCGCCAGTAGTAAAGTCGCCGATGGTATGGGTTAAAGAAAAAGTTTTGAGCCGATTCTGTGCACCATTTATTTATGTATACTTTAGGATTATAATAAACATGCATGATCCTTGAATGTTCTACATTTGCACAAGTCCAAAGTCAGGGAAGTTACATTGTTACATTGTAACCACAGTTACAGGATTTGTGGCTTTT
The DNA here is from genome assembly GCA_911728455.2 of Marthasterias glacialis. Taxonomy (NCBI): domain Eukaryota; kingdom Metazoa; phylum Echinodermata; class Asteroidea; order Forcipulatida; family Asteriidae; genus Marthasterias; species Marthasterias glacialis. Next base: position 24,363,697 of record OU452227.1, on the reverse strand, counting down.
CCCTCTCTCAACACTAACAGCCACATGTTACATTCCCATGTCAATCTAATTATTGCTTATCAATTTTGTCGGGAAATACTGTACACTATGTGCAACCTTTCAACTTGAAATGTCAGTCAGTCAATGTACGAATTGTACATACGAAAACAGCCATGGCTTATAGGGCAATTTACAGGCAAGTGGGCTAACAGTTCCAGGCAATCTCAAAGAAAAGAAGAAAAAAAATATTCCCGTTTCAATTTTCACAGTTTTTTTTCTTCTGTTGGACAACAAGATAACGTTTAAAAAGCCTGCTTGTGAAACCAAAGTGTTCATTTTAAATACAAAGTTGCCTCCAAGTTGCCTGTAAATAATTGCCACATGTGTGACACTGCCCTTTTTGTACATATACCACCAGTAGCTATGTTGGATGACGTTTCCCAGACTGCAGGGTGTGTATAAACACAGATGGCCAGACTCAGAGTGCATTTTATCATGCACAACCCGACAAAAAACAGAAGTACAATGTACTTTGTCCAAAACCTGTTTGGCTAGACTACACCTTCTTAGTAACTGGAAGGTCTGTTTGAGATTAAAAGGCCACAGCAACAGTATAACCCCAGTTGCAGACCTGCATTCGCTTATGTAAATACTTCAATCCTTGGCACTCTGCCATGAAAGTGTCACTCAACAGAGCTCTATATAAGGACTGTGGGTGGAGCCTAGAATCACCTCATGCTGTGGCAGCTAATCAAAAGCCCCAGGTCACGGATATCATGCAGTCGCTGCATGCACAGACTTTTCCTGTCAACAGGAAATGTGAAACCCTTTTCTGCTGCACACAGCATCAGGGGTTTGCTGTATGGCATATCCCTGAAACCAGTTGTAGTAAATGTTGCGACTATCCCTGAATATGATGGTCCTTGCACAAACCCATGACTGGTCCTTGAGAGTGAATAATCCTGGTGATATCTGGCAGCTTTCTGCTGGCAGGTTCTTCATTAACAACGCAGTGAAAGCATTTCACTCTGATGTCTCATAGGGGGAAATGCTTTAATACACAGTGATGTTTTATTTTGTTGCGGTGTTAATGAACTTAAATGCATCTTTCTTTTTGTAAGAATGAAGAATGATCTTTTTCTACTAAAACTTGCATTACAACCATGTTAATTGTTGGCGCTCAGAGGAGCTGTTTATTTATTCTCAATGTTTTAAACAGTGTACTCTGCTTTGAACATCACTGTCAACTTCAAACATCACTTAAAGCATTTGTATTTTAACACATTGCAGTTGATGAATTGGTTGTTGCAACAAAAGCTCATGCAGTTTTTTGTAATTAGTTAGTCTTTACGAGCTACCACTACTTTGTTTTGTCTATCAGACTAACACAGCTATATTTATCTATTTTAACATAATAGGTGCACAAAGCAAGGGAAGGTGTAGTTCTGATTTGTGCATGTTTATGTTTAATTCAATTTGGAGAACTGTACAGTTTTTATACTGTACACTGAACTTGCTCTCTGCTCCAATCTCCCCCAATAATTTTGTACATATGTCAACAGGTGGCCCAGTTTATTGGTCATTCCAAGAGGCAATCCTATTTTGTAGTAAACACACACACCTCATATTCTAAGGCTGTCATCAGTACTGACCAGGAACCACTACCATCATCTAACCTTTTCAAGGCATTACCCCACCATCAAAAGAAAAAAGAGAAAAAAAAAAATTCCCGACCTTCATTGTTGAACTTTCCTTTTCACATTTTGCTCTGTACAAGTTCTTCAAAACAGACTCGCCTCTCGCTACCTTCCAGCAGCACTGAATACAAACTGTTCTTTCAGATCCTACATATTAATTGAGTGCTGCCTTCTAAATAAAATAGCATGCAGTTTTTATAAAGCACTTACTATCACACCTGACATGATGGGCATCTCAAAGTGCTCATAATTTTCATGACTGGTATGCAGAATAAGGCTATGTTTGAATTATGTGAACCATTTATAAAGTGATTGTATGCAACCTGCAGAACCTGCCAGAAACACCAGGGTGAATCCCTTCATTCGTATTGCTGAGTGTACTGGGCTCTACTTATCGGCTATACGTCCCATCAGAAGGACAAAGCAATAATCGTTAAATGTCTTGCTCAAGGAAACAAATACCATGACCAGGAACCGATTCCACACACTGACAACACCAGGAGCGGATTGCACCAAGTGGTCTCAAACCATAGACCACTATGTTTAGCTGGCTAACTTGAGACAGTCTTTAATTATAGTCTGATTGCGATAGCGCGGTATAAGATTATAGCTGGTCTTTAATCTAAAGCCTGCGGAACTGGCTAAAAGTGGTCTTTGTTTTGTTTCTGGGGCGGGGGGGGGGGGGGGGGGGGGGGCGGGGGGGGGGGGGCCAAGGGCAATTTTTTCGATAGCAGTATTTAAGCATTGCCTATCTATACAAACCAAGATTATTACTTTTAAAACAGTGGATGACGGGTTTGGATTATTGTAGATTCCCTTTTCTTTTTCGCTTTTTCATTTTTTAATTCTTAGCTTTTCCGCCTGGCTGAAGGCCGGTCGCCTTGCGTTATTTTGTTTTGAACTCGCTGCCATTCCGTACATACATACACCACATGTGTGAAATGACGTCCCGTGACTAACAACTTAGTTTGTTTGTTCGTGTTTCACTACTCCTTAACAAAGACCGGCTTATTGCGAGAGGCTTAATGGTGGACTAAGCTAAGACCGTCTATGGTGGATAGCTGGCTTTAACTGACTGGTCTAAGACTGCTGGCTAAGACTGTTTTATTGCAATCCGTACCAGAGCTTGAGTCTGGTGAACTAGACCGCTCGGTCACAACACTCTCCATTTTTGTCATCACTCCAAATCCCTCCTGCTTGATTATGGGTTACATTAGGAATAATACACCATTGAAAAAAAAATTACTAAATTTAAATAAAACTAAACCAAAACATTTGAAACTAATTTTGCCCGTAACTCTTTCAACAGACATTGCAAAACCGAGAGCATGAAAAAAAGATACAAATGCTTCAAGGTTTGGTGGAACTGGAACCAAAACTAAAACTATCAACAGATGCATGTCTAACTTTTTTTTGAGCATATAAAGCGTTATACTCAAGCATTTCAACTGGTATTCCCAGAGGCATGAAGAAAATTGCCTTGTCCTCTAGGGCCTGCATTTCAAGTTTGTTCCCACTACATGACGTGAACCAACAATTTGTTTGCGAAGATCAGCTGGTACTCAGAAGAAAACCAAGCAAAAAGACACCGGCTGTAGTGAAGGGTTCAGAGCTTTTAACTCTTCACAAAATGTTACGTTGTCTATTTATGAACATACATGCGTGGTACATAAAACACATCAGAAACATTCGGTAGCAGAAGTGGGATTTCTTACAACCCTTACAGTCTCGATTCCTTCTATATCCAATTGCCAAAATGAAGGCTTCAGAAGGATTGGGGCCAGTAAGCCCAAATACAAATTGCTTATCACTGGGTCAGGCATTCCAATCTTGTCTAAGTCTAAACAATTTGGTGTTGAGTGAGAAGAGAAGACCAAACTGGATGATTGACGCCATGCACTAGCCAAACTGCCTAGTCTTTACGGGTTTTAAGGGGGCTTGCTATGTCTTATGATTTAGTGGCACCAGTAAGATCTCATCCAAGAACAATTACATGGCGGAAAAAGAAGGAGCTGTCATGAATCAGCTAGTGTTGCCACATTGAAAATGTTGGGGGTGATCCAATGTACACTGTGCTAAATTAGGGAAGGGGTGATATATGAAGTAATAGAACAGTGAACTCCACCTATAATCAGTGTTATCTTCAAACAAACTTGAATCCTTGATTCTGATTGGTCAATCCATGGCAACAGAAGTGTGATATGAAACCATACTGCACGGTCCATATCACACACTGCGTATTGCACTGTTCTTACTCCACGTATTGCACTATTTTAAGCTGCACATCAAGTTCGCTTGAAGGTAAATTTGTTATCACACTCACGTTTGTGAAATATGGAAAAGTAAAGCATGTTTGTGTACCATATATCCAACTCAGCCTTTGGCCTCATTTGACATGATGGGACACAGAAGTGCTGCCTTTTCCCCCGTATTCCACTTGAGCTTGTGTGATAACTAACAATGTTTCAATCTGCACATTCAGCAAATCATACTCCTTAACCCTGGAAACTTGAACGGCACTTTATCCATTTTAACCAGGAAATCTAGGACAACTACGATATGGAACTTTTGCAAAATCCACTACAAATAAAAGCACAGCAAAACCAATGCATCCTATTTTGTACAAGGTCATCAGGCATCATACAGTACACGTGTTTTGTCGAGTTATTGGCTCTCTTGTTAAATTGGCTTCCTTGGAGTCAGACTGAAGTTAGACTGGACTTAGACTGGAGTCAGACCACGCTTAGCTTAGATCAAGCATGGATCAAGGAAGTTACATCATAAAGCAATAGTGGTGAGTTAAAACATCACCGCAAATCACTGTGCACTCATATTTTTTTTCAGTACTTGTATTTTTCATGTTGGCTCGTATAGATTTACATACTTTTTGTATGCATCATTTTTTTCTGCCCGCTTATCAGATTATGAAAAACTAGCCTTTACACGAATATGTGCCTCTAAAGTGTTGAATCCAATTGTCTCAGCAACATGTTGGAGTAAGTGTGGTTTGTGTTTGCAGACGGCTTTTTGAGCAAACATTCTTTGTGCAGTAATGCATTTTGCATGTTGGCTCACACAGATACTTTTTTACGCATCACTTTTTTTCAGGCTGCTATTATGGAGTACATGTCTCAATTGTCCAATCAATCAATGTACAAAGTGGCAGCACACTCAAATCTCTCTGAAATCTATTGATACAGGTGTAAGGGTCATAGCTGACAAACAGTCTAAAACTAGGATCCAAATTTTCATTTCAGGAGGGTACATTGAAATGATGGCATTTCCAGTCCACCCTTTAATTACCCCTGTTGTTATGGATTTCATGAAGCTTCTGTGAACAGTATCCTCGGTGCTAGAGAAGTAGACCAAAGACCATGATTTTCTTTATATCTGAAGAAATTAACGGCTTTTTTTTCATCATACAGACAAGCATAGTTCTGAAAAAAAGTCTGATGTGTTTTTATCCCTGCCAATAACAATTTTAGGCTCTGGCTGTTGGAAGATGATGTGACAAAAGTTGTGTCTAAATTATTGGCTATGGCAGTGGCCATGGCAGGAATGCTAAAAAGTCATATTCCTCAATGTTGTCATTGTAGCTACTGACCATAGCCATAGCTCAAGTTGCTGCAGTAAGATGCGGCCAAATATTGAGATTTTTTGCATAAAGTACTGCAATTTTGCAGCTTTTAAAATTAAAACATTAGGAGTTGGGACACATTTTATCTATAGTAACTCAGTACAAGATAAGTTAGAGGACAGAAATTAAATTTTTCAAACCTGCATATGCTGAGTACTTTATTATTGAATAAAAGTTGAAAGTTATAATTACCTCGGACGTGTGATGTAATACCTGGGGGCTGAAAAAAAGACGAGAGAAAACAGATTTTAAAACTTGTAAAGTAACAAAATAAAGTCAAAAAAGACAATAAAACCAGAATGGCATTCACAGTTAAAAAAAAACCTTATGTGTGTATATCCACTAGTGTGTAAAGTGTGCAAAAACTACACAAATTACTGACTAAAACCCATTCATCCTTCATTAGACTGTGAAGCGAATTCTCTATACACTGTAGGTGTTTCTCAAGGGATGAACACATCTCAAAATGTGCAAAATTGTTCATTGCAAATTTGTGACGTCAAATTTCGCGTTAAGTATGAACCGGGCTTCACTGGTCTAATGCTTTGGGTAGGCTCACACGCCAACGGACATTTATACAATGGAACAAAGGTCCCCACAAAGTTTTTCTTTTTCAAACCCTGTCCCCACAAGGTATAATAGAAAAGGGAATAATAGAACAACAATAGGGAGTCCCCACAACTGGGTGTTAAAAAGAATTGATGTTCTTGTAGTAAGGGAGCATCTCAACAGTCCAAATGGTAGGAACCTTTATTTATGGATCGGTTAAGTATTCCAGTGGGTGTACATGGACCAGTTCGTTGAACCGGCCGGAACGTTCCATTGGAACGTTCAGAATGCTAATGGCTATATTCCTTCATGTAGGATTGTTCCCATAATTCAGCACAATGTCGTGGTCCAGCAGAACATTCTTGCAGTCCACTGGATTGCGGGCGTATGCCTACAGGAACGTACTCCTACAGGAACGTTCCTTTGTGCCTAGAACACGCTGACTTTTCAGCTACTCACTAAAGGGCCAGACAGTTTTCCTCAGTAAAAGGCAACCCTATGAGGTAAATTTAAGTTTCTGGTGAACACTTCAAATGGCACTGAGGCAGTCACCAGGGTCATGGTGATAATTACTTCTGTGATGTATCAGGCCTAAACTGATACACAACACATGTACACCTGTACCATGTATTTTTATTAAACAGAATCCAAAAGGCGTTAGGTTCAAATATAAATTTACAGCTCACAGCTCACACCATGAATACAAGTGCAGACTTCAATGGAAGTGATTTATTGCACTGCCAATTTTGCTGCCAATAACTTGATAAACTGTGTAATACAGACTGTCAATGAGAGGTCTTTGTATAAAAATAATAACAGGCTGCAACCCTTATTCCCAAGGCATTTTTTGTCTCCAGGTGACCTCAATCCACCAATATCCTCCTCTCCTATGTCACTCCACACCAATGTGTTTGCATCAAAGCAGTGCAGCGGAGGTGGGGGTGGACCAGTGAGGCTCCCAGCTACACTTCCCAACTCAACCAAATCGGTTTCGAGGTAGACAAACATTTAACAATAAGCAAATCTGCCTCGAAAAAACGTGCCATTTTATTATTGCCACAGATCTTTGTGAAGATTCAGTCCAGTCATCTGGCACTCCAGCTACAAAGGAAATAAAAAACTCGTCCCTGCACTTCGTGATGTACCTGAATGTCTGAAAAGAGTTCCCGCAAGTTTAATTCAACTTACTCATGAGGGAGCATCAGTCATGTATGGTTTTTGATTGAATGGAGGTTCAATGATCCGTAACCGACATGTGGGTTTATGTAAAACCTCTTACATTTTTAATTCAATAAAGACCAGCTTTAAAAATTGTCATTAAGGATTGCATTCTCATATCTACTTCAAGCAGCAATCTTCATTGTGATGCATTCTCTTGTGCATGAAGAATTAGGTTATTTTGCTGTAATACTGAATCTCTTCATCATCATCAACGGATTCTTTGGTTCAGACTGTCTAGACGCTTTCAATAGAAGCTTATTGAATTCCATGCTCGATGAAAATTGACCCGAAAACCTTAACCAACATCATTCCACTCCCATGCTGCTTATGGGTGGTTACTGGAACAAGATTCAGCTCAAAAAATTGCAAGCTTGATCAGCCAAGCCACAAACCCGACTTGAAACGGGTTAAAACACAAAGCCTAGAGCACAGTATCTGTTGAGGATTCTCAGGTACTTGTAAATGGACCATTAGAACAAGAAAAAAAAGCCTCAAACAACATGCACGAATTGATTTGCATGAAGCGGTAAAAAAAAAAAACTGAAACAACATACATGAATGGATTCGCCAAGGGGGGACTACAGAATAACAAAGATGCTACAACCTAAAACAGTTCCCACATTGACTGGCTTACAGAAAAAGGATATTTCATCTGTACATGTAGTAAAAGAAAGATGCCACTTTGAAACAAAACATTTACAATTTCGTAATGTTGGATTTCAAAGGTTGGCAGAGACAGCTCATATGTCACTGCTACAATCCAAACAATCTCTAGTCTTTGGACATGTATAGTCTTCACAGCATTTCATTGAAAACATATACGCAGTTGTTGGCATTCAGGTAATTGGGTACCTGGATACCGGATCACCCGTCACAGGCCTAATACCCCCACGCCTGTGTTTCTTTTCTGATTACTTTTTTTGCTTCACCTTCTGTATCGTTTTTCACAATAAAGTTGATATCAGGTTTTATTTATTATCACAAACTCTCATAAACAAAACAATTTTGTGTAGAAGATAAACAGACCCTTGTTAAAGATTGCATGGTGGAGGTATGATAAGACAGATGTTTGTGGAGACACCGTGTATTGAATCAGCGAGTGTCTGGTTCTGAGAAGATCCAGAGGTTTACTCGACGCTTCTGAAAAGTATGTTCTGTCCGTCATCAGGAAAATGCAGGATTCCAACTGGAGTGAAGCTTCTTAAGAAAGTAGGATGATGCAGGTTTCATTCAATAAAGCGTGGAAAACCTCATGCAGGTCAGGCGCATTGAAGTGTGGAAGCAAGCAGTGTGGAAGCTGAAAATATTGAAGGTTGTGTGTTATCTGGAACATGCTAAGGGTGAGAACAGCATGATCATAAGCAACCCACTCACAGGAGAATGTTCTACAAATCAGCATGATCCACATTTCATTTTGACTGAATCCTGAACATCAGATTATCAGGGTACCCAGCAACTGACCTCTAAAAAGCGTCACCAACATAAGATACAACTCCTCCCAGCTAACAACTCTTGAAGGTCAGATCAAATTAACTGATAAGCAACCTGCTCACAGGGAAATGTGCTACATATCACCATGATCCAGATTTCCTCTTGACTGAGTCCAGGACAGGGTTCTCCCCAGGGTTGTAAAAAGTGTGTGGGGGATTTCTTGATAAAAAAGACAGGACTGCGAGCGCGGACCGCGTTAGATACACACATGTTGTTTGTTCCAAGCTAGTATATTACATATGACAGCAATGTAAAAATTACTGGACATCTCTTTGCAATCAATGTTGTTGTGCATTGTGGTACTCATTTTTTGGAGTGTCTTTGTTTAAGTATACCGAAGGAAACCATGTTTTAGCGAAGTGACTTCAACAGTTGTATGTGCATGTTAATTGTTATGTACATCATGTTGTGAGAGACGTCATGCATGTGTGTTGTGTTTATGTTTTAACAGTGGTATGACATGTTGCAATAGCTAGGCCTACTTCTGCCGATAAGTTAAGTAGATTTGATTTATTAAGTAATGTTGTGTTAGATTCGTCACTGGTTATGAAGTATATGGCGACACTGGTGACCATCCATCCATACTTTACACACAAAAAATTCCTATATCGGGATTTTAACAAAGAGATCCCCTTTTTTGACAGTGTATTGGCCTGATACGCTGCGTTCTACATGGGGAGAGACCTGCTGGATATATGACTATCAGAGTGAAACAACTAGCCAGCAACTGAAGTCTAAAGAGCATGAGCAACAAAAGCATGACTAACTCCTCTAATTAAGAAACTCATGAACGTCAGCTCAAAGTCACCTGATTAGCTACTGACTTTGATGGGTATAAGAGTCTTAGAAGCATGATTCACTCTTGATGGTGCTTCTAAAGGTCAGATCAACGTGATCTGATCAGCTAGTCATTCTAGGAAGCAGTAGCTACTGATCAGACAGATGATGTCTCCTCTGCAACACCTCGCAAGTCAGATCTGATTAATCTGAGTAAACCACTAGATATCTGAGATCTGATTAATCTGAACAACCACTTGATCTCTGAGCAACCAATCTCAGGATCATGAGTTGAGGATCAAAGAGATCTAGGTCTCCTCTTCAAGGTAATTTTGGAGGTCAGGTTGGAGTGATTCCATCAGCCAACCACTCTGAGAAGCTCTATGAGCAACAAGTATACAGGCTAGAGATGTCCAGGTCTCTTTTCTACTGTGCTCCCTCGTCAGCCAACCACTTTCAGAAGCGTGAGATCTGATTATGGATGTGTCTTCATTCGGTTTCTCCCAAAGGTCAGGTCAAAGTTACATAATCTAAACCACTTTCAGTACCATGAGTCCATGTAGTGTCATGTTGGTCTCATCCTCAAGGATTTCCAGAAGAAAGAGCATAGTGGCTGGAATCTAGGCTGGAATCTCGGTTCACTAGGACTTACCACCAATTGAGCCAAAATACACTGATTAACAATGGTGGCAGCATCTTGATCTCTTGTAATCCTCTTCTTTAAAAAATAACCTCCGGAAAAAGGGAGATTTAGAGCATTCATTCCGGTACCGTTTGTCCCTCTTTGAGCAGGGGAAACCAAGCTTTGCACGGTAAGTGTATGCACTGTGCACACTCCACAATGGAATGTCAGGGCGACCTTTGTTCCTGTACATGTATTCCGATTTTACACAATTGTCAGTTTATAAGACCTCTGCTGTGTGTTGCACAAGAGTTCTGCCACAACCACCCAGCCTGTTACTCCTCAGACAGCTTGCAACCACCCAGCCTGTTACTACTCAGACAGCCCGCAACCACCCAGCCTGTTATTCTTCGAACTGCCTGCAACCGCCCTGCCTATTACTCCTCAGACAGCCCGCAACCACCCAGCCTGTTACTCCTTAGACAGCCCGCAACCACCCAGCCTGTTACTCCTTAGACAGCCCGTAACCACCCAGCCTGTTACTCCTCAGACACCTTGCAACCGCTCTGCCTGTTACTCTTCAGACAGCTTGCAACCGCTCTGCCTGTTACTCCTCAGACAGCCAGCAACCACCCAGCCTGTTACTCCTCAGACAACCAGCAACCACCCAGCCTGTTACTCCTCAGACAGCCCGGAACCACCCAGCCTGTGACTCCTCAGACAGCCCGTTACTCTTCAAACTGCCCGCAATGTTTAATTTTGTGCAAGTACTGATTGGTAATAAAATTTCAAGAACTTGATCAAATTTAAATGCAGGGATAGCAGTTCACAATCTTGTGAATTAAACTATGTCTGAAATCCATGAGAAAGAAACTGCAAAAAATTGTTGCTCCTTGGAATTATAAGCAACCGAAATGACCGTTATTTTGTTCTTGCTTTTCACAGTTAACTGATCTGATTTGTTACCAATGATGCACATTACTGTCAGTTGGCAACAGCCTGCATGTCCTGCTACACATGTGGTTAGTTGTTTGGAGCATGTGGACTGGAAACCATTAAACTATGAATCCAACATTCCAATAAATATTGGTAATGGATTGTAGTCTTTTGGAGTAATTTCACAATCGATCAATTCCGGGATTAAATAAATAAATTAATAAAAAAAGGTAGACATTTTGGTGGAGACAGATAAAACATCATTGATGATTTCATACTGAGAAGTTATATCTCAATTCAATGTACAAAATTGTCTATACACCAAATAACAACTCTTTATAAGTATTTTTGTTTGAACTTCCTCTTCAAACAGGAAGGAAAGGTCAAAGAGGGTCATGGTTACATGTATTTCCTTTAAACGAATGTCAAAAGATATGAACTTTTGTATTCTTTTTTATTTAATGAAATTCGATCCCTAGTGACATCATGGTGATGTAACAAGTTTTGACTTAATTTAAGTATTTTATAAGTTACAAAATGATGCATCAGTTATCTCAATATGATAAACCAATTGTAAACTCTTACATATACGATGACACCGCCAACCCTAAAATCTTGTAGGTTACATCTTACTGAAGATTTCATACACACAAACCAAAAACAATTCCAAACTGTATTTGCTGTAGACCCCTGACAAAAATGTTTCATTTCAATTTCCAGTTTGGAATGGAAGGAAAGGTCAAAATGGGGTCATGTCTGTGCATGAAATGAACCTACAGTACCGATCTAATAAAATGGTGCAAATGTTATAATCTGTTTGCTATGTGTTTCAGGAGATGGATCTTTTAATAATAATCTTTGATTTATTATTCAGTACCAAATTACACCATTATGATGTAATCATTTTACAAGATCATGTATGGTATACAACTTGTACCAAAGTGAAAATGTTAGTCATTTATCGCCGGATGCCATGTTAAGAAGCATAATTTTCAAGGACACACGTCTGGGGACTGCCTAAATGGTTAGTTGTGTGTGGGTGCATGGCAACCTTCTTGGTGAGTGTGCTGTCACATGTCATGACGTCAATAAGTGCTACTTAGATATTTTTTAAAAAGCTTGGACTTTACCGATTGATTCTCTTTGTTGCATTGTGTTTTCTCACCCAAGAAAATGTCAAATTTACGTGCCAGGAATTGCAAAACATCGGCCGTTACCTCCGGCATAGAATTGGTACTGAACCCGGAACCATGGCTCGATTCCTGGCTCACTCTGACTTCCCTCCATTGAGCCGAAATACAATACATAAACAATGGTGGAAGCCTCTTGATGTCTCGTAATCCTCTTCTTGGAGCAAAAGGACTAAGGTCTGGAATCAGGTGTTACACAAAAACCACCTCTAAATAGCCAGAAAAAGCCGAAATATTCAAGACCATGTTTTGTCTTTGTGTGGGTGAAACAAAGCATTAGACAGCGTGTGTGAACCTGGCACGCTCAGCAGTGGAATATCCGGGTGTCCAAAGGCTCCCTTGCATGCCAGCGGCTCAAACACATTGCGTCCTTAACAATTCAGCTTCTTAGCTGCCAGTAAGGATGATTAGCATCCCAAATTATTATTATTATTATTATTATTATTATTATTAGTATTATTATGACGTGTACAAGTTGAGTAACATAGCCAAGTTGTCCCCCCACATGCCCAAAGTGCCCCTCCCCACAAATTTTATAACATTTCCAAAGCAGATTATATTGACACAATGATGACGTCATGGTATTTGTATCCAATTGGAGCATAGGCTTTCATTTGATGTAATGTCTGTCCTTTATTGTAGTTCCTGAGATCGACTGTTCACGAGTTTTGTGTTAAAGCATTGGGATTTTTCGGAAAGAAGTATAATAAGAATAAAAATAATACAAACTAGAGTAGTGTTTGTTGCAAAAAACAAAAACAGTAGTGTTTGTTGCAAACAGTGGTTTCCGGTAAAAGAAAAAAAATTGATAATGTCAAGGTGACTAAATGTTGTTTGTTGGCTAAATGAAGTCTTCACAGTCCCAAAACGACATACATAATTTTTTCGCGACATGGAAATTTCATGTTTCAGACCTTGATCTTTACCACTGCCACTGCGGCCAATGGCCGCATGCTCTTTGAACTTGGCCGCAGTGCCACGGCCAACTTGATCGTCGGCCCAGTTACACTTTTCCATTAATTTTACGGTTCCGATAACTTCTTTAAATTGGGCCGCGAAACGCAGACCACATTGCGTTGTCATCACAATGTACACAATCGGTCTCTCCACACACATCACAAGACACACACAGGCAGTTGCAACTTCCATCGTTTCCTATAAATGGGCTGATAGTCTTTGTTATCTCGCTACTTTGCATTCTACGATACAGGTAACCACCATTAAACACTATTTTTATAAAATGATAACATGTAGGATAATGTGGATAAACGAAAGGATAATTTCACAGTACAAATGTAACATTTTCTTTCCTTTTTTGTTTCTGCTTTTTGCGGGGCGATAGCTCGAAGTCAAAATGTCGTGATGTTGCAATATTTTGATCACTCAATTAGTTTTAGTATCGTGGTGCTGTCGAGTCAACTGTCATACAAATTTGGTGTATTGCACAAGTGAGTAGTTTTTAGTGGGAAAGTTTGGTTTTTTGGGCCTTGGTGCCCCCTTGAATTTTGACGAAGCCAAGGCCAAAGTGGCATGCCCCTTTTTTCCTTAAGGTCGAGGCCTGTTGTTTTGCAAAATTGAACCTCTTGCCAGATGACATTTTTCACAAAGCTTAGACTTTACTAACAATTTAGTACACAGAACCATATGAAAATTTCTGCTTAATTACGCTGTATGTCCACGCAGTTCAATTAACACACTGTTTTTTATTTGAACTTCCGTTTTGGGCTTGACGGAAGGATCAAATTCTGGTCATGTGAGAGTATAAAATAGGACACTTACGAGCTAAAATATGTCATAAAGACTGTCAATTCAAGTCATGCGGTTCAAAAGATACTATTTAAAAAAAATATTATCCTTTAATCTCAAGTAAGTTGACACCTGATGACGTCGTGATGATGTCATCTGTTTCATTGAACAAGTTTTGTTAAGTCATAAGCTACATGTACAACATGGTACATGTATGACTTGTCCTGATGTTAAAATGTAAAGTGTGATATTATCTTCTCACAAAAGTTGTGTTCAAACAGCACTACCTGCAAGGCAATGTGGTGAGAAATCTGTAAAGACAATGAACAAAAAGGTTATTTTCTCGAAAAGAGAAAAATAAATCCCGTTGCGTTTGTAACAACGATTGTCGTTTTTACTTGTTGTCATGATTTCATTAAACTATGTTCTCACATTTTCCAACACATTTCTTTAAGTTTAAGGGTCTCCTGAAAATCAATCCCATGGATGGGCTCAGGAAAACTGTTGAAATCCCGCACATGAATACACACCAAACTTTAAATGACTGTCATATGGCTGACATTTTTCCACAACATTCGGAGCGCCCTCTATATTTTTTAGGTCAGCTGACTGGCTGACATGATACATGAGTCTTCTCTTGGACATTCCATTGTGTAGCGTGCAGTCAGACAGAGGGTAATGTAATTTATGCTTGAAGTCTCCCTTATTCCGGGGTGTTTTTTTTTAATCCCCGATTCCAGACATTTGTCCTTTTATTTTACAATGTGGCTTATACTAGAATTATGATCCAATATTCCAGCATACCATAGCAGATTATCAGCCCAGATTTTTGAACTCATGGTCAACGCATACTCTTATTTTCTTGAAAAAGAACAACAAATCCTGACAGTGCTCATTATGAGAGCCTGTTGTCTTTCCTTTGTCAAGTCAAGTCAGGGTTTCACTGAAATCTTTAAAGAAAAACGATTACTTCAGAAGTGCCAAAAAGTTCCGAAAACAAATACTGTGGGGGTGGCACAACAAACTTTTCAGGAATACCCTCAAGAAGTGGTTAAGATTTGAGGTACATGCTGACAAACTGCAAAATGAATGCGAGTTCCGCCACCCTCAAACCCTAAATCATGAAACCGTGAAACCCACAAATATTTAAACCCTATAAAAAAAATAACTAAAGTGTAAAAAACAGAAGTCCGAAATGCCTGGCAGCCTGGTATCAAATCTATACTTCTACGAAAATTGTATGTTCACTTACTTTTTAGCATAATTACCGTGCTGGTCTAGTGTACCTGAAATATAAACAGATAAAATATGTATTATTACTCAAGTATAAGGCAGACCATCAGCGCATGAATCGTCAAAGCTCGTTACATGTAATGTCTGTCAATATTTCGTTCATTGTCATGGTCTAAACAAGGTGCAAATACATGTATTTAGAGAAGATACGACATGACTTAACTGGAAGTGTCAAGCTTCCAAATTGCTCTCCTCCGCACTCCTTTAACCTTGTGTGAGGAGTGTGAAAAAAAATCACTCTAGAATTTAGTGAATTTAACAAAATCTGTGAAAAATGTATTTAGAGTCAGGAATTTCTACTGATGTGGAGTTTATTTGTTTAGATAAAACAATATAATGTACCGTACCTGAAATAATCCACCAATACAATCCTGCGATAATCCTGCGATGCATTACGCGGTGCATGCATGTGAATCACAGGCAGTTTTACAACATGCATATGTTTTTTTATATAAATGAAAAGTCAGATTTTGTAAAATCGTTTTTTAATTTCACCTTTTAGACTAATTAATGAGTGAAGTTTGGTTTTGAGGATGAGGCGTGCAAGGAGCTCCCCTCTATTATT
This sequence comes from Marthasterias glacialis, assembly GCA_911728455.2. Lineage (NCBI taxonomy): Eukaryota > Metazoa > Echinodermata > Asteroidea > Forcipulatida > Asteriidae > Marthasterias > Marthasterias glacialis. The sequence continues at coordinate 24,347,994 of OU452227.1, read as the reverse complement.
CAAATTTCAAGTAGAGCAGTTTATATCTCTCCTCATATTTCTTAAAATTAAGGACCGAGTCTATTGCATCTCGATTTTGGACATTACGGACGGGCTGGTTGTTCATTCATTCAGTATGGTGTATTTGTCCAACTACGTACATCATACACTACATGTACTGTACAGTTCTTTCTTAGAAGTTGAAAAAAGCTCCATGTACGTGGACAAACAACATTGCCTTTTTCCGAGTTGTAAATCGATGATGGGGACGATTCAAATGGATTTGAAGGAGTTTTATGACCTTCCGTAACATCACCTTTACTTTAGCATGTTTAGATTCATTAAATATAGGCATATAAGTTCACATTAATTTTAAAAAAATTGATCGAGTTGACCATGGTCTGTCATAGCTCTAGGACTCCATCTAGGGTAGGCCTATAGCCTAGGGACGGCTGACTGAGAGCTAGAACTCCTGGTAGCATGCTTAGTCGCACTGGGAAGTATTTCTAGGAGTACGATCATCGCAGTTATCTATGGGTATGTTTATACATGATATGTTTAGTGGGTAGCTATCCAATGCCTTGCATGGCCATAATAGGTGGTCCAGACACTCCAGACCATGGATGGACTGGAGTGGACATCATGGATTTGTTATCTTGGGTTATCTTTGTTGTTATTAATAAGTTAAAAGTATTTTATTTTTAAATAGTATTTATGTACCGTATTTGACATTTGTGATGATCGTACACAAATGACAGACAATCAAGTTCCCTCACACAGGCCGAAAATATCTGAATATAGAATTATTCTATCTGTCTATAATTATTAATTAAGGGGATTAGGCGATAGTATAGGCCTATTTCAAAAGATCTCCAGACCAGCAGACAAGCACGTCATGTCGGCAGACAGGACAGGCATTGACAACAGGCAGTCAAACATTGACACTAACCATTTTACTACTAGTAGTCGTTATTGTTCATGTAGTATGTTAGCTGTGTTTACCCATGTCTAACCATGGAGGTAGAAACTAAACCTCCATGGTCTAACGAAAGGTTGAATTGACGTTACATTACAAATACAATTTAGAAAATGACGAGTAAACCACACAAAAATAATAATAATCAACTCACGTGAACAGTTGAACACGGCGCAGCTTTTTATAACGAGAACCCGTTGTCCCGATGAATTGTCTTTCTCACATTTCAGCTTTCCATCCATATCACCATTATTTTTCATTCATTAACTTTGTTCAGGCGATGACACGCTCGATAAAACTCGACTTAATATAACTCTTCTTTTTGTTGACCCATGGAAATTCCATTACTTTTCCATGATAACTTCCATGACGGCCGCCATATTTATCATGGAATTCCTCGTATGGAACCCGCGTAAAGCCTTGTTATGCTAATAGCGGAAATTCCAGGCTATAATGTGGTGGATTCGATTAGTTGACAGTTCGCCATAACGTTGCTCACGCACATCGGTGTAACGCCGGCTACCAACCACCCGGGCTGTATTACAGTTTGACCAATCAGTAACCAGACTTTTTGTTCACGAGGCTTGTGCATGCTCTCTGAACTCGGCTGGTTTGTTTTCCCCTGTTTCATTTCACAAGCAGTTGCACTATGATTTACAGGTTTAACCGGTCATGCATGATTGAACAATTTCCTCTGTGATCATTGAAGCAGGCGGTAAAACTTTCCCTTTGTCTTAAAAAAATGATGAGTTCTGAAGGATGATGGGTTTTGACATGGTAATACCAGTATCATACAGCTATAGACGCTCATATTCGTTCCATGTTCTTTGTTATACCATTTGCCTCTCTAATGCATACAAAGCGTCACGTCAATAGTGACCTTGAATTGACTGATCATTCTAATTTCCTCCAACCACTCTGGACCGAGCGAGCTGGACCGTCATTACTTGCTCCGTTGCACAACATTTTTCGTTATTATGCAAATTTGTCTATTTTTTGTAATAAACACTACAAGCCTCAAATAAGAATGGCTGCCATACTACAATTAAGAAAAGAAAAAAGAAGGGGAATATATATGTATATATAATTATATATATAAATTTTATCGTGTTATCGGTTTCATCTAACGATCGAATATGAAACAACTGGATTCGAAATAATTGTATTGTACAAGATAATGTCTTCAATAGCAATGTTTTTTATTGCCAAGTACCGTACTTGTGAGGAATCAGCCATCGGATCAACCATGGATCAACTGAGAAAATCTGGCCGGCCTTAAAGATATGGGATCATTTGCCACTATCACTCGCGTCATGGTGTAATCAGTGCCTACTTGTAATTCTCCACTTATAGGGTCATGTCAGCGCAAAACTCCATGAAAAAATGGTAAATGAGGGAATTTTGCGAAGATGCCCAGCCCCCACGAAACTCATCCATGTAAATGGCGAGAAATGCTGAAAGATAACGTGAAGTATCCCACAAGCAAAAATTCCTTGCTGAAAAAACGATTGAGCGCATATTTAATAATACTGGTCTAACCACAGTAATTTCATACTGAGATCCATCCCATGCATTCAATCTTCCCAAAAAAGATAAAGACACTGAAACTGGGAACGCGACGAGTATTATATTCCAATCGCGTGCATGCAGTTGTTCATCAACAAATGTCCATGTGGTGACTGCCACCCACGCGAAAGAGGCCAAAACCGACGATCAGACAGACGACACTGCTTCTCGTCAATTTTTAAGCTCTTGAAAAGGTTAGCGTGATTGCCGCGAATCGAAGTGCATAGTTAATGTATCATTTAAATTAACTTTTTGGTAAAAAGTGTGTGTCAACTGCACCCCCCCCCCCCCAACCCGCGGTTCCGCCGCCGGTGGATTAAAAATAATATAATAAAAAGGGGTTGAGAACGCATGAGAGTACAAAACAATTTTTTGGCAGGCCTACTACGTGTGCATTGAAATAGATAGCACACCACGAAAACTCCCGTCTCGTATTAATAATGCAGGTCATGCACGGTTCAACTACGCGGACGAATATCTCGTGTACCTTACTACAGCAACATTATTACAAACAGGTACCCTGTAGACCTGAACGTCGTCTGTGTTTCCATCTATGATATTCTCAACCAAAAGCTTTCGTGCGTGAAGCTGGCTCTATGTGTGTACGGCTTCTAGTTTGGTTCCCTGACCAAAGATTCCCTGACAACTTTTGTTATAAATCTTAGGTCCGGTATCACACACGTTTAAAAATAGATCATGACGCAACATATAAATATTAATTCTTGTCACCAACCAACGGTGGACGGTGTCATTCGATAAAAAAACGAAGCGCTGATCACGCGCTTTGTTTACTTAAAAAATATATAAACAGTTTGTAAAAATATTGAACATTAAAAATTAGTGTTGAATTTGTTAGAAACAAAAAAAAACAACCAAAATTAATGGGATGCATCTGCATTTTTTTTTCTTTATTTGGTCCACAACGTCGCTGTCAGTCAACAAGATTGAATGTTTTGCTAACATTTGGCCGTCCACGTCAACCAGCGCGGTTTGTTTATCAACAAAAGAAAAGCTCTATAAACGCACGCCCGGAAGTGTCCGACCATCAACGACACAGTACCAATGTTTACGACAATGAGTTCGGAACATTTCGGAAATTTTCGGAAAAGGAGGAATTCTTCTTTTTTAATTTTATTTTTTATGTGACCCTCGGGCGACACCGGACCGTTTTTTTCTTTCTTTCCGCAGTCCGAAATTGCCACTGTCGTAATGATTTTCAATGGGGACATTTTGTTTATTTAAATCGATTCACAAAAAGGGAATCCTTAAAAAAAAGGAGTTTTTTCCGAGGATGGCAATTTTTAACCGCAGAAAAAATTGCGATCCGGATGCAGAGCTGCCCAGCAGTAGTCAGAACGGATGTATTATGTACTGCCCTCAACGGCGTTCGTGAGCAAAATAATTATCTCTGTCGCCTTTGAACTAATTTTAATGTTGTGATGTTTTAATGTATTTTCAAGGGCTATAAACTAGAGAACACCGACAGAACAGCCAAAGGTTTACTAACTCAAATTTAGAGCGACCATATGTTGAAGGTTAAATCAAGTTCACAGCAAAAACCAAAATAAATCCAAAACCACTATTAAATAAAATTCCTATAAGCAAACGGTTTCAACAATATTTCGAATTACTTAATGTCACCAGTTTATTTTCCTATGATCACAATAAGCTTTTATTTATTCTTTGATTTGTTTTTTAGTCTGAATAAAATTAAAACAAACCGCTTCTTTTCACTTTTGAATTAGTGTAGGCCTAATGCAAAATGTACACATCCGCTGCTGCCTGAAGAGAGTTCTTCATTCTTGACAGACACCTGGCTTGCTGCCCTCTTGTGGCTGCTGGGGGTCAGTTGTCGTTGGGATCGGTGGCCAATGATTCAGTCCAAGCAGGCATTTGTTGGATTTATTTTGTTTAAAAAAATAAGATAATAAACAAATAAATAAATACAAAAATAAAAGAAGAAAAAAAGCACACATTCTCATCCAGAAAATTGTCAATAACAATGTGTTTTGTACCTCATTTGCATATGTTATTTTAGAGCGTACTCGTACCCAGAGATCCACTGAATACTTAGTACTCGGCTGTGGGAATTTAGTACTTGTATATTTGTACTCGTAACTAGATGAAACAATTTTAGACTACTCGATCGTACTCGAGTAATACGCGGCCACCTTTGTACTCGGCAGTATTTGTACTCGGCTAAAGTACCGTACTTGACTTAAACACTGGATACGGATTAAGACACTCGGATAAGAGTCAGTTACTTTTATTATTTTATTTTAATCATATCTATGTTATGATTTATGGAGATTTAAGCGTCATATAAGCACAAGTTGTGATAGCCTGAAATGGAAGTTAGAAACAAAACTCTTTATTAGGGAACAACCTCTTCATTATCGAAATCCTAAATGAAAAAAAAACTGTATTACTGGTGACAAATCAATAGAAATTGGAGAGTTTCAAGGGCGTGTACAGGATTAAAACGAGCAGCTGTCATTTTGTCCACCTCGTTACCGATCTTATTGCCACGAGGTCCTACATTTAAGGGTTCAGCCCCACACCACGTCAAAAATCAGATGTTGACCACTGTACGACATGGCAAGGTGTTGGGGTCACCCATCCATTCGTCCATTGTTCTGGACACGTCAAGCCACTTCCGGACACAGGACGTTTTAATACTGGGCCAAGTCCGCACATTGACCATCTTTGAAAAAAAAACATTGCCTGGTACTAACGACCAAAATCATAAGGTTGTTAACCAGGGATTGGCCTACTTGTCAGTAAATGGTCGTCGTGCGAACTCGGGCCTGGCTGTTGGCTTTCTTGGGCCTTGTCCGAATGGCTATGGCTGCGGCTGCGGCTGTTGCTAAGGGCAGCCTATAAGCCTTGACGCCCGTTAAAGCAAGTATGCTCAGTAAAAGCAATGACTGTGCCAAATGAGAGAATCGAGTTGGACCGTTTGACTCTGATCTGATTACGATTATGGTATAGTCAATGTGGGAAGTTTGACAGCAACAGGAAAGGTCCAGCCTAATTTTAACAACCGTCATTTACGCATTATTGTTACCAATAATATAGTAATTTTATTGCTTACGACTTTCTAATGCGTCCTGCATGGCACCTGACGACTCTCTGATCTTTCGTCTGTGAGCCAACTCACAGAAAATTTATCACACCGTTTTGGTTTTTAAACAAACAATAATGTTTTCTCAAGACAAACTTCTTAAAAAAAAAATAAATAAAAATAAATGGGACGGCAAACATTTGTTCGATCTCATGTGGGGGGGGGGGGGGCACGAGGGGGAGGGGGAAGGGTTCCAAGCGAGGGAACAAGCATCCCGCCCCTCTCTGGTTACGCCACTGTTAAGATTGCAGTTAAGTATAATAGTGTTACTACAATTGTTTTCACATGCCCAACAGAATTGTCGATGCTTCACGTCTATCTGGATGGTAGGATGGAATTTCCTCAAGTCCTTTCAAAAGCCTGTATACAATTCAAAACTGAGTTAATACAGATTCAATTTAACGACGCGGTGCAAGCATGTCTTCATTCGAATCTCGTGATGACTTGAGCTGCTCCCTTAGTACCCTCGTTCTACATCTGCACATGGTCTGACAGTGGTGTGACGATGACTGGGCAAGGCACTTAACCATCAATATTTGTCATCTCTTCTCGGACCAAAAGGTTGTCATTATATTCAGCACTTCAGTGTTTGATACGACAATGTTTTTTTTTACAGCACCATCAGCCATAGTTTTCAATAACCACACCGTACAACCGACCTGTGAAAATCAATCAACTTAGGTTATCACGATCATGGGTGAGCAGGTGTATGTTTAATACGGGGCAAGTTTTCAGGACCGCCATGTGATGAATCTATTTAAGTAGTGGTGACTGTGAGAAGCGCCGGCTTGTCCTTGACGTTTCGACCAGTATGCTCTGGCCGTCATCTGCCATGGATTTTGATGTTTTTCGCTGTATTCTGCGTACATTCGTTTATGCTTATTCCTTATTCCAATCTGTGAAATCGGAACAAGAAACTGAACATTGTGGCCCAATTTTTCTATAAATGGCCGGCAGTATTTCAGACGGAAACATTTTCCAGGACAATCAGTACTGTACAAGTTTGGATAAAAAAAAAGAAAAAAAAAAGTTTTTCCCCAGACATTATTATACCAGTAGCATATTATACAGTGGCGTAGCTGGCGTCTTTGTTGCAGGGGGGGGGGGGGGGGGGGTCAAATGCCCGATTATAGCACATTTCGCGGTGTCCAGAGGCTGACAGAGGTAGAAAGCAGAGGGCATAATGTTCCATATAAAAAATGGGAAGGGGCAGCTGACCCTCGTTTGCCCGCTCTTTGCTACGCCACTGGTAGCACACAAGGTCCCATTGGGTTGAGCTGAAACGATTTCAGGAGACAGGTAGCTGCAGGGGGCTGTATGAGCGTCTGTAGGGCACCTCCTGTTCATTACTAGACGCCCTTTAACTTTCCTCCATCATGTTGGTGTTTCCATGCCAGCAATTCAATGTACACAATCGATTTCCAGATCCATAGATATATAGAACTTTGCTTCAGGAGGTATTTAGTCCTATAGATTGATACAAATATAAGTAACTTGTGGAGCACCATTTTTGCCGAATGCTTAGGCGTACTATTACTATAATGTTGACGCTCATGGAGCTAATAATTATGCCATTATATTCCTTTACATAATATTGCTTTTCAATCTTGTACCGGTACAATCACATTGTCACCGTAAAATCTTCCTCGATATTCGCCTGACGTCTTAATTTCTTAAATAAATTATTAATGATCCGTCTGTGGAGGGAAATCTCCGGAACGGCCGGAGCAATGGCCATCATGCCGACTTGGGATATGAGAGCGGACACACGGTAACCGGCAGCGGCTCCGTCGTCTGTTGCTAATGGGTCAGGTATCCCGGGTCCTGCCTCTGTGTCCGTCAGAGATTTTTCCTCGAGATACACCTGTAAATATTACAAGAAAATGGCCTAAAAAATCACATCAAAATTCACCCCAAAATTGTGTTGTGATTGCAGCCATTTCTTATCTTATTGATTCAGTTATTTAAGCCTTAGATCAAGCCCAAACGCAGAAGGCGAAGACAGACAAAGTTTTTACCAAAGTGTTCAGAATTTTACTTTTCCCGTTTGACCGTTACTTTTGACCAATAACTTGTTTTTCTGGTACAGAAACATTCGGACAACTCTCACACGTTTTTTGGTCTTCCCACAATAATTGGGAAGCTCTTAAATTACACAATTACATCGCCCACTTTGGCCCCAAATAAGTTCCTCTGTACGAGCAGGAACGAATCTCATACTCACCGATGAAATGTGTTTCCTTCGGGAACTCCTCCTGTTGGAATTCCGTCTGTTGAGTTTATTCAACCCACCGGGACTGGATATGGATCTAGTCAGCTTGGCAAGCAGGGCTCCCTCACCGTCAGGATGCCTCTGCTGGAGGCAGGAGTCCAGGAAACGTAAACAGGCGCTGTGGCCCCTTCTTTCGGCCAAGTTACTGGAGCAAAATAAAGGCAGTTCAAAATCTTCAAGGGGGACATTACACCCGTTAGACTATTAACTTAAATAAGAACAAACCTAATAACTTGGAATGATGTACACAGACGGTTTAATTCCGTGTGGTCTGCTCTGTTTATTACTCAAAATGTTACTGCAAAAATATTACTATAAATACCGTCAATGGCAAACAATACCAGACGTAACTTTCTCCACGAATATTAATTATTTTTCCTCAACCATCTAATCTCTCCGTGGATACTAACCTCGGAGTCCGTCCAAGAAAATCTTTGACGTCAAGATGTACTCTGGAAAACTTGGAGAATGTCCGGAGTGCCGTGATGTGGCCCTCTTCGGCAGCGTAATGCACAGGCGTGCGCCCAAAGACGTCCAACTCATCGGCAAATGAAAGCTCTCGGTTCAAGGCCCACTGCAGAATAGGACAACGGCCTGTGGATGGGCAAACGAGACTTGGATCGAAAACAACTTAATTTACGGACTCAAGCAAAGTAAGGATTGTCTCATAGGGGCCATGTTAATGCTCGCCAGGTGTAGTGTGAACAAAGAACCCATATAAAACATACAGCCATAGACTCTGAGAATCTGACGTGAAAAAAATAGTTTGCTTAAGCTTGGCAAATAACAATGACGTCATCAGTTCGAACTCATTCGAACAATATTATTAGAAATTGAAAACATGTATTTGAAGCCAAGAGGAAAATGTCAAATTTACTACCTAGAGACGAAATTACAATAATTATGATTCAGATTACAAGTATTGAAACTGATAATTAGATTCTACATTCAATATGTGTTTATTAAAATATCATATTTTAGTATAGTAATAAACTTGTCACACCGTTTCAAGTTACACTTCAGGTCATTCTTCTGCACACTCGTTCATTTCCCAAGGTGTCGGGGACACTCGAATTTCCCCCAGGGCATCAAGCCATTACGTACTCTCCTCCACTCTCCCCGTGCATGCCTACCTTTCCCCGCTGCAAGATGCATCGCCGTAGCACCGTCCTTCTTCCTGGCATCGCTCAGGGAGCACCTCGCTCGGCGAATCAGCCAGTGAGTACAATTTAAATGCCCTGTCCGAAAGAGAAAGACCGAAAAACAAAAAAACACTCTCAATATTATGCATGTCTGTGGAGATGGAGTGGGCCTGTTGTTTTCTTGACAAGTTAAAACGTGTTTTCGTCAAAATGTTTTGAGCCTGGAAGGTGAACAACCCTTGACATATTTGTCATTACAAGGGTATTGGACATTGTTTGTTGACGGGTTTAGCTTCTCTAAAGTCTGACAGGTGGGTTCTGCAATTTCTTTTGATTTTGTTTGATTTTTTTATTGACTTTGACCCTTTGGCTGTGAGAGGAAGTCATCAAGTAAAACTAATACCGATATTGGTAAGAATGTATTAAGTCCAACAAACACAGGTTTCTACCAGTGAATTTGTAAACATTTATAAACTTTCTGTGATTTTTCAAGATTGTTTTCGAGAATGTTACATGTTCACCTTTTTTAAATGCTGCAATTCTCTAGCCTTGAAACGGGCGAAAAGTGAGTTGTCAATAATTTTTTTAACAAGATTTCGGCCATGAATTGTTTTCAAAACATTTCCCTTCGTAACAAAAGCTGTACCGCATGCATCTTCCTACAATAGCACCGCACTTGACATTCATACTCTTGGTTTCCCGTTTTATTTCTCATACTCTTGGTTTCCCGTTTCATTTCTCATACTCTTGGTTTCCCGTTTATTTCTCATACTCTTGGTTTCCCGTTTCATTTCTAATACTCTTGGTTTCCCGTTTCATTTCTCATACTCTTGGTTTCTCGTTTATTTCTCATACTCTTGTTCACTCCAAGTTGTTAATCTTTATTTAAGATTTATTACGAGTGGTTAGGTCAGCTCATCACACTGATGAAACCAAACCATATGAAACTGTCTTCAATACCGTTTGCTTCACGGAAGAAAAGGCCTTGTATTTACCCCCAATAACGTAGCCAAGTTTACGTTTACCTGCTAGAGCAGCATAATGCACAGGGGTCATGCCGTCATGGTCACCGCGTTGAGGGTCGACTTGGGCCTGATCAATAAGCTCTTCCAGACAGCTCACACTACCTGCCTGAGCGGCCAACGAAACTGTGTCAAAAAATCAAACACAATAAATGTTATTTTATTTTATTTGACATCACGTTCAAATCAAGGCACAGTTGAGCTGCATTGAAAAAAGAATTACAGCGAGTGTTGGAACGCTGCATATGGCCTACTACGTTTGTTTTTGCAAAACATACTTAAGAGATATCTACTGTGTCTGAAATGGAAGGATGACTAATGTATTCTATAGTAGGCCCGAAGTACGGGGCTCCAAGAGTGCCATATTCAGATAATGAGATAATTAAAATATCTCGCCCAGTCGACTTCATGAAACTAAGGATGTCGACTTGTTCTGATAAGTTATCTCGCCAAGTCGACTTAATGAAACTAAAGATGTCGACTTGACCTGATAATCTATCTCACCAAGTCGACTTAATGGAACTAACGATGTCGACTTGTCCTGATAATTGATTTAACCAAGACGACTTTACTGAAACAGAGATGATGATGATTAGTCGACTTCTTAGTTTCAGCTGCAGTATTAGTCGTCTTGGTAAGATAAATTAGCAAGACAAGTCAACTTATTACACAAAATAAGCCGAGTTGTCTGGCACTGGCACTCCTGTATTTGTACCATACACAAACCTTTCACATTTTATGATAGGAATAAATGCTTGGTACCATGGAGCGTTTTAACTGAATTCACCAAATCGTCAAAACCATATTGAGGCTGATTGGGAAACTAGACTGGTCCCTCTTATGTACTATATATATAGCTTGAGTATATCACAGCGCAGGTAGTTAAATCAAAGATGGCGACGGCACATTGCTTCTTGATGTCTGACTCTCATACTCTACAGTAATGGAAAGGGAATAACCGTCTATGTAAAACATTGTTTGACCCATGCACAAAACATTTTTGTTATGTTTATTTGGTTAATTAAAAAAAAACTACTTAAAGCTCCCGTAGACTAAACTAAATATGGATTTAAGTGCATTTAACATGGTCTAAGGTTTAAAATACAACACTTGTAACAATGTACTCTATGTAGGCTGTGAGTGTTTATAATGCATAATAACACAACTGTGTTTATGAGGCAACCATTATCTGTCATCGCATCCTTCCGTAGCCATTCTCTCTATTACCAGCTCATGCTCAGACCATGAAGGTTAACCTAGACACGCATACTGGCTCAGTTCTCCCAAGGCGCGCTCTTGGCGCGATGAAAGCCACATGATGTAGAACACACGGGCACCTATTGTCGATGTTCATATCATTGTACATGATGCGCATGTAAACAACTTACGACCGTATCTCTATAGATTCTGTCACTACGTATTTGCACAATTATTAATAATCGAAGGTACGAAGGTCAATGGTAGTCCATCACGGATACATAAACTTTAAAGAGATTGTGTCAAGTCCAACCTCCCTTCAGAATTCCGAATCTGATTTTTTGCCAAATTGATGGTGGAAAAAATAATAGACAGCTATACTTTTCTTTAATCGAGGAAGTTATGCTTTCATTTGAGATACCAAGTGAAGAAAACCCGCTGTCAACGATTAATAAAACCTGTAGTTAAAAGATTAATGAGTTATTCTCGGGTCCGAACTTTATCTCAGATTGAAGCTGCCATTTACAAAACAATGTGTGCTTCAAAAGCTTTTCGTGCACTGTACGTGGCCAACGCGAAAGTATTTTTGTTTTCGTTTTGAAACATCATCATAACATCATCATCTGTCAAATTTCGTTTTGAGAAAAGGTTATACATGTTTTTGTCTTTCAGGCGGTGCAATTTTATTTGAAGTAGATTTTGTTAAAAAAATGTTCAGCAAGACATGCTATTTATAGCAATGAGAAAAATAATGACTGGATAAAGTGAAGTTAAAGCCTCGATAGGAAAAATACGGAGCGCCATGAGTGCCATAAATACCACATATCTAGAAACGAAATGACTTTGTATCTTGCCAAGTCGACTAATATTATGGAATAAATTGATATGTCTTGATAATTGATCTCGCCAAGACTACTTATTGAAACTTCTTGACGAAGTCGACTTCCCAGTTTCAGTAAGTCTTCTATGCAAAACAAATTGTCACTGCAAGTCGATTTTTCAGGTTCAGTAAGTCATCTTTGCGACATAATTATTATCTAGACAAGTCAAGACAAACGAGACGAACTTTTCTCTTATCTGGATATCTTTGGGAAATCGAGCCCTGTCCTTTGTCTTTAAATCAGTAATAAAAACAATGTCCTATCATGACGAACTATAATTATTCGCTGACTTTTTGCACAACTGCTTTAAAGGATCAAAGCAGATATTCAGATAACTGATTAGATTTCATAATACGGGTCAGAAAATCAGACGGTGGTATTTGATACAATATTGAGCATAAAGCCAAGAATGATAATCACACTGTGTGTATTTTCTCTACCCTAACAAGAAGCCAGGAAAAGCAAACATCGCATTTATGAATGACAGTTTGCTAAATTGTGTATTCAGGCCAAGCTTTAAATAACATCCTATTATGCCTGCTCGTATATGGGAAATGATGGTTTCTGTATGCGGGAATTCCCATTATGTGCAATTCCTGGTATTTTTGATACTGGGCCAGTGTTTTTTCCTCCTGGATTTTTAAAAGTTTCCTTTACTTCCTGGTGTGCAAGGATTTCTTTCCATAAATAGGCTATATTGGCTCACCTATAAATTGTGCATTACTGTACATTGTCTATACTAATCCGAGCAGCTCCCCTGACGTCCATGGTGGTTTACACCACCGCAACCATGGCCGCTGACGCGCGCGTCGACGAACACGCACATTGAATCCTCCATGCTGATTGGTACATATGCACGACTGACGTGCTATTGTCACGTCGCGCGCATGTGCGGTGGTCATAGCTGCAGTGGTGTAAATGAACGAGCTGGAGCAGTATTATACAGGCCAGATTGTAAACTCATCATAATCACCCAATCAATAATCGATATAACAACGGAAATCGAAAGGTCTAGTTGATTTTACCCTGTGGTTTAACAGCAGCATTATTTACACGGGCCTCTCAAAAATTGTTTCCTCTCGAAATAATACAATCGACTTAGATTTATGAGTGAATGTTTGATCCCCGTAGTAGACTCATAGAGGATTTCTTCCTCCATGGTTGAACTGTAGTATTTCGAACTCGATTAACGTCAATATTTATTCACTGAACCAGGAAGGACAACAGTGGCCGCTTTGGCAAACTATTTCCCGGTTGTATTTGTTTGTTGAACTTGGCATCTTACACAGTGGCACCCCCGACAATGTCGCATATCTTCTTCCCTAAACCACAATGCATATAATTATGTCTACTCTCAAAATGGTTGAACGCCACCAAAACAATTTATAGAGATTTCCAATCCTATCCAAGTAGGCCCTCCCTATAAATTGTCAACAAGTTTGTATTTGGTATCTTACAAAAATAAATGAAAGGCAAACATTCAATCACTGCCAGCGTAATTTAGCCACAAATCCTTTGATTAATACACGTTTCTGTAATGTTTCTGGTGTAGCATTTCAAACATTAGGACAGCAGGGGGTAGATCCTCATTGACATTTACTACACAATTTCACTTCGCCGACCCCCCCCCTCCCTCCCATCCCGCCACAGCCTCCAGGCTCTGGTCGCTCCGACCGCGTGTTGTTTGTCTATTTCGAAAATTAAAAGCACGTTGACAATGTTGGGTCAAAGTTGGCTGCACTACAGACCTCGTGCGCATTACTTTAAATACCAATTAGTGACAGAAATAACGAGTCGAGCAAACATCTGCCTGGGCCCCGAAGACATTAAAGTAAAACGTCTTGAAATGTTTAAGTGATGAAGTGTTAGTCCCTCTATCTTAATATTCTTATAAATAGTAGGGCCTGTTTGTTCATTTCTGAAAGGGCCAAGGCCATTATCATTTTCCAAAGGGCATTTCCATCAAAATATCTACATTGCAAACTGAGATTTTGTTTGAGAGGGCACCAAGGCCAAGCCCTAACAGAGGCAATGGCCTCCGTGTAAATCCCGGCCTGAAACTAATGGATTTCAGCCTGACGGGCTTGGTGCTGGATAGAGGTCTGATCCTATAAATGACGTTCATGCACACGTCGTGATGATTTTACCAGAGGCACCTTTACCGTCGTGATGAAACTGAATCCGACCAGATAATATGGTGACATGAATTATAAACACATGTGCATGTCTTGACGGTTTTGCTTCAATTTTCTCTACGCTTCAATGCTGGAGCAAATTATATGCATGTTTGGCTGGGTGCATTACACAATTTGAGCGTCGTGTATTTTTGTATGAAGTCAATCGGTTTTACAGAACCGTTTAGCCTATTGTCTGATGAAGTAATCGATTTAAAATTAAAACAAATTATTCCTAAATAGTTCATGAATATCTGACAACATAGAATCATTTAGTTTCACCTGATGCCTCTTTCGAGAGGGTTTTTCACCTCAGACGGTTAAACATAAAAAGAGGAAATAATTGGAAATGTCGATGAGAAAACTAACTTTTATTTATAAGAGCAGAGGGGGAAAACGTGTTATTGTTTTTTTTAACTCTACCTGCTGTTCTGCCGGTTTGGTTAAGTACCTCTGCATCCTCAACTTTCAGCAGTTTCCTCAAACACCTCACTGCACCTCCAGCAGCAGCATGATGCAGAGGCGTCCCCCACGTCTGCGTGTCCCTCCAATAAGCCTCCTCCACGGGTGTGCAGCTTAATAGAAGCTCGAGGCACCCAAGGTGATCGTGGTAAGCAGCCAGATGTACCGGCATCCTACCTCGACCATCTGACGACTTGAGTGCCTCATTGAGGCAACCGCAATCTTTAAGAAACCTGAGAAATAAATGCACTACACCCTCGTGTCCCCTCTCCACCGCCTCCAGAAGAGGGAATCCCTGAGGCAGATGTGAGGTGACCTCCCGGAAGAAGTTGAGGTGTTCCTTGAGTTGACTGACCTTGTCGAAGTTATTGATGATGCATTGTAAACACGGTGCATGGCCGTTCCGTACGGCGTTCATTAACGCCGAGTCAACGTCCACATCTACACATTCTATACACGCACCGGTGACGAAGCTAGTGTTATCAACATGTGCTGGCTTGGTTTCCTCACCCATTCCAGAGTCATTATCTACGGTGAGTGAACAAACATCATCTTCGTGCATCTCTACATTATACTCTTTACTCCACGCTGCATCTTCTTTGCATTTAACTGAAACATCTTTGGGTTTCACTGATGCTGCCTCATTACTTATCACAGTAACTGCTTCTCTGTCTTCCATTTGTCCGCTGATATCATCTTGATCCTCCAGAAATACGTCCAACTCCATCAGGATATTAAACACCCCTGCTACGTCGTCTGATCTCCAACTATTATTAAAAGTGGTGGGGAGTCCACCATCTTCCACTGCTGCGTTGGTCTCCATGTTGCTTCCAGCCCACAGGCAAAGCCGCATGGTACCTTCATATAGTATGGACACAGATAATGATATCATAAACAGTATGTAGTAGTTGGATCTGCTGGTGTAATACGCCAGGCGGGGACCCTAACAACACGGTCATGGCTGCACGGTAAATCCACGCCGTGATAACTTTACCAGATACACGAGTCAGTTCCCTCAATGACCGGCTGTTGTCACAAGTCGGATAATAATTATATTCATCTTCTAGTGCACGCAGTTAGCATATCCCGCAAAAGGACGTCACCGCACCACGTGTGTGTACAAGCTCCCTGTCTTCTGTTTACAGCCGTTGTGGAGATGATAATAAACCACAAATCATTCTACCACACATCCAAGCCGTATAATATCCACACGTTCCAAATGATTTATGCACGTCGGAAACCGGAATGCACGTGTCCACAGTAGATTGTTATTATTTCCCCTTTCGCCTCTTCACGCGATGTTTAGGGCAAGAGGCGGAGCAAAGTCATGCATCGGAACATCTGTGCAATAATAAAAGGAGAGAAATTAAATAATTATTGTTAAAAACTTTTTGAATGCTGCAGTATAAAGGGCCCAGTCACGAAGGCTGGATGTTTAGTCAATTGGAAAATTGAGTATAAAGTGTTTTTTACGGAGATTCACCTTGAGTGATTTTTGCACTATCTCTACTTCAACCTTGACTTAACAAACTGATAAACAACTGGAGTGAGTAAATGGACCATTGCTGTATTTTGAAAATTGAAAAAGAAACCGATCAAACTAAACGATTCAACGTACGAAAAACAAACAGTAATTGAAACACCCCCAACAAACACCACAATCCAAACACCCCCCAACAAACAAACAACCCAACAAACAAACAAACAAACAAACACACGAACGAACGAACGAACAAGCAGTCTGGTGGAGGATCGATCGCCAAAAAAGAAACACGCGTTCGCACGTGCTACAATTTTACACACTTTATTTACACCATCGATTAAAAAGAGTTCAATTAAGACCATCACAATGCAGAAAAACAGGAAGCAATCAGGAAATTCAGCAAGGTTTGAAGGTGAAAACAGTTGATCAATTTGACAAAAAAGACCATACACACAGAACACCATTTATCAACAACATAGTACTCGCTAGACATGACGTCTTCAATTACATAACGACGAACGACAACAAGAACTGTACTTGGGGAGTCCATTCACAAAGCGACTCCACTCTGCCAATTGTCTTCAAGTTCACAAGGTCTACGGAGGTGCCCCAATAATCCAAAAATCCTTCTTGGTTCACTCGAGTGCACGGCTCATGAACACCAGTAAAGCCTCTGCTCGAAACCCTTGGCCTTAAAGGGCAGGGTGCAGTTGGCTTCTGGATGAGTATTTCTTTTATAGAGTGCAAGGACACCGTTTCCTTTAACGGCAGTGATTTCGTGAAAAAAAATGTTTTGTATATATATATTACTATTAGCCTGTTTCGTATAACGTCATTATTTTCTCCACCATGCTCACCGAAACATTTCTCTGAGTGGTAGTGGTAGATTCTTGGGCTGGTGCTCTAACTTTACACCAAGCATCATTGCATCAAGTAACCTGACGTTGATTTGATACTTTGGACATCGTGTTTTCAATGCTGTACAATTCCCTTTAATGGCTTCCACGCAGCGGCCTAAACGAAGGGGGAAGACAAGCCGCGAGATTTCGAGTTCCTGGCGGCAATTAAATTATCATTTTCACGTTCTCCAATTCAACAGTCCGTGACTGTTTACCGACTACGTGCAAGACGACCATGCTGCTCCGATTACCTACGGCCCCGCTGTGATGTGGGAAATACAGCACACGACTGCATCATCTATATGTATTAATTCAATAACCTCATTCTCTCCCGGAGCGGGCATTAGGCATAACTAATACCTGCAAAGGGCCCACAGGTCTGATAACAAACTTTCCATGATACAAAGTCTTCGTGAGCGAATGATTATTGCGTCGTCTAAATCGAAATGTGATAATTAAGTTTCCATCTCAGTGTAAATGAAACCATGTCTGCATACATAATATAAAGATATGTCATTTTGGACAACAGGCCCTCCTACTATGGAAAAAACCAAATCATTCTCGACAATGAATTGTGAGAACATTATCATTTAAAACCTCAACAGCCAATTATATTTGGTTGTATTTTATTGCCTTCAAATCTCTTAAAATTGCTCTGCTTGGAATCGCCCCGTAAGAGCTGTTCATGCAATAAAACACCTACAATGTTGTACTGTAATTAGTGAGTAGTGATTCAAAAATATACTTCCATCGGAACCACACTGTACATGGAAACATACGGTCCGCCATTTTGTGGAGTCAACAATTTGCATCTGAAGAATTTGTATCTAAACAAAAACCACACAATTTCATGCGATATTTATGTGAACCATTGTATTTTACTTTCAAAAATATCTTTCCAACCATATTCATTTCACAAGAAATGCTTTTCGTAGCCCAAAAGCGCCCACTCCGAAGGCAATATGTCCCTTTAACCAGAATCAATTTTTTGTGTCTTCCTCTTCTTCAAATTTAATTCAAAATGGCTGCTCCAACGCTTCTCCAATCATCCGAACCAAAATAACTGGTCACCCACTACAGTATCTTCCGAAGACAATAAAACAACCATCGACGAAACTGTAAGGAGTATAATTTAAGGGGGCACAAGGGGGTGCACCAATTTGTTATCGGGGGGGGGGGGGCAATTCTGGCCAATTAAAACTGTAGTTCCGTTTGCATTTTTCTTTCCAGCGCCCATGTCGTTGACTAATTTTTAATAAGATATTTTGACGTGGAGGTACAACCAAATACATTACGTGTAAATAAAAATATGGTTTTAAAAGCTTTGAAATTACTACATAAAACTTAGAAAATGTAACTTTTTGTTATGATAATTTTTCATTTCAAATGTCCAGATTTCAAATTGGGGTGGTGGCACGGACATCAATGGGGGGGGGGGCGTGTCCCCTTATTTACGCCACTGATGACAACAACAGAGCGATAAGTATGATCGAAACAGAAAGGTTCCTATGCGTTTCGTATCAAATTCCCAAGTGGCATTCTTCACAATGCTATCGCGACTCAATCCATCAATTTTTAGACGTATTTTTCCCTGCATGTTAAGCTACATATTTAGCCTATATTCTGCACGTTATTGTATTCGTAAACAAAGCTCTCAAGGCCCCAATATGATAATGTGCGTGGTTTGCGACTGAGTGTTGCACGGTGTAAAAACACTTCAGAACCGTAGAACGAGCTGGTGCATTTACGGCATTCATATGAGACTGGAATCGGGTGTTACAAACGACACCTACAGTAGGTTTGCCATAACAATTTCCACAATGATCATGCGACTAAACTGCAGCAACGGAACTTTACCATGGTGACATTTTGTATTTGCTTGCATTGCAAATCAATGAGGCCAAAGCGAGGCTGGGAGGGAAGTATTAGTCTGAACCCTTCAGGATGTAATGAAAATAAGTGTTTATCATTTATTAAAAGTCATAAAAAAGAATAATTATAAATCATCAACTTATACAGGCCGACCTTTAAAACGAGTTGGGTTAGTACAAATCCAATATTACCTAAAGTGAGAGAATATCCTCGTGAACAATATAAGGGATTACAATTTTAGATTTTGTTTCCGATCCACTTCTCCTATTGCGGTCCGATGTTTATTCTACTAATCCTAATCCCTTGAAATCGGATTTCACCTCTCGGCTCTTTTCATACTGCGCATGAAGCTAATCTGATCTAACAATATACCTTTGGACGCCTACGGATTTTCAAACTGAATTCCCTCGGTTAGTCCTGCATGTATTGAGGTGACAACATTTGACAGGACTATCAGCATGCCGACCCGGTTAAGACTCGTAAGTGTTAAAGGTGAAGACATACGATTGGTTCGAGACGAAAACTAGTCATCGGGCCTACTTTTTTTTTTTTAAACTTGAGAAATATTTCAATCTGAAATATCAATGCCATGCGCGAAAAAAAACCCCACAAAAATGATTGTCCCCATTACACAGTTCCATATTTTTTCCAAACCGAAAAATAAAAACATAAAATAAATAATAATGAGCATATTATAAAGAATTTGTACAAATCCTATAATAAAACATAAGCCGTTAAACGATGCTGTCTCAAATTTAGGCGCATCTTTAACCTTTTAAATCCCCCAAACGCCGTGTAGGTCAAACCATGCTCTATGGTCCAAGCAGGTACATGCATCCACAAGTACAGTGTATAATGATCGAGCAGTCATAATTTCATTCCTTGATCGATTGACTCTATGGTATGATGTACAAAGTCTTCTCTGGGTCTATTTTATGCGCACATAACACCGGCATAGCCATGGACGAGAGCCGGGGGGGGGGGGCACGTGCCCCCACGAAAAAAAAACCCCAGATACGTGTAATCATGGTGTAATTCATTGAAAAACATGGCCCAATAAACCAATGCCTCATGCCCCCTCCCACCTCCCCGTGAAAAAATCCTGGCTACGCCGTTGTGACACATACACATGCTGAAGTTAGATCCGATCCTTGCGCTATAGTTCAACCATAGAGCTTCCAACTTTACAAGAAGTGCAATGTCCAATACTAAACCAGAAGAAAACATGCAAATCAATTCTTGGCAAACAGTTAATACTACAGAATCACCTACCAATGATGTAGGACTGGTCCATCATAGTGCTGGTGTTGGTGTTAGGCAAGACACTCGAACCAGTGGAACAATGTGAACTTTACGGGTTCATTTACCATTCATCACCCGGTATCCACGAGCAAGGACACTGTTTATGAAATGTCAGAAAGAAATTAAGACGGGATCACGTGCACACTTCCAGCCAACTTGACAGGCTCCATACGAAACACAAACTTACTCATGTTACCTTACTCTAATGCCACAAGGCAATGGAAATATTTGTAGTTCCTTCACCGTGTGACCGTTCTCACAGCACAGTCACACACACACACACACAGACAGAGCAATGACAGATGTCTCATTGCGTTGAGCTAAGAATGGCAAGAATAAACAATGGTTTCATAATACATTTGGTAAATATTTACCTTCTGTACGATCCACTTCAGCACACATTGTTTAGAAACAGTAAATCCATATTTTGAGGGAGATTAGATGACACATCCTAAGCCTTACGTGGTTCATGGTTTATTATTTGAAAGCATTGTCTACGTTGGTGTACCCTGTACATGTACATTATGTACATGTACATACATGTACATATGTACGTGTAGAAATGTGCAGGCATGCACGACATGGTGTTACGCAATCAACATTACTTTACTAATAATCTGTTGCTAGGAATTAAAGGCGGGTAAATCAGACAGAGATGATTTTACCATACTGCAAACAAGGAACTCAAGACTACTTCCGGATGAGCGAATATTATTCGCTTACTTCACAATCAATAGTAACAGTCAATGGCCTAGAAAAGAAGAGAGTTGTGAAGGAACTCTAGTGTATGATGTTATACAATCTAATTTTTGCATGCTATCTGGACTTAACGTTAAGATGCTAGCTCCAATTTTTGGCCGATTTGACCCGGAAATTTAGATTAAAATTTGAAATAGCTATTTTTATAGATTGGCGAAAGTTATAAGCTTTCATTTGAGGTACTGCTTAAGAAAATCCGCCACTGATTAGTGATAGAAGATTGAAACTAAATTATTGTCCACGTCAACCCTGGTAATACGACAACATTCACATTTAATTACGTAATTACGTAATGAAAAAATGCAGTTTCAGCATTATCGGATCCTTCTGCGTGGAAATAACCGCTCCTGATGTTCGCCGATATCTAATAAACGCTACCATTTTTGGAATAAAAAAACCACAGGTTAGTCTTATGTATCTAAAATTAAATAGGATTGAAACCATCGTCTGGTTCCAAATACCGACGGTATATCCCTTGCCTTATCTTTTAAATCACATGTTCACTCTGGCAATTAATGTAGGTTTGTTAATCACATAGGTTAATTTGATTCCGGGGATACGACAGAAAACCACAAATGCAATTTTGTGGGTAATATCACTCAGTCACTCAAGGCAGCTCCAACCCGACTCAATCTCTAAGTTTGGATAGCGCATCGCTATCATAGTTGAGCGTACGGTGTATTTTTGAGTCAATCAAAATGGGACAATACGTCTGGATTTAGTATGAAGGTTAGCTTTTGAGCATCAACCAACAATCATGACACTGAAAAAAATGTCAAGATCACTGTAGAGTTAGCCTCTGCAAAAAGCGCGTTCAGCGATGTGTGATGACGAATTAGGCCAACGTGTTTATGAATAGAAGAATGCGGAATATTTTTCGACAAAGATCAAAGGTTTTACTTTTATAAAATAGAATTGAAGTATTTCTCCATTCATTTGGTTCAAGGAATTTGCTTTTGAAAGTATTCAAATGCAACGGGATGGCATCAATGCCTTCTAAATCCTCCTTTGGTTCAGGAACTCAAAAGAGATGCGGGTCTTAACCTATGGTGTGTAACTCGAATGGGAAAAAATGTTCCATTCAAAAATACTGGTAAGAAGTCAAGGACAGCCACTGCCACGCGTGCATCACCACGACAAGACGATTTCACAGATGTGCAGCATTTGTCGAAATTTATTGCCGTCGAGTACAAATCTATACACCGTGAAATGTTACATATGATTGCTAGAGCAACGGTGGACGGTTCAGTTAGAAAGAGATGAAGAGTCCATATTGCAATTATGGAGTTGTAATCATACGGTATCAATCCAATCTTTTAAAGGTAGAATACGGGAGTGGTCTTCCATGTTTTGAATATTAGTATCAATTTGAAAGCGCACTAATTATGAAGTAATCTTCCATAGAAATATTTCTGTCTGAAATACTGTCAAGAGAAAATAGAATTTGATGACCCCGATTTTAATTTCGATTGGACCATCGAAATTAAGGACAATGTGTTTACATGCTGAAAAGTGTGCACGGTTTTTCACTATTTTCTCCTGACACGGACGACGGATTGAGCCCAAATCTTCACAGGTTTTTTTTTTTTCTTCATGTAGTCCTATATATTGAATCGCACAAAGTAAGAACACTGCACTTTACCATTCTTTACCAGCGTTACCATTCTTATATTATTTTACCTTTAACTTGATGACGGAGTATGCATTTCTAATAAGAAAGGCACAGACAACTTCGAATTGAAAGAGTCAAGTACAATCTTCTATTGAAGTCTAAAACTACAAAAACAAAACAAAACAAAAAAATACAGAAAGAAAGACAACAACTTGGGTTGGGGCGCATATGCACCCCTCCCCCGTACCGCCGCCGATCGTTCTGTGGATCGAAATTTTTTGTTAGAATATTAAGTTTTTGGGGATTATTCATTTTCTTTATATCTGAACTCCTCTAATTAATTTTTCTCTCTCTGCATTTATTGTTATATGGCAGTGCAAAGTGTAATAAAATAAATAAATAAAATAAACAACCGTGTTATGTCTTTAAAATGATTTTCACTTTATTTATTTATTTATTTATTTATCTGTTTTCATTGTTATTATTTGTTAATGTTTTATTTATTTATTATTATTATTGTTATTTTTACTGTTATGTTATTATTGGTTTATTTTATTTTATTCTTTTTTTTTTTTTTTTGGGGGGGGGGAGGTGGGGGTTGGTGGAAGGCGGGTGGGAGGCCAGACGTTTTTGGCTCGGCAGAGTTTACATCTTCGATTACATTTGACACTTCACTCTGTAGAAGGTTTGCTGTCTTAAAACACAGTGGTTTGTATCAAAGTGAAACACACCGCATTATATGAATCCATAGCAAAAATTGTCACTCACCTGCATCACTCCATATTGATACTGTTGATTACTGAGGAGCAGGTCGCAGTGTTGTCATAACTACCTCACTCATGCCAGCAGCATCAACTGTCAAAATTGCAAACACATTATATTACATTAAGTTGCTGTAAAGAAACGAGAGGTACTCGGTATTTCATGACAACTTTACACCTCAAAGTAAAACATGCAACTGTCACGTCAGGCTCTCCCTTCCGAATAGAACATGAGAATAGGGAAAAACACGTGGGTCAACCTCGCTGAGAATACCGACATTTTTTTTCACACAAACCCCCAAAATGCTGCTGAAAGCAATCCGTGACGTCGGTCATGAACCGTGCAAATCGATCTGTCACTTGATAACAATAATTTGCAGTCCAACAATGCTTGTGTTGACATTCCTTTCCATATAATGATAGTCGTCGAATATTTGACGCGATTAAAATCTAGCCTTGGTAAAATTAAAACTGCACTGATGTTGATGTAACCGGTTAGAATATTTTCCTCTGTTGTTTGAAAACAGTTTGAATAGAACTTCCAGCCATTTGCTAACCTGTATACATTCCACATGAAATTTAAAACCATCACGCAACATTCCGCTCGACAGTGAGCTGAATTTGCCACGAGAGGGCGCGAGGATAAATCTGCCTTTTTAACTAAAGAAAAACCCAAACCCATCGCGCAAGGCCACACCCTCAAAAAACAAACTCAAGACGCAATTTCAGAGTTGCTTAAGATAGGGAATATAACTATTACATTCCCATACTATGAAAAACTAGGTGGTCAGTCAAAATTTCAACATGAAAAGGTAGGCCTTTTTAGTGGCACGCAGTCTTTTTAGTACCAACAGTAATTTGTATGCTTTAAATTAGAATTAGCATCTTTATGAAAATTGGCAACACCAAAAATGTTTTTCAGCCCTTTATTTACACGACGGTGGACAGATTGCCTCGTTGATTTGTTTTCGCTTTTTCTCACTAGACATTTCCCACCTATAACTTTTCTTGCACAATATTGGGACCTCAGTAAAGTGAAAATGGTAATTGCGAGCAAAGTTCATAAATCAATTTTCGGTAAAATAGCGTTGCTCTTGTAACTACATTACGAATAAATTAAGGCATTTCTAAAGGTTCTTTTCAAAATTATTATAAATTTACCCCGACCCAAACCAAACAACCAACTAGTTTTATTCAATACTTATTTATTTCTTGTTGGATAAAAGTCGACAACTGGTAAAAAACAACTCTTCAGACCAGGCTAGTTTTCAATGTTCACTTTTATTTCTAATCGATAAAAAAGAAATGTACACATAACAAACACAAATTTACACAATATTTTATTTACAAAATAGCTCATATTAAATCATCTTTCCACTCACTACCTATAAACGCATTGCATGGCGATAAATATTTGTTTTATTCAATTTTTGTGTGAAAGTTCCGTCTAGTGTTTGGAGCATCGGTCGGAATTATCTGGAGGTAGTGGTGTACTTTGTGACTGCCTTGGTGCCTTCACTTACGGCGTGTTTGGCCAGCTCACCGGGCAGGAGGAGGCGGACGGCGGTCTGGACCTCACGGCTTGTGATGGTGGAACGCTTGTTGTAGTGGGCGAGGCGAGAGGCTTCCCCAGCGATTCGCTCAAACACGTCGTTGACAAAGCTGTTCATGATGCTGATGGCCCGGCTGGAGATGCCAGTGTCAGGGTGAACCTGGGAAATAGAAAACCAAGCAAAGTATGAAAAACACACAATTTCAAATTCAAGGCATGAAAGTATGGTGCAAATCTGGAATGACCTTGATGTTTTAGATGTGTTTCTCGTTAAACCGCGCTGTGATTATTCCTGCACTTTCAAATTTTTTGTTCAAAGTTAACCAACGTAAAACTATAGCATACTCAATTTTTCAATATCATGGAGGTGGAATTTTTCAAAACGTGAACACAAAGTGGACGGCTGACTTCCTCAGGGGATTTTTGAAGGACTAAGTTGGGTTGCAAGTTGGAATTAAACAAGGGAATAACTGACCTGCTTCAGTACTTTGTAGATGTAGATGTTGTAGCTTTCCTTTCGCTTCTTCCTGCGGGTCATCTTCTTTTCTCCACCCAAGGTGGCCGAAGGTGCCTTGACTTTGGTGGCCTTCTTCTCACCTGCAAAGCCACGGTTGGATGCCTTAGTCATGATGAGAACTGCAAAGGAACGGGATAGATAATTATTAGTAACATTTAAGAATATACCTGGAGAACACGAAGAGCACTGGACAGGCTTTGAAACTAATGAGAATGCCGGCCATCAAACTGCCGGCCGACTGTTGGATGTGTCTTCTTTACCGTGCAGGATTTAAGCACTGACTTCTATCCAAAATGCATGCACATGTTGTTGCCAAGCTCAGACAAATTTACGGTTAGAACTCACCAGCAGAAATGAAGATAAATTCGAAGAGTAGAAACAATCTCGGTCGTGACACAGCAAAGAGTTGTATCTGTAAGAGTAAGGCAGCACGGAATGACGAGTGAGCATGGCAGACCGAGACCTTTTATACCCAACGCAAAGGCACCCACTCTTTCGTAACTGGGCTGAGGAATCAAAATCACCTGTTTTAATTTATCAAACGAGCTTCACCATTGGTCAGTTTTCATTTTCAGCTCGTCAACAGGACCGAATTCATGCGCACTTAAGCCCACAGAACTAAAGGCGCTTTTACTGGGCGTGAGATTATGTAAGGGGGAATTTTGAATTGGCGGTGGTTGGTAGATTTGAATAATTTAATTTGAATGGGTAGAAAGCACTCGTTCTCGTCATTGATGTATGAGTTCTGGCTGTGAGGGATTGAAATAGTTGTTGGGGTCGTCAACTCTTTTATGCTGTTGTTGTTGTTGTTGTTGTTTTTTTTTTTTTTTACAATAAAGGGTTTTGGTTTGCGTTTGGGAATTTGGCAGTAGACAATGCTGCAATTCTGAGTTGAATGTTGTCAGAAAGCAAGGGGCAAAATGGTCTTTATTCAATTATGGTCTGTCATTCATCGGCAATGGATTTGCAGTTAAAAATACTCACGACCCAGAGGGGAATTAGTCCATTCAGGGACGGCGATGTTTTGCTTTACTCCAAATTTTCATCTGGCTTTTGGACACATCCATTTTATAAACTAGCCCACGTTTCCCTTTATCAAAGGCCCCTGAAGTGAATATTTCTTAGGAACATATTTTGTGCTACTTTCTAATTTTTGAAGTGTATATATAAAAACTAATTGACAACCCTTTTTGATTAATAATTTGATTGAAGAGTGCGCTTCTATAAACTTTAATAATTTTGCAAAATAATGTTAAAATGGCCTCACGTTTTAACCCTAGCAGAGGGGATGACCACACCCGGGTCGACCCGGGTGGGCTAATCGAACGCACTCACGGTGCACTACACTAAATAGGTCAAAAACCGTGCTTCAAACTGATTATCATAATTTGTAATCTAACAACTTTTTTAGAATGATAATATTTTGGGAGTCACGCAATTAATATATTGTGTAACCATGCTTAGTTATCACAATCTGGGGGTTCCTTCCTTCAAGTTGTTTAATAGACTTGATAAATTGTGGCTTTAATTGGCCTGGGAAGTGGAGGGATGCTTCATGAAAAGTGGCAGCAAGTCGGTTTGGGAAAAAGGACATTTTCGGTTTTTTTTTCTTCGGGCAATTAGCAAAAATTCTCAACGGGTAACCTACTAAACATTGAAAAAGAAATAAAGGTCAGTTGTCAGAAAATATATTTGGTTTGTTTTCTAGAGGCTGAGGGCCTTTTAAATAGTTTTTGAGTATTTTTGAATATTTAGCTAGCATTGGTTGCTCTGGGGGAGTTTATTAAGTGTGGTGCACCCCTCATGTGTGACATTTAGAATAGCGCCCGCTAGTGTCGCTGATCTGTACAGTGAGAGCAGTCCATCGACATTAATATTTTTTTATAAGAAACCCTAAGACTTTCGATAACATATGAAAGAGACAGTCGTCCGCCTACCTCCTAGAATAATGCTGCTTCGTTTATTTCATGCAACAGAAACCATCACAGATTGACAACTAATTCTCTAAACGATACATAAGGAAAATATATAACCATAAACCATTGGTAGGTTCTATTTCAGAGGGTACAAACGTAGTTTTAAAAAAATCACCTGTTACCAGTAATGAAACAGTCTTTGAGGTGTCATCTTTGAGGTGGCTTCTCTTTACCCATCTCAGTTTAATTAAAGGCCTTCTAAGAATAATACAAAGTTTTAATGATATTTTATTATTCATATTCATATTCTAAAGAAAGAAAGAAAGGGGAGACAATTTGCGAGAAAATATTGTTTCAATAGACTTTAAAAACAACGTGCAGGATTGGTATTATGATATCGAAACAAAAAATATTCGTTTCAATCTCAAAACTCACTGATTACAAAGTCATACCAGCACCAAACCTCCAGAGCAATATATCGGCTTGAAATGTCCGGAAAACAGCAACTCCAGACTGCAGTGACAAGTGCTTATCTTGATTCCCACAACCGAAACAAGCACGAACGTGCAGAAAAAAAAATAAATAAATAAAAAAAATCTGAAAAAATATAAACGAAATTGAAGTTAGCCAGTTGTCAAATTGAATGATTTTTTGTTGTTGAAATGAGCCGGGAAAACCTATAGGTCAAAGGGTAAGCTTTGAGATTCAACACTGAGCATACTTTTTTTTTTTTAAACATTACCAATCCTTTGAACATGAATGATCTGCAAACCTTCCTCACAGGTGTCTTTATCATTAATAGTTTTTCATCAGTACCCATCATAGTTTGCGGGTTTATTTAAAATTACATAACAAAGGGACCACACTGTTTCAATCTTGCCTTGCTTTGGGGTTACATTGTGTTGAACGGAAAGTAAAAACAAAATGGTGATGGGTCTAATATAATGGTCTACTCTAAAATATATTCCCACCAAAATTCATGTTTTATTTGCCTTTTGATTGCAACATCTCACATTGTCGGTAAATAACTGTTTTTATTATAAATATCACATTTTAAAATTGTATTATCTTACTACATGACAAACTACAGTTAATACAAAATGCAACTGATGGATACTACACACCCTTTAAATCACACATGTTTTCACGTTCAAAAACTACACTGGTCCCAGTGACATCGTAAAATATGGCCAAGGGTTAGAAAGCTATCAACAGCTACACAAAATATCACACGAGTTGATTTAAAAAAAAAACCAAAACAAACAAACGAACGAACGAACAAACAAACGAACGAACAAACAAAATTAGTCAGAAGATTTATAATTTTTTGAGTTACGTAATGAGGAAGTGTTACGCAAAACTTTCACTGAAAACTAATAAAATATAAAATAAATTAATAAATAAAAAACACTAGCTTAGGGATGGAGGTATTTATATACTGTAAGCCTAATTTAGTTTTATTTATTTCCCCCATCACACAGTCACAAATAAACGACACCTACACCAAAAATGTTCACCCATAAAACAAAATTTTCAAAGCAAGCAAAAACCCCATACAACTCCCCCTAAAAAAACCACACACACACAAAACAAAAACAAGAACAACGAAAAAAACAAAACAACTACAACATACAAACAAACAAACCCCACAGCAACCCAAACCCCACAAGAACCCAAAACCCCCACCAACCGAAAAACACACAAACGCCAACCAGAATCAAACAAATAAGGAATACAGTTGCAGGGGGTGGGGGCTGCACCATGGAATTCTCTCTTATACATTTAGTTGGTCCTGAAAAAATAAACCCCAAAAGACAACCAACCTACAAACACACACAAATACCCACAACATCAAACAATCTAAGGAATACAGTCGAATGAAGGTGTGCGGGAAAACCTTAGAAATATATCTTACACCAAGTTGGTCCCGGAACCCTCCCCTCCCGACAAACACAAAAACACCCCGCCCCCGCCCCCAAAAAGAAAAGAACAAGAAAAACAACAACACCACCACCAAGACAAAACAAACAAACAAATAGTCTAAGGAATACATACAGTCGAAGGAGGTGTATTTTCAACACCATGGAACTATCTCTTAAATCAAGTTGGCCCGAAGATTTTCTCATAAGCCTCAGCTCAACATTGACAAACTGACTGTAAATGCTTCCATTCTTTGCACAAATCAAGATATTTGTATAATAAAACCGACCTGTGAAAATGTCAGCTCATTTCGTTGTTTCACTCGTGAGAAAAATTGTAAAAATGCGATCATCATTTTTGTACGCCTAAAGGCAGAGTTTTCGTCTCACTGAGACGAAAACTAATTTTGGATTTTATGTCACTTATTATTTAAAAACAATAACATTTCAGGCAGAAATATTTTAAGGAAAGTTTTCTACCATCATTATCTTTATACCATGTACGGTATATGTAAATCTGTGAACATTTATGGTTTTTCTTCTTGCCAATGTTGAGCTGGGGCTTTAAACTATTAAAATTATTAATGAAACCACCCTTTAAAGAGTGCTAAATCCGTTTAAATCAAATCATTATACCCGACAGCCAATACAAATGTGTCAAAACATCCAACTCCCTAAACATTATAAGAAGATCCAGCTTCTTTAACTACTCAATTTTTCAAAATCATTATTGTTTACCTCCTGAAACATCCATACCAATCACAAACCTTGTCATGGTTTTATACTACAATTAAAAAACAAACATGTCTTTCTTGATTCTCGACCAGTACTTCAAGAAAAATACAAAAAGTCACCTGGCTTTTCTCATTCTTAACAATTTACACAAAGCTTCAACCATCGTGACTTTATGCTCAATGATGTGTTGTTTCCTAAGATCACATCCCCAAAACTGTTCACCGTTTTTTGACCTTTTTTAAATTATTATTATTATTATTAATTTTTTTTATTTATTTATTTATTTTTTTACAAATGGATACCTATTCTGTATAAGTATCCCGTTATTCGAACGATATTCCTCAATGCTGTTCTACTAAAACTAACACATGTACCAAGTTGAGGATGCGGGCTAAAACAGGCTGGTTAATACTCAGCAATTTTGATTTACAGAAAAATAACCCGAAGTTGGCTTAGCAGAAACAAATCAACAAACCACAGCATTTCATTAAGCTTCTTAAGCCCAAACGAAGACAATTCTTGCTTAGCAGAAACAGGTACCAACCAAAATGACTATGTATTTAATATTGTTTGCGACTGGTTCTCTGCAACATTTTTTGCTTAGCAAAAAAAATTGGCTAAGCATTGAAATAGGCCTTAATTGAATTCCCGCTGGGGTTAGCCTTACGCAATTTTTTTAAGACATGCCAGGGAATGTGTACAAAGCAACCACTTCAGCTGTGGATTAAAGTTATTATCACTGCTTCACGGGTACTTCACCATTACTGGCTAAGCCAACAAACTATGCAAACGAAATTCGCCTTGCTAGCTAGACTGCCGCGTGATTATTCCTGTACCACTTTTAAGTGATGTAATAATACACCGAAATTGAAGAACACACTTTTGTGTTTTGATACCCACTACCGATGGTTTATAGATCTGTAAAAAGATCAGCTCTTTCCAATTTCTGAGTGGATAGAATCCACCGGACCTCCGAGCTCGCCCTATAACAAGTTTTCAACCACCGGAAGTAAACAATGGTACAAACTGGACGGTCTTATTAATTAACGCCATTGTCTGACTGATTTACACACACAGTTGGTTGCAGCAACAAATCAGACGACAACCTATAACACTTCGAACAACGGATCATTCAAATTCAAGATTGCCTTGATAAACACGGAAGATCCTGTTTGGGAAATTGTTTCTGTATAATCCAATTATTTAAGTTTACTTTTAAAAATACAAAATTAATATGTATTATTTACAAAAATCAACACTAATCATAAAGAGTGGCTTCGCCCTTTGGCACAACAACAAGCTACACTTGAAGGGTTTTGCAAAACTAAGTCATCACCTGAAGTAGTTTTGAAAGGGTCGGCATAATAGATTTTGCTTTGACAAATACAGGAACACAAACTTAATAGTTACAAAGTTCAAATCTTGTAGAAGTTGCTCCAAACCGCTTTAAAATTTACCAGACTTGCCCTTAGGTATTTGCAGCCAAAATGTGAGCACCTGAAGGTCTTGGTTGCGCGTCCAAGTTTTCTTCGGCAAGATGTAACTCAGCTTAAGATAAAAAAGATGAGAAATCACCTGCTAAATCATTATTTAAACCGACATTTCTTCATCATCTTCTCTATACAGATATGTTCGGGCGTACGGGTTACAGCGCTAGTCGCTTTTGAAGACCTTGGTTTCATTACCAGATTATATTAATATGCAAAGTAAAAATTCAGCAATAAGCCAGGCAGTACCGTTCCTTTTTACATTGTATACATGTGTTTTAAACAGTGTTATAGTCAAGTAATTTTCATTCGAATATCAATTACTGACGAGTACCAAGGTGGCAGACGAGTACCAGAACACGTGTCCGATTACTGAGTATTCTGACATCTAAGTACATGTATCAGTCCAACACTCGCCACGTACTTGGGCTTCCAAGTACGAACATGAGTACTCGGAATAAGACATAAACAAACTAATTTCTATGCGATAATGTGAATACATCAAAGACAACTTCAATTTGACTTTTTCCAGAGCTTTATTCCTTTACTCCTTTCATAAACGCACGTATAGGAAAGTGGAAAGGAAAATGGTATTTAAACCTCGAGTACTTACAATCGGAGTTCGAGTACATTTTCAGTCGAGTATCGAGTACATGGCTTCGACTCCGAGTACAGATTATTTTGAAGTCAGGTATCGAGTATGGATTTCCAGTGGAAGTACTTTGCTAGCCGAGTAGGCCGTACGAGTATGAGTACGAGGGGAGAGTACGAGCGGGGGAGTGCAATCAAAACGTTACTCGAGTAGTATTCGAGTCCGGGAACTACAACACTGATTTTAATTTCGTCCAAAAACACAGAACTAAGATCTCAATATCAGGTTCAGAACCAGCATTCACGCCCAAATAGCAAGGACTGGTTTGTGAGAGCTACTTAACACACAAATTGCTGCGCACAGAACAATTTGTTTTTGCTCTGCAGAAAATATCACCAACCAAAATGTCACATGATGCATATCAGTGACTGGCTCCCGGCTGGTATTTGCTAAGCTTGGCACCTTTATAAAAGTTGGACCTAATGGGAGACTTTTGGACGCTAGGTGGCAGCAGACATGGATTTACCTGGTAAGTCTGCAGCCACCTAGCATTCCAGAAAGTTCTCATTAAGATAACATTATGTTCAGGTTTATTTTCAAAATGTATTACTTACATTATCAAAATGTAAATAATGTTTCTCCTCCAGGGAGAGAAGTTTAATACAAATCTTCACAAATCTTTCTACAGACCAACATGATACATAATATGTACAACCTTTCAGTTACTTAATTCCTAAAGTGTTAAAGAACACTTTTGTCAATCAATCAAACTCCAGTGTTAAAGTGTTGTTTTCAAGCAGTGGTAATACAATCTACAATGCTTATACACGTACACCACTTATTCCCTGTCACTTCTTTCGGTGATGAACCTGTACACCCCGCCCCTGGTCATCAACTCCCTGGTCAGCAAGAGCTCATCATCTGGACATGTAGAAGATTACTCTGTGTGAGGGGCCTGTCTCACACCCCGGTGGTCACTGCATCAACTGGAGAAAACACCTACCCACAACAAAACAACTATAGCTTGGACCTATAAATGATGCAGTTATTACTGACCTTCATCATCTTGAAAACACTCTATGCCATATAGACCTTTATCATGCTGCTACCATCTTGGTCATGTTCCCTGTATCCAATAACAGTAATAGATGCTAATATTCATTGTACAAAAAGGAACCAGACTATTTGCCCTTCCAGCCTCGGTTTGGTTACATTGGTTTGAATGGGAGAAAATCAAGATGGCCACACCATGATAAAGGTCTTTACCCTGTGTGCACTGCAATGATGGACATCCATTATCTTTATACCAGAAAGGGTCCAAGCTAGTTTTGCCTTTCCAGCCTCGGTTTAGGATATCCTGACATAACCAGATAAGAAAACAAAATACAAGATGGCCGCACCATGATAAAGGTCCATGGTATTGTCTGAGCAAGACGTGCACTCTGTATCCAATGCAAAACTTGACGAACAATTCTATGATCACACAGCTAGACCAGGATGCGACTGAGGGGGAGGGGGAGGGTCTTTTAGCAGGTTCATGGTGCCTGACTATTTTTCCTGCCAGCCTCGTTTTGGTTTACATTGATTTACATGGTGGTAAAACAAGATGTAAATGATTCAGCCAACTCTCAGTAATGCATCCTAATGCATAACTAACATGCCATCCACCTTGCCCTCTCAATTTAACCAGCCCTTCACATATTTTGTTTGACAGGAGACCGTTAGCTATCCTCCCATAAACAAGCTTGAAACTCTGGAGCCAATTTCATAAAGCCTGAAAACAGAAATTCTCTGCTGATTGGCTGGCCCTAATTAGCACAGTTTCTATTTCACAACCGTCGCATATCAAAAGCAAAGCAAAAAGGACTTGCCTGTGGTTCTTGTAAGCAGATGAGTGACTCAACAGTACACGTCCAAAGTGAATGCGCACACTCACTGTCAATTCTTGTACAATACTCTTTTGCTGATGCACATTTTTCTGCTAAGTAAAGCACAAACAACTGCTTACCAGTAAACAGCTTTAAGTGTACGTAATCAGCCAATCATGTCACCGAGTGTTTTAAGTTATGTTTACTGATATCAACATTGTCCCACGTGTGTACTAGGCTGCAATTTTGAAGAAGCTGCTCAGAAAAAGCTTATTGCTTTACAGTTCTATTTGCTAAGGGAAAATTAGCTGGGAACCCATGAGCAAAGTACACTACACATAATATCAGCTGGTAACCCATTTCCGATGAGCAACATTAGTGCTAATCTGCCTAAAGAGATAGGGGCCAAAGTTAAATCTTCTACTGTTACGTTCCGCAGTATCTTTCTTTATTTCTTGATTTTTGCAGCCCTGAGCAGACATGTAACTTTGCTTTTCCAAAAAAAGAGGAAACCGCCAAACACAGAAAACTTTGCACTGTGTTTTTCAGTTTTCTGTGGCACTAAGCAAGAAGGAAAAAGAGGAAATCAGCTGATCAGCTGAAAAGTTGCATGCCTGAGAGGGTAGCAAAATTTCCGGCCAATCAAATACGATGGGGTCAGCATGCGTTAACCTCATCCGCATTGTGATTGGGTAACCTTTCAGCGCTGTTCTTACTTGCGTAAAAATTATGAATAATTTGTGTTTGAAAGTTCATGAATAATTTATCAACATAAATTGCAAAACCAAGTTGGAAAAGGCCCTTGTGGCTTCGCCACTCAATCATGCACGTGACTTGTACTGGTCTTGACAAAAGGCTACTTTACACCCGACTATGGTCTACCATAGAGAAAGGACCTCTCTGGGTCTTCTTATTTAGTCAACAATGATGTGATGCATGGAAAGCTTGATGATAAACCACTTGGAGGGCTAAGAGTCCGGTGGTAAAGTGGGCAACACAGACTCCAGTTGACTTGGAGGGTGAGTATGTAGTTGATACTTTTGGTAAAAGAACCCTTTTGACAACTTACTTCACAACTAATAGACCTTTCTTTTGTTAACAAACATCGACCATCATTTTGTACGGACGGCTTCGAATACCACAAAATGTGTAACTGAGTTGGCAAAAATTTTTCCTTTCTAATAAAGTTGTTTTTAATGATTGTATTATTGCATTATTTGTTGTGATAAATTGTTGTATTTTGTGCAGTGAAGGCCGCCCATACTGTTGGCAAATCTTGTGGCTATGACTTCGCAAAAGAAAGGTCTGTAAAATTGACATCATTACAGCTTACATGAAAGCTTTGTTTTGTTTACACAGACCTTAATCCATCATACTGTCGCCATGTTAGTCTTGTTCCCTGAATACACTAGCACTCATCAATACAGATTGTCACTTCTATCCAGACTTCTGCCCCTACTCTCCTCGGTCTGGATACATTGAGGTGAATAGGGCAAAATCAAGATGGCTTACAACATGAGGTCTACTGTTTTCATTCTACGACTTCTTATAAAACAAAATTCTCAAAACACTTCAAAAGTTGTTTCAACCAACTGCTTTTGACTTTACTCAAGTCTTGGTAAGTGCTATGAAACAGGCTCTCTGACTGGTCCTCGATATATAAATCTTTCACTAAACATTAAGATTGCGCAAATGTATACAGTAAATCAGCGACTTTAGCACACAACAAACCAATCAAGTACAAAGACATGACCAACAAAAATATCTCTACATTAATATACGTCATTTACAACCAGACATCTAGAAATGCTTATGTTTCACGTTTGGGATGAAACTCTTTGGGGTAGTTCTCAAAAGCTGCAAAAGACTGCCACTCATACAACAGTTTTTATAAAACCATGGAATTATTACAATAAAACTATTCCAGGGCATTAATCAAACTGATCAGCTCCTAAATCCTCTGGATATACTTCTCTTATAAATTACAATTTCATTTTAACAAACCAAAAATCTGGAAGCTTGGCCACAGAAACAGTAGCACCATGACTGGATGCTATACGGCTGACTTGACAGGATTGTAGAATATGTTCCAGAATATAACAAAGATAACGAAGGCGATGTAGAGGACTGTGAGCACCCACAGGGTCAGCCGTTCATGTAACCTCTGGTCGTAGTTGCGGACGATGAAGAGACCGATCGTCAGACCGATTGCGATTCCCATGAGGTGGGCAATGAAGGAGGTTGCCGACTTGAGACCAGAATAGCGTCTGTAGACTGCCAGACCGAAGTCTAAACTCACTGAAGGAAAAGGAAAATTAGGTGATCATGTTTAAGTCCAGTTGAAATAACAAAAAAAAAAGGTTTATGTTTTCAAGCTTGCTTATTTCAAACCCTGCAATTGAAAGAAGCAACTTGATATTTTGGGGGACCTATAACACATTTTTCTTGAGTGTGACAGTATTTCCGAGCATGCCTGGAATATTTCTCTGAATTAGGACTGATACAGTTTAATAAACAGTTAACTTTCTAACTGAAATTAATCAAATTGTTTTGTAATTATTACAAATCCCTTTTTTCTACTTTAAAATCAGTTTTACATTATCATCACGGGATTATACTCACCTAAGGCTAAAATAAAACCGACTCGCAAGGCTCCTATCTTCATCTCAGAAAAATTCTACAAGAGAAGGAAAGAGAAAACACAAAAAAACCCATAATTAAATAGGTCTAAGTCAAGGCAACTTGTAGGCTGTGACTGAATCAAGCATCTTTGGCAATATGGCTGCTGCCAGGCATGTAATTTCATCCTGAACAGGGCAAGGCCATTTTCATTTTGTAAAGGCCATTAAAGAATCTTAAAATCTTTGAGAAATCTTTGAAGGGGCACTTAGAAAAAACAGAGGGCAACAGAGGCCATGGCCTCCTAGTAATTCCAGACCTGGGCTGTGGCCACTGGCAACAGAGTCAATGTTGAAGAATAGGTCTTTGCAGCAATCTGGCCGTAGGCTCTGCCAAAACCATCAATTCAGACATTAACTTAATGTGTTATTGGAAGACACAAGGTTACAAATCTCAATCCTTGAGGGCGCTTTTTAAACATCATGAGCACAATTTGTCTCTAACCTCATGCATATTTATGAACATAACCATTTACACATAGCGCTTGCATGGCTTGCCCTTAACTTGTTCAGGGTCTAGACACTCAAGACCAGATAGCTTGTCATTTCACTAGTCCATCAGCTTTTTCACAAGTCTATATTTCATATTCAATAGACCTTTGTTTTGTAACGTTACAGCCAGAGTTTTTGCCAACCAGGATGGAGAAACTATGGGAAGCCATCAATGCAAAGCATAAACAGATAATCACAGATTGCAAATATTCAAAATATTCAAAAAATTGTTTAGAATTTGTTTGAAACAAACCAACCAATAATGGGATGTATTTTCTTAATATAGAAATGTTGCAAACATG
Source organism: Marthasterias glacialis (assembly GCA_911728455.2). Lineage (NCBI taxonomy): Eukaryota > Metazoa > Echinodermata > Asteroidea > Forcipulatida > Asteriidae > Marthasterias > Marthasterias glacialis. The sequence goes on along the minus strand of OU452227.1, from coordinate 24,310,453 downwards.
TTGAATTTGATCACAACGTCTGTCAACAAGACTTGAATGCTTTGCTACATTTGGCTGTCCACGCCAACCAGCGCGGTTTGTTTATCAACAATAGAAAAGTTTAGGGAAGTATGAAGTGAATTTTGACTGGTACTCAGATGTTTAACTAGCAATTGAGCAGTGGACCACTGTTAAGGGAGAATGCTGGCTTGGTTAACATCAGAGACCTAATTTGCAAATTGATCATGTGCCTGTGTTACACACTGGTAGAAAAAATAGTGTTGCCAACTGTGTCATTTTTCAAACTGTTAGAAGCCAGATTTGAAGCTGAGATCGGTCGATCAATGAGATCGGTCAGATTCTCAATCATACTTTTCTACGTGTGATCTGAAAACTCAAACACAAGCATACTGCAATCCATAGGTGTTTCGGCATTTCGGATGTTTGCCCTCCTTTTTAAAAGGATTTCCTATAGCATCCTTCTTTTTAAAACCACTATTGGAAAGGTCCTATCTTTCTCTTTCCAACTACAGTGTAAGGTCAGCATGAGGGGTGGGAGGAACATGGACAAAACTAGAGCTGTATAAAAAGTGACCTTTATAGTCAGGCTTGAGTGGTTTTTTTTGTCTGTGAAATCTTCATGACTAAAGTTGCCTATGGTAAGGATGAGGTGGCATGAGTGCTGTCTCCTATGTTAAAGGAAATGGTTCAAGAACACAACTTACCAACAAAACATTGGCAAGGTGAGCGGTCAAGAGTGCGTATGAGCCTGCTGAAGCACCACATAGAAAACTAGTCCTGTCCAGAACAGACGAACCCATGGAACCTGCCGAGATACAAATCACATTTTGTTTAGTACCTTGTATGTCGTCAACATCATGTCTGTGCTGCTTATAGCAAATAAGAGTCAGACTATTTTTCATTTCAATATCGGTTAGGATTTGAACTGCCTCTAGCTGCTGGGCAATCTTGGGCAATTCTCTAGAATGGCGGGGGTCGTGGGTTCAAATCCCAACCAAGGAATAAACCTGTGGAATTTTTTTCACAGGACTCGGGAAAGTACCGAGTATACCATATCGGTGTATGGGTAAAAAACAAATAATATTCTTTATCCCATCTATTCTAATATCGTTAGATTGCATTTACTTTAATAACTAAAAAGAAAAAAATATTGGCACACGATGATAAAGATATTTGTAGTCAAAAAACTTGAGGTTAATATAGAGTTGAGTCATCAGTAATGAGTCTGAATTCAATAATGAATCATTTATCATGTGGCGTCCAACTTTGTCAGGCTCCAAGTGTATGCAATTAAAGTTGCCTTAATGACTGTCATACACACAAAGAGATCTGACATGTTTTCTTCTTATTCTCTATTTGACTGAGCGATGTTGTAAGGAATGACAATTTGAAAATTATATAAATGAATGAAATAAAATTACAACTCCATGAATACTAATGAAGTACAAGTCAAAGAGAGATTGCATTCCTTCCTACATGATGAAATGCAGATCACACAATCCTGTTAGTAAGTCACTGCATCACACTTGTGAGCATCTGCTGCATGCCTGAAGTTTTCACGACTTCCAGCTCCAAAGCTGGCTAACTTGTGTATAATTTTTGTTACAAAAAACACCCATTTCATTATTCAAAGCATTTCTTATGACAGAAACTTTTAATTCTGAAAAGACCTTAGTCTTTGAAGGGTGTATGTAGAAGCCAACTCAAATTGTTAAAGTTTTCTTGTACAAATCCTCAAAGAGAAACTAGCTCGATTTTATACAACAATTAGGGAGACATTTAGAATTACATTCAACACAATAGGGACAAGTTTCCATAATCAGAGAGATTTTCAAATTTGTTCATCAGAACATGAAAATATTGGTTTATTTTCAGGGATCTTTCTGCAGAATCATGGAGAGTTGGCAGCTCTGCAAGACCCATCAGCCTATGGGACTGAGGAGTGAAAACCAACAGTTCCATTTGACAACTTTTTCACTGATGTTTTTTGGAGGGCAACTGGGTAACTGTTCGGGCCCACATCAAAGTTTCAAGCTGACCAGTATCGTGGCAAGTATCGTGGCAGCCAGCTCCCTTTCTAATTTGTCTACACAACGACAAGAATATTTTGAAAAATACACTTTCTAATGATTTGTTTCTTTTGTCATCTCAAGCTGTTACTCTGCTAAGTCCCAGACTCATAATGTCAATTTTATGTATTGAATGTAGCAGTGTTTTAATCATGACATGCCACATTGGCTAACGGCTGAGTGAACACCAGTCCCAAGGTAATGAAGCGTTCATCAGCCGCCTCATACAAACATTGATAGCGGAAATATTTTCTTCCTGCCAGTCTACATTCGAAATCCCTTGGTTGAGGTTTATAAAGTAAGTATTGAATGCGTCTGCTTTGAGAAACTGCTGGCTTGAGTACCAGGGGACTTGATTTGGTTAATTGCTTATGGGTTGCAAGTGTTGAGTGCAGTCAGCTTGAATACCAACCCGCCCGATAGGGGAAACGGTTGAGGTATAACCCGTACTCAAAGCAGAACATATTGTGAGTGAATCCCCGGCATGGTCGCAGCTAGTTTAGATTGATTAGAGACAGGGATTAAGGAATCCAGTGCTGGGTACCAGGGGAACTAAGAGTCAGTAATTGCTTCTGGGCTGTAGCCTACATCTTGCGGGTGTGTCTCGAGCCTGTAATGTTTGCTCAATCGGTAGGAAGATAGACTGAGGCAAACCCCCTTACCTGCTAGGTTACATTTTGAACGTATCCCTGGCGGGTTTGTAGCTAAGGCTGTATGAACGTAGGCATTGCTGAAGTACATGATGTTGGCTTTCTTGGTATAATAGGGACCTGCAGTCTGTAATTGCTTCTGGGTTATAGCCTACAGCTTATAGTTGTGTCAACAGTGTGCTACATTTGCACAATCAGTAGAAAGTAAGACCTGTGTAAACCCCTCATCCTCCTAGCTTACATTTCGAATGAATCCCTGTTGGGTTAATACATGTAGCTTGTAATTGCTTCTGGGTTGAATCATCCAGCGTGTGGGTTGTGTGTAGCCTACAACATTTGCACATTCAGTAAATAATAAGACTCGAGAGTGCAAACCCTCAATTCTCCTAGCTTTATACATTTTGAATGAATCCCTACAGGGCATAGAGCCATGGTTGGTTGAAAGTAGGGCAGTATGTTGGCTTTCTGTGTACAATAGGGACCTGCAGCCTGTAATTGCTTCTGGGTTGAAGCCTGCAGCTTGTGGTTGTGTCTACAGTTCTTAATCAGTAGAAAGCAAGAATGGGACAAACCCCCATTCCTCCTCACTTACATATTTATAATCAACCCCAATGGGATTATAGTCAAGGTTGATTGAAGGTAAGCAAGCACATGAATGTTAGCTTTCTCAGTACTATACCAACCTGGAGCTAGTAAGTGCTTCTAGGTTGTGGCATGCAGTTTGAATGTGGGTGTGTGTGTACATAGTCTGCTTCACCACACTTGTAGTACAGCATCACAATTTCATTTTAATGCAGAAATATAACGCAATTCTTTATGAGCAAATCCCACATCGTTACTTGAAGGATAACATTCAAGTGAAGGGAAGTAGTTTCCAAATATTGCATACAGAGGAATAATAATATAAGTTATCACACAAGCTCGAGTGGAATACTAGAAAATATAGCGCTTCTACGTCCCATATCCCACAAGGCCGAAGGGAGTGGGATGCATGGTACTCAAAATACACAGAGTGCAATATAGACTACTAGGAGCATGAAACGGTTTATTATCACACTCCCGTTGAGCAATCTGATTGGAGGATTAGTGCGTACTGGAAGATAATATCAAATGGACTTTCCCATTTCACTATGTTGTGGTACGTAAAATGGAACAGTAACAGTTCAATTTTACTCACACAAATACTTGTAATTTTCTACACCATGCCCAGTATGTGGCATAGGGAGTCCCCCCAATGTTCCCATACTCTAACACACTCTTTCCCTCTTGTACAGAAGTACTCCGCCCCGAAAACGCCCCCAAAAATTCCAGAGATTCCCAGGACACAATGAAGACACAATAGGAGGGGGATACACAGTGCCACATATTGAGCACAAAATGTAATTTTCTGGAGGTAAACACTCACAATTTTTTTTTCTGCAAACCTGGACACTGACAACTGTCATGATTGATAAATTCAAATTCAACTTAACTTAAAAAATTTGTTTTTTGTAAATCTGAACAGAACCTAATCTTACCAGCAGCTACTGCCGATAGGTAAAGACTACCTATTCTCCGTGACCCATGCACCATCTCCATGGCAACACCAAGTAACACTTGTACAGCTAGGTTAAAAAGAAGATGCTCTAAACTGCAAAGAAAAGATTCATAATAATGTGTATTTATTATGCAATTTTTCAAGCCAAGTATTCCCCTCAAAGTGTGTTACATTATTACCCCTGTTCATTGGGCCCTTAGCATTCCTGAAACCATCTCAACTCCTTAGGAGTATGTACATGTAGCACCTGCAGCCTAATAGGTGCACATGTTGCTAATCATTAACATCAAAACCTCAACCCTCACATGCACGACATGTATCAATTTTACTCCTGGGTGAAGAGAAGCAATTGTAGTTAAGTGTCTTGCTCAAGGACACACAAGTCCTGACCAGGATTCAATCCTCACTCTCCAATGACTCAGCCACCAGATTTTGAGTTTGATGCGCTGGAACACTCGGCCACAATATGCCGCAAAGAAAACAATCTCTGATGTTATCTTTCTCAAATACTAAAAGCTTCCGGATTGTTTTTGGTTTTTGTCCTTATTTTACTAATACATGTGTGATAAAAATTGTCTTCTTACTAGCTTGATGGAATGAATGAGTATACACTGTGCAAGTCTTGTGCATAATCCAACGTTGGGCCTCCTCAAAGGCTGTGGTTTTATTTTATTCACATGTTAAAGCAATGTTTGTGGGTACCCATAGGTTCCCAGAAATGTTTGAGTATGTTGCAGGCTTGCAAGGTCTGTTGGCAGGCCTAGAGATTCGCTCATGAAGAGACACAACAAAATATCCACTGGTAAAGGGCACTTCTATAAGCAAAATGTAAATTTCTATTGGAACTTGCAAAGGGCACCACAGCAAAAGCACAGGGCATCACGGCAATTGCTGTGGGTGTTGTGGGTTAATTCAAGGCCTGTATTGGCAAAAACTATTCTCCCAAGATTTTCTGTCGTCATTTCTAAGGATTGTTGTCTGTCCTATCAACTTTAGGGTACTACTTGCTATTCAATCCAAAGATATGGACTTTGTTTTTATTGTTTGTTTTTTTTGGGGGGGGGGTGAAAGAGGAAACTGCCCAGCACACTAAACATTGTTCAGTGTTCTTCAATTTTCTATGGCTTTGAAAAAAGCAGAGAAAAAGAAGAAAGGAAATCAGCTGATCAGCTGACAAGTTGCATGCCTGAATCCAAAAGGGTACATACTGATATTGAAATGAGCTCAAACATTCATCATGTATATAAAAACATAACTTTCCACTAGAATGGGAGACTTTAAGTTGCTTGCTGGTAGCAGTCAAGGGCACATTTCTGAGGAAAGTGGATTTATCACATGTGTACGTCAGTGCAACCTTATAAACTAGTCTCCCTCGCACTGGATTCTTGTCTGGAAAATGTCCCGATACACAAATTAACAGATGCATTACACATCCTTTAAGATCGCCAGACTCAAGGATCAGCAGCCATCATGTGACGTGCAAATGTTGAGAAACAAAATGACTTTCCAAACAATTCTTCCAACAAATAAGCTTTTTCAATATAACTTTCTGGCACAACACAAAAAATAGAAACAGCGCCCTCTATACATGTACCTGCTCCAGGGTTTTGACAACCTGATTTTACATACTGTATACATGGCAATGGCATGCAAGTCTACATGTCTGTTTACATGGAGAGATTGCTTTGATACTAGTCATGCTAGTACATGACATTTACCAAACAAATGTTCCACTCTACGTTATTGGTACAAAGATAAATTTCTAATCAGGATTTAAAGATTTCATAATAAATGCATCCAAATTGGCTGGTCCTAGAGCCCAATGATGTGTACTTCATTAATTGAAATACCAGGAAGGTTTAACCTACCCGCCATGTATAAAAATATATGTAGCAAATCTCCAGAACTGAATCTTGTTCTCTGGGTCGAAGATGATCCAGCTGCTTTTGGGAACAGGTCCTGTCCAGAATTCAGCCAAGGTGGTGTTGATGTCCGAACGGGTCATGTTGACCCCAATGCCAATGTAGAAGCCAAGCTACTGAAGACAGGGAGAACAATGGCATATTGGGTTTGTAAGAAAACATTAGAGTACATAAGGAAGCTGTAACATGTATTCAAAATGAAACATTTGTGACTTGCTCCTAATTGCAAGATGGTAGACTGCAAAGCTCAGAAAACACCTGAAGAATTTTTGAATTCAACAGAAAAAAAGATCTCCATATATGTAGTTATCCAACACTGTGAGGTGTGCAATTAAGTACTATGTATCAATTACATAAATTTGACAGGAGATTTAGAAAGTAACACAATTGAACTTAAACTGCAACTCTTGTTAACAGACCATTACACACAGAGTTCAGTACCTTACATCAGATACGTAATTTGCAAACTTATTATGTGCCAATGTGCCTAACAGTTTCCCCACACTTGTATGAAAATCACATCGCAATCTTTGTCATTGTTTTTTCAAACTGGTAGAAGCCAGATTATAAGCTAATTTGAGGGACTTCAGTCGAAGTGCTTATCTCCGCAACTGATCATCTGTGAAATTATATTCTAACGACATGGCCTTTGTAGCCAAGAACAATGCGCATATTCCAGGTGTTTATGCGAGCCTGTTTTACGTGGTTCAATTAGTAATGTGCAGTTTGTGATAACATAGATAGATAGATAGATAGATTGATTTATTTATTCGTCATTACAAATACATGAAATTTATTAATCCCAGTCATTCAAAACAATGTTTAAAAATACAAACAGTAAAAATAACAACCACTTCACAAAAACAAAAGGTGAGTAAAAATAGAAATAAGGGCATGGTAGCATACATTCATTGACTTCAACATATTGCTTAAATGTTTTGGTCAACTTTGATAGCCAGAAAGCCATCTGCGAGTTCGATTTTAATTGTGTTTGATGTCTCTTACTGATATTGCAATTACACAAAAATTCGCCTCAAACCATCTGGTGTAAGTAAAGCAGCAACTCTAGTCTGAGTAATTCAAATCTAAGCTGTCACTTGTGACTAAGCAAGTCATTGTACCAGACATCCCCTATGCACAATTCTGGATGGCACAATAGTACCAGGTTTTGCCCATCTAGAGGCTGCTCATACAAAAGCTTGCCCCAAACCATGTGCAAGAACACTGTCTTTAGTCTGGGAAATCAAATTTTGAGTGGGCACTTATGTTCAATAAAATCATTAAAACCTGCCCATTATTCAAAAGCTCGCAATAGGTTATTGAATACAGCAGATCTCTGTGAACATTTACTATTCCCGTTCGGTGAAGTTCAACCATGTGTTGGTCTACGACGCTTTTGAAACCCGACTATACACTTTGTGGAACACTTCAATCTTCTCAGTATTGATGCACATGTAATAAGGACATATCAATTTTGGAGAGGAAAAAGTAAACATTAGGTTGATAACAATCCATAACTGGAAAATCAAGCTGGAGTTTTAACAAACACAGTTTTATGATTGATGTTAATTTTGCATTGGGGATTACAATAATATTTGTGTTTTTGCCTGTACATCGATTTGTGTTAAGCACTGTATACTCAGTACTTTCCCGAGTTCTGTTAAAAAAACCTCACAGGCATATTCCTCGGGAGGGATTCGAACCCATGACCACATCCATTCTAGAGCAGATGTCTTACCAACTAGACTTTTTTTTTATTTTAAAGGGACATGCTTCTTTTATTGAAACACAGTCCCAGGGCAGAATAGCCACGTTACAACACAATGTCGTAGGGGTAAGATCACTCCTGGCCAACTAGACTACTGAGATTGCCTGGCAGCTAGAGGCAGTTCTAATCCAGTTTTGCCTGGTTTTTATTGTGTTTATTATGGAGCAATTTCAGGTCACCCACAATACACCGACCACAAGCAATGGTGTCGGCTCAGAACCTTGTCTGCCTCCCCAAATGAGATCAACAATATGCACAAATGGATGGTTCAAATCATTAATTAATAGCCCCCCCAATTATGTTCTTCAACCCAAATGAAAATGTCTGGTTAAGCCACTGGACAACAGTTATTGTATCGGTATAAATTATGTTCTCTGAATGATTTATGTGATTTTAAATGTACATGTTTGTTATTGATTACAAAAAATCACTCTTCAATCAAATAAAGTGGTCGATGGTAGCATGAATTGATCTGGTACACATGTACATAAATATTCACTCACTAAACATTTGTGAAAGCCCTTTTCTCATAAAGTGTGGCCCCCCTCCCCAATGACTCCCATGGATCTGCTCCAAATTGATTTTTGCTGACATGGAATGACCCCAAAGTGGTTCTTGTCTACTGGATTGTTATTGCTGCTTGTGTCAACAAACACCCAGCATCTTAGCACCAAAATCTCTGGGCAGAAAATGCTGTTTGCTTTAATCATCCTTGATAGCATTTAGTCATTAACAAGGACAACATAATCTTGACTGTGCAAACATGAAATAATTTCAGTTGGCTTGGATCCGGGTGATTGAATTCCCATGAGGGGTGAACGCACAACACCTCGCCTCACACCAGGATGCACAACAAAGAGCTCAAAATGAGTACGTTGAGGGACTCTGAAGTGCGTAAGTGTAATATTTCGCAACCTGTATGTAAGAAAATCATCTCACTCTTTTGTAGTGTTTTATTTTTAGAAGCTTAGACAAGTGTTACACTTTGATGAGACTCTTAAAAAAAGGGAGTCTAAATTTACAATTAAGCTTTGAACTCTTAATAAGTAGGTGAGTTCTTCTAACAGGAATTCCCACAACCCAACTAAGACAGTCATTGGGTAAAACAATTCTTCATATGCTTTAAAATGTCTATGACTTTTGATCAAAAACAAAGACCATCAAAAGACAAATTATTCCCCCTCGCCCTGCCATTACACACAATGTTTCGGAGTGATTTTTACAGCAAACCTGCTGTTTTCTAATGGCACTCACAGAAATATTGAATTCTGGGGATGAACAAGGAAAACATTTCTAGAACGGGATTTGAACCTGCAACCAAATTAACATTCTGGCGCTCTACCAACTGAGCTATCTAGCAAATATATTTGTTCAGGGGTTCCAGTCAGAAGCCCTACAACCTTAATCTGCCATATAACCAGGAATCACACCCAAGTTTACAATACAACTTGGGAGGTGGCAGTACATTGATCCAACTCACCAGTCATTCTACACGTACATCAAGGAATTGAAAATTCTTTGTCTACTTCAATTAGAAGAAGGTTTAAATAGAATTCAGTTTCTTGTAAAAATTAAAATTACCACAGAAAAATTATTCAAAAATTGAATACACTTTGGTCTTTCACGAACTGGTTGACACACATCTGAAGGTTTTTCTGTACACATTTGTTTTTCAGAGTAGTAGTGTCATCGTCAGTGCACTGTCAAAGACTCCCAGTGGATTTCCAATGTCTTGCATATCACACCTGACGGTGCGAGCTTGTATCGTAATGTGTCAGTTTTACCTCACTATCTCACACGTTGCTGCAAGATGCAAAAGTTAACGGGGGTGCGATCATGCTTTAACAGCGATGTAGGAATGAAAAGAACCATCAGAAATATTTGGACAACGTACTACAAATATTCATGCAGTAAATATAATTTGAGGTTCTATTTTAAAGGTGTATTACATCACTGGTTTTTGGAAAAGTAAGTTATTTCCCATCATCTAGTTTTCAGTAATCTAACCATATTATTGATCAATATGATCAATTTAACTTCCTGAAGTCTAGAGAAGATAATTTGAGTTTTTGATGGACCATTCTGATGAAGCTATACTTGATTGTGTTGCCGAATACATCTTTTTATTTACTGTTTTAAAAGAAAACCAAAATGCATGATTAGGTTTAAATATTATATTTTGTTCTATGTTAACATTCCTCTCCTTCCAGTACGACTTTTTACATTGTTTGTTATTTATATGCCGATGTAACCCTCCCCTGAGTTATGGGGTATGTTTCAGTTTTGAAATAAAAATACAATACAGTACAGTACAATACAATTATAACCAAGTTAAGTGGTTTGATTTAATGAAAGTAATGACAAACAGTGGATGTTCTCATGCTTATTTTGAATGCGGCAAACAAAACATGCAATGGCAATTCTCAGGTATTCAAATGCTATTTCCCCACATTTGACTGGATTTTACAATGTAGATGGAAATATTTCTTTTGTACTGGTATCAACTTTATAATCAGTAAACTTTCAGATTGAAACTACTCATTCATCTGGTTTTGATAATTATGAATCTCTACACGTCTTTCTGAGTAGTTTTTCTTTGGATGTGAGAAACTGTACATGTATTGAACAATAGAAATGATCTCTGAAACATGCAAAAGTGTTCAAATTAATTGACATACATGTAGTTCTACATGTATAGTCTCACTGACACATTCATAAAATATAAAAAAAAAGTGTTATTCCTCATCAGACTTTTAACAATAACAGTGGTGCTCCCAAGGGGGCTGGGGGGGGGGGGTTACGAGCCCCTACAAGGTCCTGCTGATCAGTGAAGGGGAAATTGATACCAAAAAGAGAGTTTAGGGCATCGACAGATAGTTGGCACACCCCAAAAACCTGTTGTGTATCAGTGTTTCATTTTGCATTTTACATGAGCCCCCCCTCCCCATGACAAAGGCCCTCCCCCTTCCCATCCCAGTGGCCCTTCCCCGAACCCAATGAAGGCAGAATTTACTTCTCGACCCCCCAAAAGACATTTTCTGTGTGTGTCAATGAACAGTAAGGTATGACTGTTACTGGCAGACAACAACCAAGCTCAGATAGTACTCAAGAAGTGATAATGAGGTGACAAATGTAGGGCATACATAATATTCTATTCTATTAATGCATTTCGAACACTCAAAGTGCTTGCTTGCTGAAACAGTGGGTCACTTTAAACCTAGGAATGTGAATCTAACAACAATGAGATAAAACAAATGTGTTTAAACAGACAAATCTAGCTTAGCAGAAATAGGTTACCAGCCAAAATACCATAGAGTTGTGACTAGTATAATGTTGTGACTGGTAACCCACACATTTTTTGCTCAGCAAATACATTAAAGCAGTGAAATTAGACCCTGTTTCTTACATTTTGACTCATTGGTAAAAATGCTTAATGAATGTCATCATTTTCATGTAATACAGCATTAGTGTTTTGCATTTTTATGTATGTTTATTCAGGGTTGATTTGTAAGTGTGGATGCCATATATTAAAATAAATCCTCATCTTAGTGTAGCTAATACACTGCTTACACCATTTATCCACCAGCACACTTAAATCCTCATTGCTAGGCCCAATTTCACGGCGCTGCTTATCACAAAATTCTGCGCTTATGGCATTCTGTAAAGCCCCTATGGGCCACAAGCGCAGATTTCCACGTTAAGCAGAGACACGAAACTGGTGCCTGATTGGTTAACAGCATTGCAATATATTATACACATATGGACTGGCAATGAGGGGTATAGTGCACGTCTATGCACCCCTCGGGCCTGTGAGTGACCAGGAGAGGGTCCTATTTCCCTCGGCCTTGCCCGAATAAAGCCAGTCCATATGTGTTTTATAACACACCTCAGTTCAAAATGTCGGTTAGAAGAGTAAATTGCGTTTTATTGGCCGGAGATTCTTCTCGATACACAGATGCCGTCATTTTCGTTCTTTTAAGGGCGCTGTTTACCAGTCAATAGTTTTGGGGTTTTTGAAACTATTTCCCGCTTTGCGAACTATTTCCCCCAAATGAAGCGCGTGCGGTGCGTGTGGTGCACATTTCATGCACTAAGCTATATTAGTTCACCCCACGCAACCGTGTTTCAGCCAATCAGGATAAAGAACCAGGGAGAGGTGTGTTATAATCCTATATATTGCACTGATACATCTTATATTGCATCCTGTGTATTGAGTGCAATATAATTACATGCTTTGCAACATGTTTAACGACTGTTAAACCAAGAACCTATCTGTTGATAGGAAGTAACTATTACTTGTAAACTTGCAGGTACAACCATGTGTAAATCTATTTTGGGAGGGATGTTGGCTCTGAAAAGAGCTGTTGGTCTCAAAGTTTCAAACAGTATACTCTGATCATCTCCATTTTGTTTTCTTCCTTGTGGGTCTGACTGGTCTTTGTGGTGTTTTTGGAGGTGTCTTTCATTTTTGTTTTTTTTAATGTTTTTTCACAGGACCATTTTGTATAATGGCCTCTGTTATGATTAATTTATTATTAATTTGTTTTAATAAATAGTAATTTTTTTAAAAATATTTTAAAGTTTTTATTGTACACAGTGGCATTGGAGTTAAAGGCTTTCAAGTCACAGTTTTTCAGTCCACTTTTTTTAATTCCAGGCATGTGCCACTGGCTAATTGTCTTGTTTGTATTGTACTGTTCTATTTGTATTTTGTATATAGTTTGACTTTTGAGAATCATGCCCCATACCAAGAAGATTGCTGTAATTAATTGTTCTATGTTGAAATATTGAAAGATTCACAAGTTTACAGAAACTAATAGACTTCAAGTCTGAGGCCAGACAAGTCAACAAGCCCAGTCTAAGTCCAAGTCCAGAAAGTCAAAATCCAAACAGCCCAAGTCTAAGACAAAATCCATGGCCAGACAATATGTCCAAGACGAAGATTAAAATACTCCCTTTCCCCTCCAAACACTCCCAAAACACACAGATAATGCGGCAAATCCTTTTTTCTCACCTCAACGCAGCTGATAGACAGCATGACCAGGGGGGGAAGACACCAAAGGAAGTTACTGCGGAAGTTTCTCCTGTCATCATCACTGGTCAGGACCTCGTCTGCTACGAATGTCAGGAGTCGTTCCCTGTACGGAGGGGAGGGCGTGGTCAGCTGAAGGGTACTCTCAGCGCTGTAGTTCTCTCCGTGAGTTCGGACAGCTATGGAGAAACTCAGGGTTCGTTTGTCGCTCATCTGTTTACAAAAAGAACAAAGCGATGAGGGCTCAGGAGGATTAACAAGATTAAAACTGCTATGAAATGGCAGTGTGGATAAACTTAAATAAGGTGGATTGGGAAAGGTCTCATTGACAAAATCAATATATACATGTACACGGCTAAATATCACTAAGTTTGCAAGAGCTGTCTTGAAGCTCAGTATATGACTGGCTACCAAATTCTACCAAAACTTTAACGCCATATGCAGGCAGATGAAGTCGAACAAAAAATGTGTGCATAATTTGTAGGCTACAAAAGTCAGTGATAATAATAACAATAACTAGTTCTTATATAGCGCATTTCACAATAACATCTCAATGCGCTTTACATCAGTGCCCTGGTCATTGGGCCAATAACGTTTCTGTAATCTTTCTCAGCTCCCTGGTGAGTATACAGCCCTGAGCTGCCGTGGCGCTTTGAAGGCTTTTTCAAACACAATATCAACCTCTACCCTTGCAGGTACCCATTTATACCCCTGGGTGAAGAGAAGCAATTATGGTAAAGCATCTTGCTCAAGGACACAAGTGTCTTGACTAGGACCCGAACTCACACCCTGATGACCTGTCCACCAGAACTTGAGTCCGGTGCACCGAACTTGAAAATATGATTCCACAGATTATCGGTTGCAGAGATGGGACACTACTTCAAGACTGATAAAGTTGCCCGTACAGGTTGATTTCAATCAAATTAGATTAAAATCTGGTTTCTACCAGTTTGAAAAATGTTGTTTGTGATGCCATTTTTCTACCAGTGTTTAACACGGTCACATGATCAATATGCAGATTAGGTCTCTGAACCCTTAGGTCTCTTAGCCCTTATTGAACATGGTGTGTGATGATGGGTGGGTCCTAATCAATGGTGCGTGGTGGTGGGGGTGGGGAGCATATTTGAGGTCCAGCACTTAATGTCTCTATAGACATACAGAGCCAATTACCAGGAAGTAAACCCCACCACCACCCCATGTTCGTTTCACACTCAATGCAATTTTCTTGGGAATAATGAACACTCAGCATGCTAACCCCGAGGTTATCTCGCATTAACCCTAATCCAAAGCAGGGGTGACTATTTGGGAAATGGCTCTTTCCTGGGAGTTTGCCAGGGTTAGCAATTCAAGTATGAAAAGGTCTGCCAAATTTTCCTGGGAATTTTCTGGGAAATTCGTCTCGTGCGAAAGGGGCTCTTAAGCATCTATCTCAATCACTGAGTTGCAGGGAGTTGGTTGAAAGAGCCATGGCAACCTGCAGACTTGAGCATTGACAATGTAACCAGTGACATCAAATGTTTACATAAGAGCCACAGAGCCTGGACTTCCTGCAGGCATGTTTTGTACACAGCTCAATGGAAGAGAACATAACATATCTCATAAAAAAAAAAAATGAACAGTGCTGTATCTGCCTGCAAGGAAATGCCAAGGACCTAATACAAGGTCACTCTTTTTGTAAACAAAGGTTACATGGTCTGTATTCAGACATGAACCTATACATGTAGATGGGCAAATAGAATTCACAACCTGCACTTCAATGAGTCTGAGACTTCTACCACATAATTGACTATGCAAGTCTCTCATGGGTATTCGAACATAAGGGTCCGTTAAAGAGCGCGATTTTGTTTCATTTAGAACTTAAAGCAATGCACATGGGTACCTTCCCAAGATGTTTGAACACTTACATGGTTTATTGACCCAATTCACCCGACATCGTCATCACAATAATCTTGGTTGCGCCATTTTGGAAGTCTCTGTCTGCGCGTGTTTTACAGTGTAGTTTGCATTTTAGGCGATGCACCGTTTACATGTAAAATATACCTATTGACTTTTCAAATTGAGAGCGTGGCACAGTCATCGCGTGTGACGTGCGTGCAAGGGGGTCAATACCGACCTCTTTCCTTTCATAATTACACTACATCTTTTCCTCTCTTTCAAAATAAGAAAAGATGACAGTGGACAGAGCATGAATGAGGGAAAACAGTCTTCAAATTGGTTGGTACATGGAGGTAAAAATAATTTGTTTATCCCCATGGTTGGTCATCTGTAGTCTATTGGGGTCCACTCGATGTTAACAATGGTTGGTTGTAATCGTTGTGTATAGCCCTGCTGTATTTTGTAAACGGTCTTCAACACATCATATCCTCCTTTCTGTTGTTGATATTTTGTGATTGTTTCTAATCATCTCGTGACTGTAGTCCCATTGAATCTTTAAATTGATGGCTGACTGTATCACTTTTAAGCTTTCAACAACCACTTAAAGTTGTAACACATCATAAAAAATATCACAACTTGATCAGTCTGTCACAAGAATTGCAGACTGAAAGTACTAGACGCTTGTCAGCAGTTGGGAAAAACAAAGGTTTATGCAACCTCCTGAAAGTTCACCATAATAAGGACGATAAGTTTTTGAGTTAAAACGAGTACAGTACATGTAGATCAGAGGAATTACATTTCAGACTGTTGGTGATCCTCTCTAATGCATGTGGGTGTAGATTGATGTCCCTTATGGTATACACTACACAGTCAGAATAACTGTTACGCTCATCAGTGCACCATCTGCACATTATATTGCGTCAACCTTACACTGTGTTTTCCATCATGCAGGGATTGTTGTTTCATAAGTCAGTCTGGACTTATATCCAGAGGCAGGGTTCAACCTCCTTTCACTGAGGAACGAGGATCATGTCACAATAAATACAAAAGGTGCAAAATTAGGTGCTTTTAGGAGGGGATTATTTTCTACAAAACCAATCTTATGTGGGTTAATTTCACGGAGCCTGATAGGCCCAATTTCATGAAGCTGTTTAAAAATATAACAAATTTGCTGAGCACAAACAAGTTTTGCCTAAGCATAAATGGGTTACCAGACAAAACAATATGCTGTGTACATGTACATTGCTTGTGACCGGCTTGTTTGTGATTTTCTACGCAAATAAAATGGTAAGCAATATGTTCTGTGAGACCGCCTTATGAAATTTGGCCAATGTTTTAATGTAGCCAAAGGAATGATGCTGCGGACAATGAAACATCTTATCTTATCTTGTACAGCAGTGTCCGCTATACCCCCCCAAAAATATAATTTGTGTACTATTTTGTGACTGGTTTTCCACCAATTGTGTTTAACGCACAACAAGCAATCATTCCAGCAAAACCACTCCATGAAATTGAGCCCTACTAACCCAATTCCCCCGATGTAATCACCCACAATAAATCTTGGTTGCATTATGTTGGGAGTCAGATTCCCCCGTGTGTTACTACTGTTCAGTGCACATTTAGGCAACGCACATGCAGTTAGACTTGCGCCATATCTTTACATGACATTTGATGCCCAAAATGGCAGACCATGGACAGACAATGCAGGGGGGTCCAGAGAGGCCATTTAACAAAGTGTTAAACTCCCTCTGATACATGTATGAGAATGCAGATTTACATCGGCAAAGAAAAATCATTTAGTGTAAGCTGTATGTCCATCCTGGATCATGACATACAACATGTAACATATTATTGGTTTCCTCAATGTGGCTATTTTTGGTTTCCTCACATTAAAGCCCCAGCTCAACATTGGTAAGAGGAAAAAAAAAGATTTTTTTATGTACATATACATTTCATGGTATAAAGATAATGATGGTAGAAAACTTTCTTTTGATTTTTTCTGCCTGAAGTGTTGTCATGTTTAAATAATAAATGAAATAAGATCCAAACTAGTTTTCGTCTCAGTGAGACGAAAACTCTGCCTATAGGAATGCGTACAAAAATGCAGACTGTATTTTTACCGTTTTCTCGCAAATGAAACAATGAAATGAGCTGACATTTTCACAGGTTGGTTTTATTACAAATATCTTGATTTGTGCGAAGAATGGAAGCATTTACAGTAAGTTTACCAATGTTGAGCTGGGGCTTTAAAGTGAATCTTAGTTCATCACTTTGTAAAAATGAGGCACAGGACTTCTTCCACAGAATGCTTCAACAAGTTTCTTTCCTTAGCAAAGATCAGTTGGTAACCATTCACAAGCAAAGTAAATTACATGGCATTTTGGCTGGCAACCTGTTTCTGTTAAGTGAAACTTAGTGCTGTTCAGTACAATTTGTCTACTTTGAAATACAAGGACCTCTATCATGGTCTTGCTTTTCTCTCGTCTAATAAACTTTAACAAATCTAGGCATAAAGGAAAAATAGTCCGGTCACCAGTTGGCGCCGGAAGCTGTGTATACATGGAAATATTTTTCAACCCAGCAAACGGCAACGTGTAAACACAACAATGTGTAAAATTGGAATATCGGACCATAGGTTGTCTGGACATTCCACTCCTGAGCATGCACAGAGTATGTACATGCCGTGTATTGGTTTGTTTCATCCACACAAACAGGACAGAAGGTGTTAAATATTTCGCAGTTTTTTTGATTATTCCAGACCTTTGTCCTTTTGTTCCAAGAAGAGAATTACGAGGCATCGAGAGGCTTCCACCTTTGTTCACTCATTGTAGTTTAGCTCAATGGAGGTAAGTCTGAGTGAACCAATTTTCCTTGGTTCCGGCTTGGGGAACGATCCTCGGCTGTAGCTCATAATGGCCGAGGTTTTGCAATTCACATTGCATGAATTTGACATTTTCTCGATAGAGAAAACAAACAAATTTGTACTTCAAAGAGAATCTTTGTTCTCTTGGCTTTGTCAAGTCAAGGTTTCTTTGTGCCAGCGGTACCCTCAAAGAAAAATTGAAGATTTACGGTTGCAACAGGTTAAAATGTCAATGTGTTCACAGGCTACCTAACTAAGAGGACCACACCATTATAAAAGTCTATTTTGCCAAGGCCGCCATAGACATGCAGGCATTTAACTTTGCTCTTGCAGGGGCATAGCAATTCCACATTGTGTCGAAACTTGACTAGCACTACCGCAAACAACGGCATAAACAAATGGCACTCATGGTTATTGCTGTGGTTAGCTTTGAGTAATTTGATGCCTCATTATAACGGGAAATACATACTGGATAAACACAATGTTTTTAACGAGGTTGACTTACAATGTTGACAAACTCTTGGTAGCTTAGTCTTCCGCAGGTGTTATCCTCTATGGTGGCTTCCAGGACTTCCAGCTTGTGGGGATCTAACTCATCCTTCAATCCGTGCTTGTAAAGGATCACTTGGAATGCTTCCATACTGATATTACCCTTCCCTTCAACGTCAAACTACAAGATAAATTAGAGTTGATATAAATAAAGCAATTATGGGCTGTTCAATATTGATCATTTTAAGATACAGTATACATTGTGAACACAGTATGTGGTATACATCTACACAGTACACAGTAAACCTTCCTACTTTATGACCAATCAACATCACCAACCATGGTTTCGAATGACAGAAAAACATAGGCCAGCCTGCAATATGATACCATGTGGTGAATGCATATACTGTAGATCTACACAGTACACAGTTAACCCTCCTACTGTCAGACCATCAAGGGGTCATGTCATCATGATTTGGATTTGGACTTGGGCTGTCTGGACTTGTACTTCGCCTTGGACATGTTGTCTGGCCATGGATTTTGTCTTAGACTTAGGCTGTTTGGATTTTGACTCGGACTTGAATTCAGATTTCTGTTGCATACTTTTCACTTGGGGCTTGGATCTGATTTGGACTTGTACTTGGTCAATGAACTCTGATTTGGCAAGGACTTAGAATTTGCCTAACTCAGAATTGGATGAGGTGGATCGACTGCAACACTAAAAAGCAATTAAGATGATTTATAAATGTAGGAGATTA